>VCRD01000690.1:16148-33578 GCA_006783055.1 Trinorchestia longiramus | reverse complement strand
CAATGTTGCACCAGAAAAAGATTATGGTGACTGTCTGGTGGTCTGCAATAGGTGTTATTCACTACAGTTTTTTGGGAGTCAATGAGACCATTAATGCAGAGAGATACTGCAATGATCTCGCTGTTATGCATGCTCGATTGAGCGAAAAGAAACCGGCATTAGTGAATCAACTTGGTCCAATTCTGCTCCACGATAACGCGCGACCAGATGTTGCAGGAATGACCGCCCAGAAACTCACAGAACTGGGATACGAGACTTTACCACATCCTCCATATTCTCCCGATCTTTCACCTACTGATTATCATTTATTCAAATGCTTAAGCACATTTTTGGATGGTAAAACTTTTAGGTCTATACAAGAGGTGGAAACGACATTCAAAGATTTTGTTGCATCACAGCCATTAACTTTTTATCAACAAGGGATAAATAATCTCGTAGTCCGATGGCAGAGATGCATAGCTGCTCAGTGTTCATATTTTGACTAAGTTTAACATCTTTATTGTTCATTTACCAAGGATTAAATGCATGCTTCTGAAATCGGCCATTATTTTTGTAACAACCTAACATCTCTGGCATGCCAAACTCAAGTTTTCAAATTCATGTCACCAGTTCACATGGTTTTATACACACACTTTTAATTCTTTCTACTTTTACTACCGTAAAACACGCGTTTTGCATCATTTCTGTCCTGTCCTTTTTGTTATCTTTCTTCTGCTTGTGTATGAGACAGAATTTTTTATTTTGCCCGTAGACACAGTTCATTTTCCACTTTCAAGAATCTGTTGATGTATTAATTGCTCTTTTCGAGTTCAAATCCTGCCTATTGAGTTCATCTCTATTCTGTTATTTTAATTCAGTGCATGTCGTTGTCTGTATCCTAACCTAAACGTTCAAAATTATTAGGTTTTTCCCCTCACATACTCCTGCTGGTACTCTTGATTACGTATTTCTTCTGTCTCCTTTATCCTTCACTCTCACTCTTTTATCCTTCAGTCTCCCTTATTTATCCTTCACTCTCCCTCATTTATCCTTCACTCTCCCTCATTTATCCTTCACTCTCCCTCCTTTATCCTTCACTCTCCCTCCTTTATCCTTCACTCACCCTCCTTTATCCTTCACTCTCCTTCATTTATCCTTCACTCTCCCTCATTTATCCTTCACTCTCCCTCATTTATCCTTCACTCTCCCTCGTTTATCCTTCACTCTCCCTCATTTATCCTTTGCCTCAATCCCTCTCCCTCGCTCCTCCACCTCTCCCTCCGTAGACGGGGTGCGGGGGAAAGCTGCCCCTGTAGGGGTAGTATGGGGGTGCCAGCTCATATGTGGAGAATATTGGAAAAGCTCGCAAGCCGTTCATGTGACCATAATTATCTCGTAAGCTACAACAACTCGCAGGTAACTTCCGTGAACGCGCACGACCTTCGTAGATCCCTTACGTGTTCAAAAATGTATTTAGCTATAAATATTTTATTTCATATTAAACATAAAACATCGCTACTGTTAGCAATTATTATCAACGGAAATAAAGAGTGAAGCGGAGTTGAGGGGGGACGAGACACACAGGGATGGTGGAGGCGGGGCAAATATATTTTTGTATGGCCTCACTGTTCTCTGCGTTCACTCTGCAACTCAATTTTAAGCTTTCATAAATGTATCACAGTAAAATTCTAAAAATTTCGAAAAAGAAAGCTTTCAGTTCTGAATGAAACTCTATACGTCACGTACAGGGAGAATTAATGTGAATATATGGAATGAAAGTTATAAACTTAATTCGGCAAGTTCTGTGCAAAATTACGTGAATGGAAGAGTATACAAACCTTGCCCGCCAGCTCGTATAACAGCCTGCCTTCCTGCGCCACACACACGACCGCCACACCAACTAAACTAATCAAATTCAAACTCAAAAAGAAACAAATCGAGAACCGAATAATTTGATAACCATTTACAGCCAATATTCTGATACTTTATAATTAGTAATATACTTTATAAATAATTTACAAATCAAGGAACAATTTATTTTAATTGAAAGCGGTGAAGTAATATGATTTGAGTAGTAATTAATTGTCGCTCAGCATTATTAAAGTAGTATTATTCAGCATGACTCGAGCAGTTTGCATAGACTTGAAATAAATGCTTGGTGATGGGACATGTTCAATTGAATATACAAAAAAAGAATTGAATATACAAAAAAGTCTCTCTCTAATACCTGCTGCCAGTCAGTTAGCTAAATTATAAAATACGCCACTAATACTTTACATTCAATTATGTACATTTATATGTATTTCAGTATCACATATTATGAATAATTCAATTAATTTACATGACATTTTGCCCATATGAACCACTATGTATTACAAATCAAAAATCGCAACCTTCTGACATGTGTAGGAGTACACGATTAAAAACCTGAATCAGAGTATAAAAGTGTTCTGATTGAGTGAAGAAAATTGGAATGTGATGTATCGTTTAATTATGTAAAAGTAGAACTACAACTAAAACTGGAGTCATAAAAGCATGTTGAGTAGAAGTAGAAGTACAACTGGAACTGGAGTCATAAAAGCATGTTGAGTAGAAGTAGAACTACAATTAAAACTGGAGTCATCGAATCATGTTGAGTAGAACCCGAATCATAGGGCAATACCCCGCCGAACTCGGTATCCACGATACGAACTCGAGTATATAAGGCTCTGGATCTCTCTAATTTTTTTGAATCCAGAGCCTTATATACTGGAGTCCGTATCGTGGATAGGGAGTTCGGCGGGGTATTGCCCTATGATTCGGATACAATGTACCCGAATATGACACGAATTCCAGAGTCAATTGCAGCAGTAGAAAACTAAGTGTCTTAGTTTTCACTAGGAATGTTGTCATTAAAAAGAAATACTCAATTAAAACGTTTGTTCCTTGTAAATATATATAATATATTACATAGCGTTCTTATATGTAATTTCATTTAATATCTTTCGAACAGTATTTGCCATAATTTTTGATGGCACGGGTATTGTCGCAAAATCTCTGCCGTCATTTTTGACGGCTGGGTACATTAATATTAGATAATACGCAGTTTGTTGCTTGCTTGGTCCATCTTTCTGTGACGCTCTTAATGATTTAGATAGGAGGAAATTCGGTAGAGTATACATGTATTGTAAGCACTGTATTGTGGATATCAAAGACACATCCTTCAATGTGGAAACTTCTTCGCAAAGCCTGCGTTCACTGGCAAATCAAACGAAAAAATACAGTAAAAACACATGAATTTTCATGTGTGGCTCAACTAGTCTACTTACACCATACACAGTGTATCTTCATCTCTTTCCCTCTCTTCCTCTCTCTCTCTCTCTCTGTGTCCACCCCATTTCTTACAATCTATTACTGAAGACAAATTATTGTACTGAAATCAGAATCTGAAATAAATAATTACTTTGATTATTGTTCCTGTTACTCTACTGAACATGTATATTTAATGCATTTATATCTAAAAGGGAAAACATATTTTATTTCATAGATCCTTAATTTGATCTCATTTAAACCTTGAAATTTTCACTGCCATGTTATCGGTAGATAACATACATAATGGAAGTTCTGTATATATTCATGAAAAATATTCATTTAAAACAACAATTTGTCGTAAATCTTTAATACCAGATGCAGACTTGGAACCACAACTGCTGCAGAAAGTAATGAGGTGCATGGTGAGTGGTCCCTGTGGTTATAGTATCCTACAGCTCCGTGTATGGAAAATGGTGCCTGCCAAAAGAATTATCCCAATTTTAAGCCGTGAAATTTCCACGGGCCTATACAAGTAGTTATCTCCCAATACCACTGTATAATAATACACGGTTTGTTGGTTACTTGGTTGGTCTGTCTCTCTTTCACATTCTTAAAGATTTAGATAGAGAAAATTCGGTAGGGTAAACATGTATTGTAAGAATTGTATTATGGATACCAAAGGCACATCCTTCAATATGTAAACTCTTTCGCAAAGCTGCGTCCACTGGCAAATCAAATAAAAACATTCAGTAATTTTTTCACGTGTGGGTCTACTAGTATAATAATACACAGTTTGTTGCTTGCTTGCTCGTTTGCTTAGTCCGTCTCTATGTCCCACTCTTAAGAATTTAGATAAGATAAAATTCGATCGGGTGTAAACTTATTGTAAGCGTTGTATTGGGGATACCAAAGGAACATCTTTCAATGTGAAACTCCTTCACAAAACCTACATCCACCGGCAAATCAAATGAAAAAATTCACTGAAAACACGTGAATTTTCACGTGTGGGCCAACTAGTATATTATATAGTTAAAGTAAATAACATCTATTCCCGTCAAGTGTTATTCTCCAAGTTTCTTTTACCTCGTTTCTATTGCGTTTGCATTCAAGAAGAACTCAATAGACTTCCTGGGAACTTCATATCATAAATGTTGAAGTGTCTAAACCTTGCTCCTCCCTCTATTGCTGGTTGCCCCAATGAATGTAAAACGAGCTCTCATCCATGAACGTGTAGTCGTGCTACAAAAATATCAAGAGACGCTCAATATGGACTTTGCCATCCAAAACCCTGCCGCTGCTACTCGTCAGGACTGGCATGTTTCTTTTCTGAGTACCACCGCATTTCGTAGCTAACTTGATAGTTCCCGCGGAAATGCCACGGTATAAAAGTGATAAAATTAAGATTTTTCGATCCACAATTGCGTTATAAATTTGATTAGATTTGACTACTTTTAAATCATTGTTAAGTCGAATGTATTATAGATTTACAACTAATGATTGTGTTTTAAATTAATATATTTCGTGAGTATATACAGAGTTTCCATTCTGTATCTTATCTACCGACAACATGGCATAGAACCTAGATAGTACAAGTGGAAATTCTACGGTTTAAAAGTGATATACTTAAGTCTCTATGAAATAAAATACCTTTTTCAGTTTTATCTGTCGTACCATCAGAACTTGAATATTTTTCAAGAATATATGCAGAACTTCCATTCTGTATCTTATTCACCGTTAACATGGTCGTGTTGGAGTAAAAGGCTAATAATGGGAAAAAATGTAATATTTTATATGTAGTCAATCGGCGCCTTTGGTATTCAAAATACAATGTTTATAATACATAAATACCAGTTATAATCTCAGTTCAATAATTTTCCTTCAGTAAAAGATGGAAAGTAATGGGATACACACACAGATAGAGAGATAGAGAGAGAGACAAGAGAGGGAGGGAGAGAGATAGAGATACACTGTGTATATATTATGTAAGTAGATGATACCTTTTGGGTTATATTTCTGTTTTACATCTTACATTCTTCACGTATTAAAACGAGGTTTTGTGATAATTTGGAATATTAGAGTTTCCACACGTTGAATGGATTGTATTGTTCACATATGTATATAATAGACAGTGTATCTCCATCTCTCTCTGTCTCTCTGTGTTTGTCCGTCTCATTATTTCTTATCTATAACTGAAGGAAAATTATTGAACTAGAATCGGAACGGGTATGCATGTATTATAAGCATTGCATTGTGGATACCAAAGGCGCCGAATTACCATACAATACACCATTTTCCCCCGTTATTAGTGTTCTTCTCCTACACGGCCATATTATCGGTTGAAAAAAATACAAAATGGAAGTTCTGTATACATTCATGTAAAAGATTCATTTAAACACAATATTTCATCTTAAATCTTTCATACACTGGCCTTTATAATAATTTTAAATTAGTTTAATTGAATCAAACTTATAACGTATTTATGGGTCAAAAAACCTTAATTTTATCACGTTAAGCTTTGAAATTTCTACGGGAACTATCTAATGTTGAGATAAAAACACGGATGGTGTCGCAAAATTAGAATTCATCAATTAATAGAAAATGATGAGGCTGGTGAAACTGATGTTCTTTTAATTATTCATAGTCCGTTTCTTTTCAAACTACCTCTATCAGAAAGTTTTTTTGCTTTACTCTGTGAGAACATTACAACCCTGCAGGACGATCACACAGAGTTGCTCTTTTCTTGTTGAGTGGCATGAAGATGGCCTGATTTTGTGTTCAAGTTTCCGCAAATATAATAGACAAGATACATTATCAATTTGTTATACCTATTTTTTTAAGGAGCCACGTTTATTTTCAAATTTTCTTCAATATGTTTCGATGTAAATCTACGTGACATTGACGGTTGACAACTTGCAAAGGCATCTCATTGTTAAACAGTCTTACAATTTGTTCCTCATATGATTTGAACCTCCATAGAGTATGAAGTCTACGTCCTTAATATAATTTCTATTAGTATGTATCAAATGTTCACTCACAGATAAATGTTAGCTTTTAGACACTAATACTAACATATGAGCATAGATCTTATGGGGAAGCGAGTTATTGTAAGCTTTTCATCTGTGTCGATACCTGTGAAAACAACTATTTTATACAATAAATGTATAGTTTATGTAATTTCTTTTTAATTACGTGCCGGTTTTGGTACAACAAAGAACAAAACGTGCAAATTTCACGTCGTGTTGATCACAAGGCGTGGTTAGCAAGTTTCAAGACTAGGGTAAGCAGTTAGAAGCGAAGTCACACAGCGTGAAGTAGCTTTACGCAGTTTGGCGTTGAAGCGTTGCTTAACTATTGTGGGATTATTCAAGAAAAGAATTTGGGACAAGTTTCAGGAATAAAACTTCGTGAAGAGCACAGAGACTTGCATGCAGCTGTATGGAGTGCTCAGAGTGTGTGGGAGTGACGGGTTCATGTGTTGTCATGCTTTGATGATGAGTAAGTTGACTATCTGATTTGCCGTCTGGACTACCCATAACCTGCGTCTCTATCAGAAATTGTGCAGTAAATTTTACCTAAGGACAAAATGGAAGGTGTTTGCATAACAGCAAAGTACTTCCTCTCCTTGCTTCTTTTTCCGATCCTATAGAATCAAATTCCACGGAGGAAAAAATTGGAATGATCATAGGAATTATTTTGAAAAAGATTCAATGCATGTTAATTTTTTGGGCGAATCCTAGTCCTGATTCTACTCTATTTCATCTAATGTTTATGGTAGTCCCTTACCATGGGGCTCCGATGATCTAGTCACCCCCTTCTTCAATCCCCAGCACTTTGATACCTGTTAAGTACATACACAACTTACAAAAAATTTTAAACAGTTGTGTCAGGGCTCTGAAGATTCGAGCTATTTGCATAAATATGTTATTGCATTGATCACTTATACATGACGGTGCACATTAGAGTTTCTTGACTGGCCTGTTTTGCTGGATATACAGGATAAGTACTACATAATTATGTTCCTTAGGATCCATAGAAGAGTTGTTCTCGAGGTCGTTAAAGGTAAATGAGTATTCGATATCGGTTTTATATTCAATATTAACTCAAGCAATTATGAAGCATGCATAAAGTTGTGGTAAACATTTTTATATTCTACTGACAACAGGATGGTAGTCTGTCATTTATATTTCTACTAGAAATATGTACGATTATGCCCTATATTCTGCAACATCGGGAACTGTTGCACGCTCTTTAGATGTAGTTAATTTGCATTAACCTATTAGCAGGACTAAATATTTGATCCAATATTGTTAATGGAATTTTTCATGGCTTGAAATCAGAAAGCATGTAAACAAAGACGGCTTTTCTCCCCTGAACACACACAGGCTGTCTGCCTCTACGCGCATGGACTGCAAGCTGAGCGTTTGAATGAGACTTGCTTGTTTTACTACATTCAGGTCACGCTTCACACACATTATGCAAAGAGAATAGCGTAAACAATTTACTACATGAATATGGGGGCAAATTACAACGCAATCATGCATATCATAAATTTCATCGCTAAAAATTTCAAGACACAGGTTTTGAAGTTCACGTGGAGGCTCAGTACGGTACTGACATCGTAGCAGTGAAAATTACTCAGTTAGGTTCGTGACTTTATTGCGATAAATACTAATGGATTATACCATGCAGTATATACAAAGCAATAAACGAAATGCTTTTGTTTGTTTTCGACACATGTTCATAACTACGCAGAGTGCAAGCTGCGCTACAAGTTGCAGCAGGACTGCAGGATGTACCGCGTTGCGTGCTGCCATGTTCTCAACCCCTCAACCTCATCAAACTGCTGGTCATAACAAGAGTAAAACTTTATAAAACGAGTCAAGTTTGCATTTTTTAATGAAAGATGATAATAAAGCCTATGTTCCATTTCAATGCAATTTCTCTTTAAAGTTTTTCTTAGAGTTACGTATGACATCCAGAGCAAGAACCTCCGCCTCAGAATTGGTGGTACTGATTTTTTCCACCTCATCGGCGTCCCTGGAATTATTTATCCATTCGGACGTTTGCTATTTTCGTATTACAGATTGGAATCGTCGAACCATAAATTTTCGCCCCAGTTAAAACAACATAACGTTAAGTAGTTTTCTTAATTTTGATTTCTTTTAGCTTGTACGCGTGAATGCGGCATCTCACAGCCACAGTTCGACACCAGCAGCATGAACCGTGTGTGTCCCTGCCCTTGGTGTGAAGGTGACGTTTTTGTGACGCTCGGCTACCATGATAATTTTATTGTCACACAATTCCAGCTTAAATTTGTCCGAAAAACGTTGTCTTCTGCCAGGAGGTCATGGAGTCTTTTTTCTTACCTCACATTCGTGGAAGTATTTTTGTGCACGACTCCTATTAGCCTCATTTAATGAGAAGTTACACCACCCTCTGGAGGCAGTATATCTCAACAACCATAGTCAATGTGATATTGCTGCTGCTTTTTCTTCCCGTGTGCATTGAATAATAATGTTCAAATTTCGACCCTTGCGGCAGTATGACTTGTGGCAACAATGAGTAATTTCCAGTATTTTTTGAGCAAAAATGAATGTATTTTTTATAGGCTTTCATGTATATGAAGCCCATGTTATAAAATACAATTCGTGTTACCTTGTATCGTAAACTACAGGAAATATAAGGAAGAGCTGGAAACTTGATGGAATCTAAGTATACAATTTATTTTACTGCAAATTTCAAGCAAATACGGAGATAGTTCTGATATTGTCCCATTGTTTCATGGTCCATGCTTCCATCATTGAAAAATAACAAATATTTTCTATCTCTGTGATACTATGTACTTGTTTGATCATGTCGCGAATACAAATTTTCCTCCATTCTTTGATTTGTGGCACAAGGGATGGCTGGGGAGGACTGATAATACGATCATCAAATAATTTGTGTATAATATTGACTTTTGTCATTAGGTTTACGTTGAATTAGCAAGTCACGCGAGTTAAATCAAACATTGTACTGCTTTAAGTTTTGCGTCGCGATCTGAGACTTGTGTTGTTGTTACGGATATTTTCGGGTGAAAATGTGACCGAAATAAATAAACACAATAGTGGTATTGACTTGATTACTTTCAGTATGATAACGTACACTCAGTATGATGACGTACACTCAATATGATGACCTACACTCAGTGTGATGACGTACACTCAGTATGATGACGTACATTCAGTGTGATGACGTACACTCAGTAAGATGACGTACATTTAGTATGATCACGTACACTCAGTATGGAGACGTTCTAATAGAGAATAATGTGCATATATTTGGACCTCGATGACTCAAGTAAATATTCTTTACTGGTAGTGTACTACTACCATCGCTTGAAAACCACAGTTAAGCTGTGATTAAGTGCTGCCTAATTTAATATGTAATTTCATAGTTTACTGGTTTCTGGATTAATAGTATTTGTAAGAAATAATAAACATTTGTACGGTGATATATAGCAAAGAAGTGTAAGAAAAGTACTGCTTTGCGAGACTATGGTTCAGCTCCCGTAGTTGCTCAATGCTCTCTTACTACAAAGTCGTTGGCAAAACCGCTTACCTTCGTCATGATTTACCTCGCGTCTCCGTATTCATTCTCTATCCCAGCCCTCAGTTGCCCAAATGAGTGTTCTCAAACGGGCCTCAAGTGTTCATAAACTGAACAGTTTGTGTTTCCAGTGACGCTTGATCATCAGTTGGCTAGTAGCTGCAGCTTGGTTTTTAAAAAGTGACTTAACAAACACAGATGACAAGGAACCGGTATCGGTGATTCGACTTGTGTTGTCGATGCATGTTGAAGCGCTTAGTGAAAAATGGAATTTATTTGTCCAACTGTATGATAATTCATACACAATATTCATGTTCAGAGTAAAAACATTTCATTTTAGGAAAAAAATTTGATGAGCATTTGTTTTCTTGCACGACTTTTCGCTGGATCGACGTGCATGAAACGAAGTCAAGGTAACATCACCAAAATGTACAACACTTGACACTTTTAAATAATTCCCCTATACTGAAGTAAAAACATGCCTTCTACTTTAGCATCAATAATTATCCTACATAGGTTACCATAGAGTTCAAATTAAGTGTACTCTTTGTATTCTTATCATCCACCTTAAGTAGCCCTTCATATTTTAGCAATCTATAGTACTTGAATACTGTATGGAATTATAAGGTAAAACTCGATGCATGATGAGCTCATTTTCGTCACTTCAAGGAGCTAATGAGCAAAAATTTATAGTTTTCCTATTCATTCAAAGCATTGAGGAAACACAGTCAAGACTCCAGGCTTCTCCCTTATTGGATATATGAGCAGGGATGATATTCTCAGGGGAACCACCATTACCGTTTCTGAAGTCTTTCCTTGTCGGCGAGTCGTGCCATGAGCTAATTATCTCGCCATGCTTTGGGCTGTGTTCCCTATCATCATGTGTCGGCAGTTTTTTGCCTTGAACGAGAGCGGAATGGTGGTAGATCAGGTAGCTATCCCTCGAGCACGGGCTTATGCCTCTTTTTGTTTTTTCATTGCTTTTCTTCTCTTCGAAATTGTTCTTTCCACTCAAATACATTAAAGTTCATATTCTTATTACAGTCCATCAACCACACTTCACAGTTTGTGCTTTACTGTACGGGCAGGTCACAAAAGTGTTCTTCCTCTTTAGCTGATTTTATCACGTATTTTGTGCGTTGAAAGGGTGTGTAGTTTGAATTCAGGGCCAATAGATTGAAAGCAAAATCTCTTTGGTACAGGAAGCATGATACCACGGCCTCCCTGCTGAACTAGCCTTGCTGTGCATTCCTAGATTAAAGTTTAGAGTAAGAGAGTTTTCAACGTTTTTCAAGCATTAATTGAAGAATATCGTTGAAGTTTTTCTTCTCAATGTCTCTACTTCAACACATTCAGTCTCACATCACTCATCCAAGCACACACATCCATAGGTACGCATTACCGCGATGAATTATTGCGATAATTTATCGTAACGACATCGCGTTATCGGCTATAAAATATTATTTTCTCAGCGTTATCGATTCATTATTTTCGCTGATATTCTTGGTTCCGAACGAGCAATAATCAATAATTTCAATTTTTAGATCCAGTTTAGCTCAGGGGCGATTCGTGCGTGATTTGGAAGAAAAAATAGGTAACTCCTATCTGGGAATCGAACATAAACTGAACGAAGTACGAAGCAGCCGGTCTTGACGTCTTTTCAAAACATGAAGAGGAGGATGACACTTTTGGATCATCACATGTCAATCAAGTCTAAGGCTGCTTAAATTATGAATGGATGGCTGCAGGTCAAAGGAACAGAGAGTGGTAGACCCCGATTTCTACAGTGAGAAGATCCTCATTGATTTAAGGTACAACACGGCGATGCCGAGCAGCGCTGCGGTGGAGCGCTGGTTCTCCCTCGGGAAGGACATCATCAGGGCTAAGAGGAACTCCTTGTCTGATGAAAACTTCAACATGCTCATGTTTACGAAGGAGAACATGCTGCACAACCTGGTCTAGAGTGTAGATGTGCAAATTTTGTTATTTTACTTGAAACAGTTCTTTATATTAGTGAAGACACAGAGTAAACATTATATATGAAGTTTTTTCTTAGATATCTCTTAGACATTTTTAATTGTTTTGTACAAATTTTCAAGTTTTCGAAGATAATGATCAAAAGGAAGATTTGGATTTATTGATGATTTTATTTAAAATATCAGTATCGTTATCGCTTGAATCAGAATTTTGGGTTGATCGATTTATTGGTTATCACCTTATCAGGCGATAAACTTATCGTTAGTTATCGATTATCGGTTATCGCCGATAAAGTTATGGTTATCGATTTATTGATTATCGCGATACAGTTTTTCTTTTTCGCTCCCATCACTGTACACATAATTTTGTACTGCCAAATAAATGATCCGCTCGTTTTTCGTTCTCACTGCACAGCAATCTTTCAAACATAGCTGTAGCTACACATCGTTCTTGTTAAACTACTGGATTTGCATGTTGAAGACTGCATATACGCCTATATTTTCACTCCATTCATGTTCTGTTTGTTTCTTATTTGCAATGCGTCATCTGAAAAATTAAAATCTTCAAAATTATTCTACAGGGATGATTTGAATGCAGCTTGCGTGCAAGGAGGGCGACTCGATGGAGACGAACAGACCTGTATGCCAGGGGTCACTAAAATGTTTGACTTGCGTTGAGAATTGAATAGTGCTTTTCGTTTTGGCCTTGCAATTGCTATGAGAAATTATTTCTATGAATCTCTTCATGAGAACATGAAGCAATAATCTTCAAGTATGTCAGATTTTTATCAGAGTAGATATAAGTTGATCTCCGACGTAAAAATACAATGGTCAACACAGCTGATGAAAGGATCTGTTGTTTATCACGTGTGCTTTGAAAGTTGTATTCTGTCTACTCAAAATTCTATAGATGAAAAAAGAATTCGAGCTCTCATTAGACTCATTATTACAGCTATTGACTGGGCTGTATTTGTAATCACCAAATGAAATTGTTAATTAATTTTTGGATGCAAACAACAAAACACATGCAAAAACTTGACCCAAGTAAGTCGCTTGCCTGCTTGATTCTGTGGCCACTTTTTGCTGAGTAAAGTCTGTATTTTCATGCAGTGTAGCAGCTCGTAAGTTACTTAAGTGCTACATGCGAGACAATAAAAGTGTGAAGGTATGAATACGAGCTGCTATCACGCCACGCTCATCGCTGCTGATGGACGTGCAACTGAAAAATGGACTGCAGGGCACCAGCTGACAGCTTTACTTGACTGGTCTCTTATGCCCTCGGTAGTACAAAGCACATACTATATATTTACTTGCTGAGTTTTTACTAAGTGTGTGTTGTAGAGACTGAACTCTTGGATTTCGAAATCTTTAATATTTGTTGTAGCTGCCTCTAAAGGAGTTGAACCGCTCACACGAACATTGGAACAATAATGCATGCACTAATGCTTTATTTTACGATCAATAGTGATAAAAAGTCGCATGTTCCACTTTGATTTGGTAGCAAAAGTTCATTCATCGCACTACAGTACCGACGCAGGTCGGTTGGTAGCTGTAATTCTCAATCGATCTCACCTCCGATCGTACTTCGTACTTCAAACATAATTACAAAAATAAATTAGGTTTTTCAAAACTACAAATTGAGTTCTAATGTGAAATCTATGCTCAACCTAGTACCGTCTTTTCAGAATTGGAGTACATGCACCACAGGCTCAACATTGTGGAGGTTCAAATATCGCAAAGGCGCTCTGGTTGAGAATAAATCTTCAGTACTGCCAAATATTCGCCATGAATTTACGATGACAGTGGGCTTAGCGCTGGTCGCGGAGCTCCTAGAAATTACTTGAACGCTTTTAGCGTGTGCTTCGCGGAGCAAAAACACTCGTTGCTATCATTGAAGTTGATATACTGTTAGTGATTGCTGAATTTTATACAATCGTTCTTAGTCTAAAATATTGCTCTCTATGGTCTCTTTCAATAACAACTGCAACACGGCATGGGACTTGGGTAGCAACCCAAGGGTAAGCCAAACAGCTCGTTCCTAGTGCTTTATTATAGTCTAATCTAACTCATAAATGTTTCTAATTGCAAAAAAAACACTGCAAAAGAATTAGAATCCCTCTACTGATTTTTATTATTATAATTTGAAAACTAAAAAATCGTCATCACACTGTAAACGGTATGAAATAACGTTATTCATCAGAAAGTTTTCTATTTTAATTACTTGTGTTCATGTGAATTAGAAGAATGTGTAGCAAAGAAGTGTGTGATGCATGGAGGCTGAATTCCTCGTCCGTCGCGTCCTCCGCAAGCAGGACAAGTCTCTGTAATAATTAATGAGCCTAAATTCATTGCAAAGTTTTCAGTAAAATCAAATAGTTGTGTATTTAAGTTCATAAAATTGCCGAGAAAATTAATAATTTTTGCATAGTAGTTTTTTGATTGCGTTTTAACGCTATCAATTAATAGATGATTAATAGAACGCTGTTAGTTGTACTGGTAACGTAAGCAAAAGCGCTTGTTTAGTATTTGATTGAAAGATCTTCTCTATGCAATGGTAAGTATGATTTGTCAGTAAGTTCATGTACTAAATTGGTTGGCAAATGCTTTCCTTTACAACACGCTCAATCAATACATCTAGACTCTTGAAACACTTTCTTTCAAGTAAGTTTTTCTAGGTTGCGTAATTTAGCAGGACATGAAGCTAATTCAAAGATTTTATGTTATGTTATTCTTCGTTCCTGAGTTTTTTCGTTCTTATTTGCCTTTAAAATTCAGAGGTACAAATTTTTTTTATTCATTATATAGTTTTTGCACTCGTAGTTTACGATGCCTGAAATTTTAAATTTTTCTAGAGCTTATAACAATGAGAGAAACTTGAAACAATAAAGCAATGCAAAATCTATGAAGGGAAATACACCCAGTTTAGATGTCAGTATTCACATAATTATATATATCTGCGAATGTAGCACTATTAACATCAGAAAACTGATGGTGTAGGCTGAACGGATTTTCAAACAAAGTTGTAGAGGCTAGGTCTTACTTTCAGTAAAACATAGTTCTACGACCATCTCTGACCCTTTTTTGGAGTTCTTGAGCAAGATTTAGCTTCCATCGTCAACATACAGTATGGACTGTCTAGAAATACAGTACAGTATTTAGGTTGGGTGATCATCGCCGGCTATTCGCTAGAAACAGTACAGCATTTGGGTTCAGTTACCAACGTTGGCTGGCTGTTGGCTGGAAACACAGTACAGTATTTGTATTGGGGGGCCAGTGCTGGCTGTTGGCTGGAAACACAGTACAGTATTCGTGTTGAGTGACCAGTGCTGGCTGTAGGCTGGAAACACAGTACAGTATTTGCGTCGAGTGACCAGGACAAGGCTGTTGGCTGGAAACAGTACAGTATTTCGGTTAGGTGCGCTCCAGCCAGAGGCTGGAGCGCTAACAGCTCAGGTGTATCGATTGCGTCGGCCACCGCCACCTGTCCTTATTGATCTCAAAGGTACGGGATACCTGCGCCCCGCTGGTCGCCCTCTGCTGCCCATTATTGCTGTTTTCAGTACGTGCTTGTGTCTTCTTTGTGTTTGGTGGGGACAATGCTTGCAGATGGGACACGAATAGCAGTCAGAGTGTGAGAGACTTCTGTTGATTTAGAACTTGAACCTCAATGTGTGTATTAAATTTCATTGCAATTATTGTTCTGAGTTACTTTATTCTTTAGATGTGAAAAAAGGCTTCGTTTTATCGCGTAAATGAACAAAAAGTAAATGAGTATTTTATTGTGAATTCAACAAATTTTGCGGAGTTTTTTCGATGTTTTTTAATTTGTTCCACTTTAATTAGAAAAACTGATGCTTGATACTCGTCATCTCCACACATATATTAATAAGAAAAAACATATTAAGTTTTGACTTAAACACACAGGTTTTTGTTCGTAAGGTGACTGATTACTATAATACTAGAGTTCCCGTAGAAATTCCACGATTTGGATTTGAATAATGTGAAATTATCATAAAGATGAATGCATCAAAGATTTACAACGAATTATTGTGTTTTAAATAAATACTTTTTATTAATTTCATTCAGAACTTCCTTTCTGCATCTTATCTACCGATAATATGACCCAGATAGTACCCGTTGAAATTCCTTGGTTTAAAAGTGGTAAAATTAAGGATTTATGAAATAAAATACATTTTTCAGTTTTACCCGAGAATATTTTACATCAATGAACCGTGTCTCACAAAAACCCGAACCGAGTATTTATTTTCCCGTATCAGTAATACCATCATAAGAATACCATAAGCATTTAATTTCTTATGATGGTATTACTGATACGGGAAAATAAATACTCGGTTCGGGTTTTTGTGGAACATACTGTATACAGAACTTCCATTTTCTATTTTATCTACCGGCAATATGGCTGTGTAAGAAATACAAGCTAATAACAGAAAAAATTGAGTATTTTATAGTGATCCGGCGCCTTTGGTATCCAAAATACAATGCTTGTAATAGATGCATACCCGTTCTGATTTCAGTTCAATAATTCTTCCGCAGTAATAGATAGAAAGTAATGGGACAGACACACACAGATACAGAGAGAGAGAGAGAGAGAGATGGAGTTGCATAGTCGATTATATATGTATGTTATATACGTAGATACGTAGATTCGGCATCTAGTTGGAACTCGGGGGAGTTTGTCTCGCACTTAAGGAACGTCACCACAGAAAAATTAGGAAGAAAAACGCGTTATATATTAGTCAGTTCTTTACAGTTTTCTAGTGTCCTCAATGTGTTTCGTGGCTTGGAGGTCAAGCGGGCAGACATGCTTAGTTAGGAGAATGTCCAACAGAGATATGAAAATACCAAGGACTACTATAACCAGGACGTGCATCGCCATGTAGCTGACTACGGTAGCGGAGGCCATTGCATTCTTGGTAACATAACATTTTCTATCGGACAAATTGATCAAAAATTACTTCTTTCAAGCAATAGAAGGGATAATAAGGTTTTACAGTGAATTTTAAATAGTTTGAAGCACTGGAATGCTTTGAAATACCAATTTTAACAAGATTTAACATGTATTATTGTATGAGCTTAGTGGCCACTTTATAGAAAGCCGAGTTACTGCAGTTTTAGACTTTACAAGTTGATTATAGTTAAATCATTTCCAATGCAAACAACCAAACATACAAACATTCACATATATAAATAAACAGACATAGAAGCAAAAACCTACTAAACTGCAGCGATTAGTCAGCCAACCGGGCCTTCTTGACAGAGGTCTGAAAGACTGTATTCTTCTGCTAGTCTTTCTCTGAGGGGTTGACAGCAAATTTGAGGGGTTGACAGCAAATTGAGTGAGTGTAGTAGTCGTCAGAATACTGCCTTTCTTTGACTCGTACAGTTCCTTGACGTCTGCAAATGATGACGTGTTTCATTGTCAAGACTGATCTTCTGGCCCTTCTCACTGATCCAGTTGTTACGAATGCGGTTGTTTAACAGATGTAGCTCCAGTTGTTTAGCAGATGTACTGTGTCAAAAAGGAGAAACCAGACACGCACGTTGTCAAAAGGATGCTTGGCTGTGGCACTGCAAT
>VCRD01000690.1:3621-15847 GCA_006783055.1 Trinorchestia longiramus | reverse complement strand
GTCGGTCATGAACAAACACACAAGCCTTTCTTTCGATCTTGAAATAATCAAGTTCTTGTACTGCTTCTGCAGGTTACGTTCAGGTTTGAAAGCATCAAATGAAGTAATCTTATCCTTCTGAAGAAAATACCTCAGTTGTTGGTCTTCCACTTTCGCCGGGGGAGATGCGGGTTTTAGAGATGGCAGACATGAAGCAGGCACATTGAAGATACTGGGAGGGATTTCACTTGTTCACACAACCCCACAGTTTTTCGGCATTTTTAATGCATATAATTAGTAATAAACTTGTAAACAAACAGTACCCACTTAGAAATGCAACAATGTGCCTCGAAACAAACAACAATGTCCGATTCAAAGCGAGCGACATACTACGACAATGTTCGCACTATGACAGATAGGGGTTAACTGAACTCAGTGAACTGGCCTCCGCTACCGTAGTCAGCTACATGGCGATGCACGTCCTGGTTATAGTAGTCCTTGGAAAATACTTATTTCAGCATGAAGGAAGCTACCATGTACGGCATTTTGAAATGTTCAGTTTAACACTTTTTACAAACCTCCAAGAGTTCATTAGCAAGAAAACTGAGAAGCCTCTGGCTCGTAAGGAATATAGTATGATAATTGCATATTGCGGCCACCATACTCATACAAAGGGAAACGGCGAGAGTATATTATTTTTCTTAGGTCCATGAATTTTTACGTCTTGGTTCAAAGTTCATTACCTAATAAGTCATTTCTATTGTAAAGGAAAGATGATAAATTTCAGATTATCTGGTTTAAGTAAAACTTTATTGGAGCAGTAAACTTTATGCACAAAAATACAGAGCAACAAATATTTGAACTCATTGAGCATTGTGAAATTGGACGCTGTAGCTGAAGGGCAATTATGAAGGAAGAGCCGTTCCTGCTGAAGGGTCGTTGCAGCTGAAGGGTCGTTGCAGCTGAAGGGTTGTTGCAGCTGAAGGGCCGTTGCAGCTGAAGGGTTGTTGCAGCTGAAGGGCCGTTACAGCTGAAGGCTCGTTGCAGCTGAAGGGTCGTCGCAGCTGAAGGGTCTCTTGTCTCTCATAGCTAAGCAGACGCTGTAAGTTTACATCACTGGTGTGGACACACTCCAGTGTTTGGTGGTGACCAGGGTTAACTTGTGGAGGGAAGCACAGTACAGTGTTTGGTGGTGACCAGGGTTAACTTGTGGTGGGAAGCACAGTACAGTGTTTGGTGGTGACCAGGGTTTGCTGTCGAAGAAGAAAGTGATCATACCGAATATTACTTGAATGGTCTTCTCGGCCTACGAGTATATTTCTTACTTTCAACTGATTCTATTCTATATTCAATAAAGTGTTGCATATAGTTCAATAAACGCTTGAGTTTACGCTTTTTGCAGTCGTCTTTCATTATAAGTTTACCGAGAGTAGTCTGGTCTTTTGTTTATGCGTGCTTCCTGAGCGACAATATTCGTCGTCATGTACAGTATATACAAGGACAAACTATTGTAGGTGGACAAAATATTTTAAGTGGAAAAACTATTGTAAGTGGACAAATTATTGTTTAAAAAAGAAGCTGAAGGAAAAAACAGCGTTGGGAAATTTAAAAGAATTGTACGACTTGAGCTCAAATTTAATTATTTTTTTTTGTAAATTGTGTCCACGTTTCGTGTCGATCGTAAACATACCCGTAGGAGTCCTGTGTTACATTGACTCAAAAGTTTGGAGTCTTTGTGGATATTCATTTTTAATATTTTTAGCTTGAGTTTTATTTCTACGGTACACAGACGGTCTACTCTGACACGTACAAAATTTGATCCCCTTCCACTTTTATTGTATTGTATAACTTGAGCATATTGAAACATATTAGAGACCAGTCTTCATCGGAGGTGAGTCTAAGATTAACTGCTTCACATACATTATTCATTCACCCTAGTTTTTAGAATGCCCTTTTGTAATCCGCGAACAATCCTTAGGACATCGACGTCAAACAGTGAGAAAGCAATAAAAAATTTCACGAATTGTTTGTCTTTTTACTGCATTAGTAAAAAGATGTAAGATAAATTTTTTTTCCGATAGAAAATTTCTTTCGTCTGGTATCTGATCTCTGTTTTAGACGCGTAGAAGTGACCACGCTTCACCCAGCTGACACGTGAGGGTGTTGCAGAGGCTGATCAGTTATCCCACGCGTTCACCCTCGCAGTGTTCAAAAGACAACATAACTATTATATTCCGCTAACAAATTCGTGTAATAAGCAATGATTAATTTAATATAAGTGACGCGTGTCCAGCAAATACAGGGTATTGCATGCTTCAGTGTCTGTATATTTACAAGTTGAAACACACACAATGACGCTTAGAGTGAATATCGGTCCTAAATAATTAGGTGAGAAATAATCAGGATAAATTCATAAAAGATTTGGAGTTGATTCATATTTTTCCGATAATGTAGCATTTTTTACGATTACGCAAGATTTTTGTGATCCATTTTTAATTAA
Organism: Trinorchestia longiramus; assembly: GCA_006783055.1. NCBI lineage: Eukaryota > Metazoa > Arthropoda > Malacostraca > Amphipoda > Talitridae > Trinorchestia > Trinorchestia longiramus. The sequence goes on along the minus strand of VCRD01000690.1, from coordinate 13,368 downwards.
ATGTGTTATCTTGTCCTGTGCTGCTGGCAGATACGAAAATGCGCCTAGGCTCTAAAAATTTTAATTTACGCCTTTCAAGTTTTTTTATTTCTGATATAAGTTATTTGTTATCTTTGCCACAACAAATTTTTATTAAATTCATAGCTTCCTTTTCTTAAATTTTATATAATTTCACTAGTGGAAATTTCTTAGGTTTTGGAAGAAAAGTAAGGACAATTTTGGTAAATATTACAACTGCAATGAACTTACGTTTGAAATTCATTCGTTGATTAAAGCTTCAAGACCCACAACCTTCTTGTTTCATGAGCAGTTCTAAATCAATTATGTACATATACTGTCTACCCTGTGAAATCTATAAGTGCCTTCATGACTTATCTCACTGTTTTCTTTTCTTTAGATACTTTAATCCTATTTTTTATATGATAATAAATCTCATTCACGTTTATGAGCTTCTTTACGATGTACGCAAGCAGATTTTTTTCATATGATTTTTTTTAGATTAAGTTAGAATACAGCTTGGGACCTTTATGGAAAATGTTGTTATTGATGAATATTCGATTCTACAAATTTGTACACGATGCAGTTTTCACCTCCCCTACACATGGTAAGTTTATGAAAATATCATTGTCAACCATTGGCGATAGAAGGATTTCAATTCCCTTTCTTCTATAAACATTTTCAGCTTCGGTTTGTTAGTGTTATTTAAAATATTGACCGAATAAAATTTCAATGTCTTCTTCATATTTCATACAAGAATCTGCATTTCATTTAGATCGTGCTGGCCAAAAGATATATCATAGCACTAAAAGTTTTAACTTGTAATTTATTTGTGTGTACATTTAATTTGGAGGTTTAGCACAATTATTTGAAAACTCGTATTTTATTTACATTGAATTTATTATTCCTTAGTAAATATATGTTTTTTTTCATAGCCAACAGTCAGTAGAATTCCACATACAATCAAGATGCTCGTTACCCTCTTGTCAAGTCTTTAACTCCTCAATTCATTACACTCGTCAAATGCCTCTTCGTTTGGTATCCCTCAAACTTTTTCACACATTATCAACCTTTTGTTTACATTGAAACACAAACTGAACTATTCACAACATTTAACTAATTCTATTATATATTAAATCGATCACAAATAAGATAACCTCGGCATGACAAACATTCATTTGAGGACATGCAGTGTCCACAGACACACGCGCACATGATTGTCTGCAACACTCCTCCAGAAAACTTGTCACACGCTGAAATGCTTTTGCGCACAAATTTTCCACTGTAAGAATAAAGTATCGTTTTTACAGATAATTTGAAAGTAATCTTCGTTAACCAGATCTGAAAAATTTTCAAATGCAAATGCATTACCTTGATTCCCTCACCAGCTTGGTCGACTGGTGAGCGAATCTGCTTGCGAGCGGGAAGACCCGAGTACGAATCCTGCTGCCGACATGGTTGACGCGACTAGAAATACGGCATGGGACTTGGGTAAACAATCGAATAATTATCGAAGTAATTATCCGACCCAAGACTGGGCCGGAAGGTTCGTTCCTATAGCTTCATTCTATTCTATTCTGATTGTGTTCGTGTACGTCATCGTGTACTAAGATACTGGTATAAATCTTTACTGTTTTGTGCTCCAAGTTGTCAGCCCCCGCTAGCTGTCATTAAACTTACGTTGCCAATCGGTTTTTTCAGAGGAATGCGATCTTGGAAAAAATGATAGTTGATAGCTGGCAGAGGAAACAATGTTGGAACACTGCCCACTGAATCCATGTTTTACGTTTGTTCAGAATTTTGCCTGGACTACTTATTGAGCATTGAACCTTTAACGCTTTACAATCATCTACCATAAATTTTTGCTTTTTCTTGTTCATTTTTGCTTCATTTGTGTGCATCAAATCCTTTCTGTGAATCAATGAGCAGTCTGAAACTGTTTCGAGTGTCTCTTCAAGGGGCAGGCACTCCATATCGTATGTCTGGTTGGTTTAAACTTTAAAGTGTAAAGTGTGTATCTGTGTGTGTTGTAACAGCAGGTGTGGAGGTAGTAGACAGTTGCAACTTTTGATTTGAAATCAGTAGACGCGTCAGTTCACATAATTCTACTCTAATGTTCTTGGTTAAAGTTTTAAATGAGAAGCTTCTGGATAATGCGAGTGAACTTCAAGAAATAATTGTTGACCACATGACTCCAGTATTTATGTAGATATTTACCTCTAACTATTTTTGTGTATATTCTACTTTCAATCTCATTGGACGTGTGGATGTCACACGTAACCTCGTAGCATACAGGTAAGCGCAACAAAATTGCCTCTACTTTAATACGAGGTAAAAATTTGAATAAACTAAAAAAATCAATAAAATTCCTTCTTTTATTGTAAAAACGCGTCTTGAGTGCTGAAGGAGTTTGAGCATTTATGAACTTGCTCTTATCGCAGTTTTTACAATTTATGAACCTTTTAGATGAGTTGCAGTTCTTTACTAATAGACGTCATTCGCCAACAAAAGTATCCGGGATATGTGAAGGTCACCGTACAACATGAACTTACGGGGACTGTGTAGTACAACATTTTGATTGTCGGAGCCTCATGATACTCGATTTAGAAAACTACGTTTAGAGAACTGTTTCACCACAAGTGAACGGTAGTGATAGATATTTAAGACCCGGGTCTTATCATACTAAAGATAAGTTCAGTTCTAGAGAGTCTTTGGGAAGCTCGATGATAACAGACTTTGATAACGAAAAACTTGAGCATTTATAAAAAACATAAAATAAAACAAAAAATATGGGAAAGAAATAATGTTCAGACTTACGCAAGCACGTCACAAAGGAACATACAGTATACATATGTATTGTGCATTTTCTTAATTTATTCTTATAAATACATTTATGTTTATTAATAAACAGTTGAGTCTCTGAGATCTCTACACATTTCTGATGATTCAATTTAGAAATTATAAACGCAAACGCTTGAAGAAATTCCTTACGAAGTCGCAACACAGAGTTCACTCAAAGCGCACTTGCCAGGTGTAGGATTCTGATTTTTTCTGTTTATTGCCTGATAAATTTTCGAGTAAAATGGAGATTCAGTAACATTCGGAAACAGGTTTTTATAAAACTCTTATTATGGAAAACTATTACGAGGGTTTGTTATTCAGGTACATTCTATTTCTTGGTCAGCATAGCAACACAAGAGCAGAGAGGGAAAGGAGGAGGGCGGAGAAGGGAGGGAGGGTGTCTTGTGAATACAGAGATGAAAATATATCTCACTATTTCGTAGCTGCGGCGAAATAAACGTTCATCGTAAGTTTTGAATTCGATCAAAATTAACAGAACGAATAAATAGTAGGTTATTCCTCAGAGTTATTTCACTTTATCTGAACAAAAACGTCCGTTATGTTTTTCGTATCACGTATAGAGGGCTGTAGAACATTGTCCCAACATTTATAACTTGGTTGCACGTATCACGATCAGTTTGTTGTACATTTTCCCAACATTTGACCTAGGATCATTTTAGTAGAGTCGCTCACGCGCGCTTGATAATGATGGTAAGCCTTCCTTTGTGATATAAACAATATTCGAACATCTATTGGATTGGGAACTCGAAGTCATAATTAATTGGAACATAGGTGCTTTGCAATTTTGCTGTTTTTATTCCAGAACTGGTTTGAGCGATACGAGAGGCAGCTCCGTCTTATTCAATGGTAAACCTAGAGTTTTTAACCTCAAAATTAAGCTAACAAATTGTTAAGTAACTTACTCATTTTAGAAAGACTTCTTCATCAATTCTGTCTTTTTCTCTAATGAAGATCAAAGGAATTTTCCGACCAAAAAATGTGTAGCGAGAAATCTTAGAGTAAAGAGTTTTTTTTGCTTGCAACAGGAGGTGCGTTTTCAAACACGCAGTGTGTTTTTTGATAATTTCTTCACTGGATATGATTTATTGGAACATCTTCGCCACACCGGATTGTAAGCGACTGGAACAGTGCTTAAGAACAGGCTGACTTAATACTTTCTGAAAGGAACGAAGGAAATGAAAAAGAAAATGAGAGGATCAGACAACTTTTCATTTGACACCTATGACTAAATTCTTTTCGTAAAATGGCTGGACAATACATGCGTCAATGTTGGGACTAATTTTGGTACTGTAAAACCCTTTCAGAAAGTGCAACGTTGGTAGAGCGAAGACAAAGCAAGTTTGGTTTTTCTGTTTGATGTGTGTAAAAATTACTACTTACTTGTGGGAGGTGTTGATGAGCATGATTCGTGGACCAGCAAATATCCAGCAATAATCAAAGTTACAAAGTAATATTGGCCTCTTTTCTCTTGAATTGTGGACATGGCAGTAGTGAATGTACACATTATATATGAATTGATCTACACCAAAGACAAAGAACCAGCTTCCTGTAACGATCTGCTATCATTTAGAAATGGCTTATGCAGGTCATATTTAAAAATCGCTAACAACAGGCAACTAGGTAGGTATATTGCTAACTAAGTAAAAAAACGTTCATGTCCACGGCCTTCGGAAGCCCTTTTCGACGTTCGCTTTGACTCCAAAGGACACACCACAATGAAAAGAACTCAACAGAGGCGGTGTCAGAACAAGTCATACACTGCTAGGCCTAAGATGCAATTTCTTGTTTCAAATGCACAGTTACTTTATATGTAAACTATTTCTCTTCCTATCTCATGTATAATTATCAAAGTAAAAAAGTAAAAATAAATATTTGTAGCACTATTAGAATTAAGTTTTGATATATATTTCTTTCATACGGGTCATTTATTTCACAATTTAATTGCTTATTCAAGTATTTACTGCAATTTTCTCTACACTATATGTACATTTGCTTACCACAATGATAAGGATGTTTTCAGGTACAGTGGGTCTTTTGATACTGTATGATCGCATTGATCTCATACGAGATTGCCTGAGATCTTGTTTATTTTTTCAAACCACAGAAATTCTGATTATATCAAAGTTTTTGTACGCTTACATGATAATAAATTGTGAAAATCCTCGGCAAATATCTAAAAATATACAACTATGAGAGATGATAGACTAAACTTTCTTTGTATCTCAAATGCAAAGCCGGTCATTTTGGGCTTAGTTAACTGACTCACCCAAGATCAAGGAACAGGTCGCTGGCTGCGTGCCTTCTCAGAGTAGACTCGGGATTGTTTTGGCTTCTGTTTGCGTCTTTTTTGTCCCAGACTCAGAAAGAAATCACATTTTTCTCTTCTTAAAAGCTAGCAGTTCAACATCATCCTGTAGCATATTTCTCATAACTCGAAAGCAGACTAGACATTCGCATGTCAGTTTTAACGTACTTTCATTAGGATTTCGGTACAGCCGTTCTTAGACATTTTTATCAAGCTTTGATGTACCCCCACGGCGCTGTGGACTCTTTCAAATATTCGAACAGCAGGCGCCAGTTTTTTTAACCTCTTTATGAGCTTGTGAGCGGATTACATTTAGATTAAGAGTTTACAATTGGCTCATTGTAAACAAACTAATGGATCTGAATTCTAATGATTGCATAGGGTACGAAAGTTGAATGCAATTAATCTCCAGGGAAAATTATTGTTAATCGATATAATCAACGCGATTCATTTTTAAATGAATATGAGAATTATTACTAATACATAGATAAGGTCATAAGTCTGGATTGTAAAAAGAAAATTAGATTAGAAATGTATGGGACCTACTTTGGTGTCCTTTTGTATAATTATATGCCTTTTTATAACTCAACAACTATAATAGATTACAAAACCACTGACGAGATATCCTAATCAAATTTATTTTATTCTACCCAATAATTATCAAAGTTTTTAATCATATTGCATTAGTGTGTTTCAGGCATCCTGTTGATGAAACAGCCAGAGGCACAATGCATATCGTGGTGACTTTTCACGGTGAGCTTAACTTTTTGACCGAACATGTGCCACCACAACTAGATGACCCTCAGCCAACCATCCTCTTCCTGCAAGATGGTGCACCACCACACTGCATGTTCGTCGGTTCCTCAATCAAACATATCCACACCAGTGGATTGAAAGGGATGGACCAATTCTTTGGCACTTCGATCACCAGATATCACTCCCCTGAACTTCTTTCTAGGGGTTCGTGTTAAAGATATCGTGTACATATCGAAGATACGGAATATTGTGAACATGGCAAAGAATCAACCGAGTACTGTCTTGATGTGCTTGATGCAAGTAATGGAACCCATATAAAGCTGTGTTGAATAAAACATAAAAAATAAATTTCTATGTCTCATTTTGCAATAAATTTCGTATATGCATGTCTTTATATATTTTTGTGATAAATTTGTTAAATTCTAAAGAGACTTTGTGAACACCCTGTATATCGGTGTCTGTAGGTGCAGTCTTAACGTGCTGTTGATTGCGAAAAATTTTCTGAAGATAAATTCCCGAATGAATGTTACACAACATTCAAAATAGTAATAACACTAGAAAAAATCACTTTGATTGAACTTCGAATAACATTACAATGACCATAATTCAGCAGTGTGTTTTGGAATTCTAACTTTCTAATTCATGGTTAAATTGAATGTACAAGACAGAAGTGAAACATTTTCTCTATTGAATGAACCGAATAAAACACATCAACGAACTAAGGAGGAAAAATAGCTGCGAATACGTTAAACTTATTACCCGGAAGAACAATACGACTTTAATTGAACTAAAACAATAAAGAGACAAGTATCCATACACTGCAGCGCCAAAATATCGGCTGTGGCTCAACAATGAGTAATTAATGACAACAGCCTAGCACACTTCTGACATCCTTCCCTCAACATGGTTCCGTGTAGCCTTGTTCTCTACTGAAAACTTTAATTTGTATTACTTGTACGAGTTATTCTTTTAGGAAATGAAGGACCTTGAAGAAAATGGTATCTGTACATGAGTGTGTCAGAGTGACGTGTGGGTGCTGGGTGAAGTGAGTGAAGCTCCTTGGTCTCCTGCCATGGTCCGCCATCCTTCTCAGCTTTAGTGGACTTGCAAAGCTCACATTTTTTACGACGCTCCTCAGAAATCCTGGCAAACATGTCACTCCTGTAACTCGTGTTGACATGTCACTCCTGTAACTCGTGTTGACATGTCACTCCTGGAACTCGTGTTGACATGTCACTCCTGTAACTCGTGTTGACATGTCACTCCTGTAACTCGTGTTGACATGTCACTCCAGTGGACATGTTACAATTTAAATTGTTTAGCATGTGTGACATGTGCTTGCAGGATAAAATTTTACCACGTCTATGTACGTAAATTGTTAAATGTATGTTACCGTACTAGTATGTTACCGTATTAGTAGACTAACACGTGAAAAAATTCACGTGTTTTTTACTGAATTTTTTCGTTTGATTTGCCAGTGGACGCGGGCTTTGCGAAGGAGTTCCCACATTGAAGGATGTGCCTTTGGTATCCACAATAAAATGCTTACAATACATGTATACCCGTTCTATTGAGAGGTCAATACTTGGCATAAGACAAACAGTTTATTTCAGCATGAAGTATTTCGACTTTCGAGCATATATTCTAGAAATTATGTTTGTAATCCAGGGATGAAATTTCAGGGTTTCTCATCTTGTTATTCAGTAAACGAATTTTCTCCTACCTAAATCCTAAGGAGTGTGATGGAGAGACGGACAAACCAATTAAGCAATTTACTAGTAGAAATTTATAGTTGGCATGTATATATTAATTTCGCCTTTCCTCCTTACATTTTGCTTGCCAAACAGCGAGTTTTTCTCTTTGATTTTCCTCTTTCTGCGCTTATCCTACTTCAGAGTAATGCAGAGATTGTTATGTAAAGCGTACAGCTGTTCGCATGGTCGTTCAATCCCGTTCAGTAAACTACATAGAATACAAAGATTATAAAGTACGCCATGAGTATTCAATTTATCATTCATTAGGATTTAACATTCGAGACATATAATATGAACTATCAGAGTGTATTTGTAGAATACATACATGCACAATTGTCCTCGTGACGATCGTTATGTTTATATTTCTTGCTGATTGTTGAGGAACGCTGACTCAGAAGCTTCCGTTGTGCCTACTGAGATCTAAATTCTAAAGCATCACTGAGCTTGGAAAGCTGGTGACAGCATCAGCAGCACGACGTTGCCTGTAATAAGAACGGAAGACTCGCTCTTCTTCTTGTGTTCAGAACAAGGCCGGGAGTTAACTGAACGTGATACACACTAGTAATCTAACTTCATTTTTAATGAAAATGTTTTTTAGCGGATACATTGTCAGTATAGTTCATCCAAAGATTGCTCAAAGCTTGCGACAACATTTGTTTGTATTCCATCTTCGGTTTATGAAGCTAATATTTTACGAGTTGAGCCGAGTTTTTATTTTCTTGTTAGCTGGATATTGGTATGGGGAGTGAGTTTCCTTAATACGGGAGTAGAGAAGAGTTTCCTTAATGATTGTAGCAGAATAAACAATCATTTAAGAAACTGTTAACAACATCTCCTTAAGTCATTACGAAAATTTTAGGATTCTGTTTTGCATAAGTCTATAGATTTTTGAAGGGTCATTCTCCTCGAATGTTGTGGTCCAATGAAGACCAAATGAAGGTTCTAAAAAAGGGAGATTTGAGACTGGTCCAGCGTCTAATTGTGAAGCAATCAGCACCTTCCAGTTAGAGAATATTGACAAGCGCTGGCATTGAAATTACCTCAGAACCTATATAACTATGTGCACAATTCTCTATCAATAGTAACATCTTAAAAAAAGGTGTCCATTGTCATCATGGAGCATGAATTCGAGGCTGTAATGAGTTAAGACATATTAGTACAGTAGACTTCCTTATGAGTGTGGGTGACACGGTAGACTTCTTCATGAGTGTGGGTGACACGGTAGACTTTCTCATGAGTGTGGGTGACACGGTAGACTTTCTCATGAGTGTGGGTGACACGGTAGACTTTCTCATGAGTGTGGGTGACACGGTAGACTTTCTCATGAGTGTGGGTGATACGGTAGACTTTCTCATGAGTGTGGGTGATACGGTAGACTTCTTCATGAGTGTGGGTGACACGGTAGACTTTCTCATTCTGTTCTGTAAGGGAGAATTTACAAAGCATAGTGTGATTTTCATTCTATGAAGATGAAAAAAATTTAACACCCAACAAATACTTTGATTTAACGTTTCAGATCACTCTCCAATACGAAAAAAACGAAATATAATTTCAAAGGGAACAAATTGTTCTATTGGTGCTACTTATCCACATACGTTTCAATTTTTTTCCATTTTGAACTAATTAGTTGTGAGCTTGACTACTGAATGATTTGATGATTTGTTCTTTACTAGGGTATTTGTTTTATAACTCAACTGTTTATTAGGTCTTTTCTTACAAAATTACTGTCTTTGAAAGCAAATGAACACTAATTTTCTTACATTTTTAATGTTGTAAGTAACAGAAGTAACTCAATCTTAGAAGCAACTGAAGTAACTCAATATTGTAAGTAACTGAAATAACTCAATGTTTTAAGTAGCTCAATGTTGTAAGTAACTGAAGTAACTCAATGTTGTAAGTAACTGAAGAATTGAAATTTTACATTCGTGCTTTCCAGTTTCTCCTCGGAAGTGCCAGCTAGTGAATGTGATAAGAATTGTTGCTAGAGATATTTATCAAGAAATTGATTTTTGTGTGAATGTTACACGGTCATTCTGAATAATTACGTATTGTCTCTTCTAAGACACGGTATGA
>VCRD01000689.1:155705-216263 GCA_006783055.1 Trinorchestia longiramus | reverse complement strand
AATTTCTTGTATTTGTTCATCACTGAGATATTTACCAGACATAACTGGGTATTATTATCTGAAACAAAATTATAAAAATTAAAAATTCCTGTAATAAATCAATTTTTAGGACAATGTTGGCATCAACACATTCTCCTAAAATGGGGTCAAAAATGACCCCACACACTTGTCAATGCTTGTCAATGTTTTACACATAATTTTAGGAAGGAAATGCTAATTTTGGATAAATTTAACCATTAGTTTGGCAATTATTGCAAAATTACATACTCTGGGGTCATTTCTGACCCCGTTTCAGGTCCAGGAAGGTTAATATTGTTTATGTAGACTTAAAAACATGAGAAGACGAATTATTGAAGCTTTTCTTGTATTTGTATTAGTCGACGATCATAATATTAACTTTAAAATTTGTTCCAAGGAAAACTACACGCTCTGAAATTAAACATGTCCTCAGGACTTCATCATTTTTTGTACTGTCAGGAATCGCTGGAGGTGAAAATAATATGAATTGTTAAAAAAGTTGACCTGAAACATGAACATCAACAGGAATGCTATTATTTTCATTAATGAGGTTGAACATAGTTTATGAATATAATGTACTTTCTCTAATTCGAAAGCTGGTGGTTGAAGGGAAAAAAGAGTTTTCGTACTTCACATGCTGCTTAAATGAAAGTATATTTAATTTTTGAACAGGCTTACGTTCATGTTGAACTATGACAGACAAAGTTTTTGTCTGTAATGTTAAGTCCAGAGGACTTGCAGCCTTCATATCATAAGTCCGTCCAGTCAGGCAACTTGGTGTCACTATTTGTAATTGCACAAGTCACTGCAAATGAAAGTGCGGTCAAATATTAGAGCCATGAAGCTTTGAAGTATTGTGATTACTATACTAAGCAGGAGTTATGAATTTAAAAAAGTGATTGGATGAGCTAGACATTTTATGATACAGTGAACATCCAGTGATCGAATATATTTAGCTATCTTTTCTCTGCTAATGCTACTATAACTTGAGCTTGTGCATGCTTATTTCTAGTGAAAGTTGTTGTGAGATTTAGGCTAATGCGAAGGAATATTCTTCCTTAAAATATTAATATTCTCCATCGTGTCGTATTTTGCTACAAGTAAAATAAATTATTCTTTGCTCTAGAATCAATGAAGTTCCTAACCCGACGATTATATGCATTCTGATCTTACGGCAGACCGATTTCTGGTTAGTCGACGCTGCTTTTATTGAGCTCCCATTATTAGGATTAGAAAAAAGCGATCCTTAATCTTGAAAGCTAGCTGTAAGTAAATACTGGTGTAGACTGCTGATTTCTTTAGGAATAACAGTCTTCGGAGAATTCTGTACAATGAGCCTGAAAAAATAGCATTTAGGAACAGAATTACGCTTTGTTTTTATATAACGCCCAAGTCTTTATTTTATTATGTCCTAGTCTTTATTGTTGTATCTTATTCTTCATTGTTATGCCTTAGTCTTCATTGTTATGTCTTATTATTTATTTTATGTCATAGTCTTTATTGTTATGCCTTAGTCTTCATTGTTATTTCATAGTCCTTATTGTTATGTCTTAGTCTTCATTGTTATGTCTTATTATTCATTATTATGTCTCAGTTGTCATTGGTGCTCGGCATCTGAATTGTTAATCTTCTTCTCAATATCGTCTCAAAAAATATAACCAACTATTTCTCCACAGTTTGAACATAAATGTTCAACATTGACATCTTTGTTAATGACGTGCGAATGCAAGTATCTTAAATCTTAAGACGTCTTTATTGATCTGATATGTATAAAATTTATGGTTTCACAGAAACGAACTCTTATATAAACATTCAAAAATATTCATCACCATATTTAAAGTTGAAGACACGAGAGGGTAAATCTTATCTAAAATGACTGTAGTAATGGCAGTGCTTTCTTCCTACGATGACTTCAATTTACGTTTCTACTTTTTTGTATATGAACGAACTAGAAATGGTTAGAAATTTTGTACTAGAAATATCAGCAAATTTTATTAGAGCTGGTTGTTCAGCTCGAAGTAACTTATTAAGTTCAGATATAAATACGTTGTTTACTAAATTAAAAAAGTAATGTTCAAAGATCTGCGAATGCGATTTTTTATAGGCATGCAATCAACGTCGTGGTTATCATTTTTGTTTTTGCATGAAATGGAAAATGTGTCCAAAACAGTTCACTGAATAGAGCATCTGCAAATAAGTGTAAGTTGGTGGACTTTTTTGTTCGTGTTACTTATTTTATGCTCTCTCTGATGAAAACAACTGTCGTGTTTTGCTCCTCCATGCACACCTTTCTTATACAACTTCTTCAGATCGGAAAATTGCACGCTTGAAAAGTATCGAACAAATGCCCGACGAATATACGAGAATTAGAAATTTTACTACTCATCTTTATCTGATACCATTGCATTTATTAATCAATCTTTGAGTGAAAATAAGTGTTGTTCAATTTCAATAGTCTTAAATAAAAGTAAGTTTTGACAAAGTTCTTCTCAAGTACCAGCTTAAGTGGACGATAGAGGAGTTTGCTGCAGCGCACTCGCCTAAAACCGTCAATCGCGAATTGTACATCAAGTATTCAACCATTACAATTTAGCATATTGGTGTATTGAATGTATTTTTCTGTAAGATGAACCGATAATGCTGGACGGCGAAAAGTTAACGACATAGACAGTAATTGTGGACGGTTCAGTGCGAACGATTGTATGGCTTAACGATGGTCAATCAGTAATTTGTGAATAGTGCCTGAAGATCATGAATGAAAATTGCGGTCAGCTTTGGAGTTGATATTTGAAGAGAGATGAAGTTCTTTGTCCATCAACACAAGGCAACGACAATTAAGGATTGAAGCACATAAGCAAAACCACGACGGAAGTGGACAAACAGAAAGATTGATGTGCCGCTGCTAGCCTCAGCAGGAGGGTTTAAATCTGCGAATATAAGAATGAATCCCATTTTGCAGCTGGAATTTTAATTTTTGGCATCTGAAAATGTGTGGTAAGGGAGAGTTATACCGTTATGGATATAAACGCTTACGTCGGTTGTTGTAAGAAGTTTTAAATTTGTTCAACTACTTAAGAGATTAAATGAAAAGTACATGTTTTCACTATTGAATACGGTTGTGATGAATAAGTAGCTTCTACTCATTGAGGCAACTACAGAACGAGATCGATCATGCTAAGTGCTCACTCTTTGTTAAGTGCATCTCCTGTCCGGAATTCCTTCTCTTTGACGTTTGAAGACTTTCCCTTTCGAATCAGAATGACGAGAGCCTTCGATGATTTGGAAATGATCACAACAAGACTTTTAGTTAAGAATCAACACAATGGCTCTGTTTGCCTAACAAAAACTAATAGGAATATTAATTTTGAATTAACTATTATTAGGCTTTAAAAATTACTAATTAAGCGACGACTAACTGATTTTTATCCTTTTTGAATTCACCTTATATCACACTACTTATTTTCTTGAGGCCTTATGGAGTTGAATATGTATTTCAAATACAATTTTTCATAGATCAAGTAGTCTAATAACACCTATAAGTCAGTGAACTCTCTCTTTTGCTCCTAAAGTGTATTTTTCTAAATCGTACAGTGCTTTGAAATCTTGCGTCTATGTACAATTATATAAGGGAAGTTCGGCTTGTAGCGTTTAAAAGTTCATGCAACGATGTCAGTAATCATCTTGAACAGATGAACTATTGAACAGCTATTCTTCTTGAGAAGTTTTTTTAGATACATAAGAGAAGAATGAACAAAATTTGCAACCACAGACAAAAGATCAGAACAAGTGACCGTGAAACTCGCTTGTTAGTGTAAACTTTGCAGTGGCAAACCGTCAATTTCTGTAGACCACACCTCCTACAATTATTATTCAATTGCATCTAGCATTGGCTCCTATTGTTATTGCTCCCTTATTCCCAGTTTTTTTCAGTTTCTCTGCATTCTTCAAGCGTGCAGTCACTTTGAAATCAATGAACTGTAAGGCATACAAGTGTATGCTTGGTAGTAATTCTTTCGTTTCTAAATTTCTTTTACTTTTGTAGTGAAAGTGTTTATTTGCATTTGCACGGCAACTCTTACGAATCATTGGCTGGAATCCAATGATGTGAAACAAAATGTAGTTCGGAAGTGCCTTCTGGTTTTGCCGTTTTATAGCTTGCCGTGTTTTATAGTCGCTTCTCCACCTTATAGAAAATAGAAACAATATAGCCTTTTGTTTTTACTGGATTTGTCGATAGTCTTTCAAGTCTTCCTTCCATGCTGCTTTTATCAGTCTTTTCACAAGAAATAACTGTAAATGATAAAAAGTATATTTCGTATTCTGTCGGTGCATAGATAACCGAGCCTCTGTAGTTTTCATGCCGTTTTTTAAGTACAGGTAGTCATTTGCACAAATTTGTTTATTACTGTTTTCCAAAAGGACAATTGTAGGCATAAATCATGTGCATATATGTAACTAATCTGTTGCATAACTGATTAGTTATGGAATAATTAGTCCTAACATCCATTATGAACGCAGTTTGAAACAATATAAAAGTGACGGCGTACCTACTGAATAGTGTGACAACTAATTATACTCTCAATCCATTTTGCAATAGTCTGGTCTAATATATGTGCTCGACTTCAACATATTTCAGGTTCTATTCATGACTATAAATAATAAAAATAAACTTGTTGCTCAGCTCATCATTTTGCGTCTGCCTGATTTATATGATACTGTAACCATTTCTTTTTGATCATCAATCAATTTTAAATGTTATGTAAGTAGACGCAGCTATCGAATCATTAATATCTAGTTTGATACACGTTCAGTTTCCTTAAAGTATTTTCGTTCTCTTTTACTTATACTAGTGCAATGCCTGTTAATAATTTGTTCCCAAATGAATCAGTTTTCTATCGGACGAACAACGTCTTTCTTGCTGTCGAAGTCTTGCTGCTCCTCTCTTACGGTTGGACACGTTTCTATCCATGTTGGCCTTTTTTTCCGGAATTTTATACTGAAATGTCCTGTATTATCTCTTTGAAGCTTTTCAAGAAAATCACAATTCCGAAACAATAACTCCATTTTCAAAATCTTTGGCCTTATACTAAGTGGTAGCCAGGTTACTGGTCAAACTAATTTAAAACATTTCTATTCGCATTATCAATTAAAAGAGAGTGTCCACTCACGGTTATTATCCTAGCATGCATTTCGGTGTGTCTCTATTTTTCGCGGCAGTGCACCCGTGCCATCAAAAATGATGGCAAAAAATATTTATAAATCTTTTTTTGAGATAATCTTTCTCTCGCTTTTCTTTTTTGCTCTCGATTCAGTTTTTTTTTCGTTCGAGCTGAGTTTCCATGCTTAAGCTTATTTCAAAGGTAACTTATTTTTCTTGTGACAGTAATGAACACTTAGAATACTGTATTTTTGAGCCACAATATACCGCCCAACTCGGTATCCACGATACGGACTCGAGTATATTAGGCTCTGGATCTCTCTAATTTTTTTGAAAATGACTTATTATAGTGCAATTACTTGTTCAGCGAAAATGAGTGTAATAATTTACCAGTGGAATGAAACCAAGACCGTCAGTGCTAATCTATTCTTAAGAGCGTGACACGAAATCAATTTCCAAAATCTTTGGCTTTATACTAAGCGGTAGCCAGGTTACTGGTCAAACTAATTTAAAACATTTTTTTTCGCATTATCAATTAAAAATATCAAAGCATCATGATGAATTTTAACATAAAAAGGTTCAAAGAAAATTTCTATTTGTAAAAATAAACCGATTGTGTATTCTGGATACCATAATGCAAGTGAAAGGGAATTGAATTGCCACCGAAAAATAATGCAATAGGATGATTTTTTGTATTTTTTAAGCTTTATCCTTGTTGCTATCAAAGCTATCGATTAGAAGAGTGTAACACACAGACAGACGGACGAACGGACGCGGCTCTTATTTTAGTATAGATTCTACTCAGTTTATGTCTTCATGAATAATTAATTTTGGCTTAAACTGAAAGTTATTCCAGGGGAATAGTTCCCATTATTTAATCCGGTTGAATAGATTGTTAATGTCCAACTGGACAATGAATGCGTGATAATTACAACCTGTGCTCTCTTTCATCGTCTCCATACCATGAAGAATTTGACTATCAATAATGCGGAAATTTGACTGCATTTCACCGCTTCTATGTATCGCCATTTCCTTATTAAATCATCAATGAACATGCCCAGCCTTACATCACTTTGAGCAGAGTCATTTCTTAGCTCGAGAGGGGTTTTCAGGAGCGAATTTGAAAGTTAGTCAGCTTCTTCGACCTCTGACGATAATTTTTAGTGATGAAATGATCAAAGTAAGGAAATGTCGGTGAAAATACTACGCACTGAAGATTACTTCCGAAGTTTGCTGGTTATGCTGGTCAAGTTGTTGCCAGACTGCATAAAACATCACAGATTAATGGATTCAGAATTTTTGTCGGAGGAGACTTAAAGGCTTCATCCGCAGAATTTTAGGTCAAGTTTCAGTGTGCTAAGCATGTGCTGCTCTCAAGAAGAAGTGTAGAGCGTTCTGAGCTTCAATACTCGCGTGGTTTTCGAACACAAAATTAAACTTGATAGAATAGCTGATAGTGGGGAAATTCATGAAAATTTTGCATGACAAATGTCTATTTGAACGTGGAAAACACTATTGCTTGTTTTAAAATTTTAGATAGGGATTTTTGCCTAGATTTGCCTTGCGCACTGGACTGTGGGTGGCAACCGGGGGACGGATCAAATGCTCGTTCCTGTTACCACATTCTATTATTCTTCACTTAATTACAGAAATGCTTCCCAAATTTTGTCGTGGAATCTCTTCACAAAATGTATTTCAGAAGACCATACGAGAGCCTATTTAAAAGCTTTATAAGAAATTTGTAGCGTTCATGTATGCTGTCAAAGTATTTGCAGTACGAAAACATAGAGCGCAGTAACGAATGATTCAAAATATTAAATTTAATGCTAAATCAATCGCATTTCTTTCTGTACTGTCATTCATTTATCTCTCATTCTGAAGGGAAAAAGTAATGAATTTCTACTCACAGAGTCAGGCCACACATCATTATGTGATGGATTTCAATTGCCTTTATAATTTTGAGCGGATGAGGCGTTGAAGGAAGTCCTCAGAGTGAGAGGGCATCATGCAAATATCTTAGTTCAGGATGAACCTGCTTGCGAAAAATGCTCAGTGAAAACATTTTCAAATTATGTTCCGAGCGTTTTTCACCTCAATAATTTACTAAATTCAGAAGTGTGAATTTGTTTCTTTCTGACAGAAGTTAATGTAGTATGTATGTATTACAAATGTGTATGTAGGAATAAGTTTGTGATAACATACCGACGCTAGTACTTAGCATACATCACGTCAGCCTAAGTGGTTTAATAAAATTTTTAATTAATAGTTTTTAAATTGGTCAAGCAGGTCTGCTTTGTATGGTTTTATCCTGTGACATCATGAGGAAAACTAGAAACATGTACAATATATTTACTTCATAAAATTTAACTTAAGACATTTCTTCGTATATGTGCCTTGTGTTGCAATGCTGTTGATGGCTATTTCTGCCCTACATGCGGACAACCTTGAATTATCTTTAAAACGTGTGAGTTTTAACGTCCACTTAGGCATGTAATTGCTGTATTTCTTTACATATTATTGTACGAAGAGCTCGTGTGTTATGAGCAATCTGTCTTTTAAAATAATGTCTATCCGCTTAGGGGCAGCTTGAGCGACAGTCACCTGTGCGTGCGAAAATTACACGTCAGGTTGCGTGAATGGAGGCGCCCACAATCGAGTTGAATTGAGTTACCGTGCCTCAGAGAATGTACCCATAATATTATTTATGAGGCTGGAGAAATGATTTTGTCAGATAGATTCATTATAAGTATTCAATTTGTGTCGTAGTCAATTTGCTGTGTTTCATTCGGCCGTTCATTGAGTTGTTTAGAAGTACAAAGCGTATGACAGATATGTGAGGTATTGAAACAAACTTTTACCGATTTTTTAATCCAATAATTTAGTCTTAAAATAAAATGTCCTATGAATTTCTTAGGCCGTAAAAGAATTGGAATGAGATGTAATTTCTTAAAAACATTTTGAGTATGGATACGTATAGTACAGACTCAACAATATACATACTCGTATAGTTGCTTGGAGAGGAAGATCTTCTCGCACGGGTAAAAAGAAGGCTCTCAAATGTCTATCTAGGTCTTGTGCACTGGATTATGGGTGGCAACCGTGGGATGGATTAAATGCTCGTTCCTGTTACCACATTCTATTCTAGATATGTTGGCATCATATTCTATTTAAAAACAAACTGTGACATAATTATTGTCTTGAAATGTCATCGACGAAAATGCAATATTTTTAATGTTTGTGAAAATACTAGTTTTAATGTTCTGGAAATGATGCGCTGAATCTCCATCAAGCCAGCTTTTCGGTGGTGCAAATAAGTATCAGTTGAAACATTGAAGCTGTTGTGAAGCAAATGAGGAAAAATTTTTATAGGAGCATGTGTGAAATTCCAAAGAACTTCATCTTGATAGATCATGAATGAGCAAGATTCTCGATTGGAATGTAGAGGTTTGTCGAACTTTAATTTAAAAATAAACTTTTATATGAATTATTCCCCTACCTAAAATAATACTGGGTAACCCAAACAAACTCGCCCCATATTCTAATAGACTCCATTTCTTAATTTTTTTAATTAAAGGAAACTTCAGATATAAGTAGTTTCTTGTGTTTAAATACCAAATTAAAACATGATGGGCTTTGACATTTTCTTCTTCATTCTGCAGTACGTGTTCTAGATGACCTCCATTTATGTCTGTGCATTTTTTTGAGGTGCAGCACAAAGTTTTCCAAGACGCTTATGCAAACAGACGGAAGAATGACCCGTGTCTCCTCCTTGAAAGCTTTCTTGAGTTCAATGATGGTCCCTTGTCTCCCACAGTGCACTCTGTCTTTGAGATAGCGGCATAGGACGAAATCTTGAGGCCAAAGTTCGGGCTAAGAGGTGTTCACTCAAAATCAGTCGTGAGACTGATCACACGGAATCCAATGTTCTCTTTCGGCTAATCTCGGGACAGGTTTAATACGTTGACTCCGAAGTGGTACGTATGTGTACCACTTAGGTTAGGTTCTGTAATTTTTTCAGATCCTTCTAGTGACCATGCGTACAAAGTGAAGTTTTACACCAATCAGGCAATCGGAGGCAACGTGTTAAGGTGTCAGAATTAACTACATTTTGGTTGAACTGGAACTTCCTCATAAGCACAAATTAAGGGTTTATAGTTCCCTTTTGATGAGGATATAGCGATAAACTTACGCAGAGCGTTTGGGATTTACTTGATCTGACTCTCACGCTCTCGTCCAGCTTGGTTGTAGCCTACGCTTCCTGAGACGTCATGAGTCGCTTGGATTGATTTCACTTCATGCATTGAGGCTCTTCACTGTCTCATATTTCTCAAAGTAGTTCACATAGTTTTGAATTTTTGGGGTGAAGGAGCCTTCTCACGTATGAACTGAAGCATAAAAGTCTCGTGGATTTCGAATGAATGTAGGCTACATCACAAAAAAGTGCTCACATGCCGTTTTTTTGGATTACTCGTGCATCTGCTTATTTTTCCATTACTGATTTGAAATCGCTTCACATCATGATTATTTATTTGTCATTAAGTCTAGATTTCTTAATTCGAAATGGGGATCGATTGTTGTGTGTTTCTACAAATAAATTACTTTGTTCATGGCTTCTCCATTTTCTGAGTGTCTTGATGATGAGCTCGCTGCTGTTGCTGCAGTGCTATAATGGTCTGTGTGTTAACCTCTAGTTTTCTCTTATAAAGAATTTTTAATAATTTGACTATTTGAAATATTGAAGGTATTGCTTCCTGCGCAGTATGGAAGGGTTTTATTACATTATGTCGTTGAAAATTATCTGTCAGTCTTGTTCAGGATTGTCTTATTCAAATCTCATCCAAATTTTCTAAAACTAGAGAGCAATTCTTTTTTCGGACAATTATTACCAAATTCTTCCAATTCTGTATCATTGTTTCTTTAATATCTGAGTTTCATTTACAGGAAAATATTTATGGTTTTCTTACAGAATAAATGCATTAAATCTCTCGGAATGTTGAAGTCAAAATCTGGTCCAAAAATTTCTCTCAATTGTGGTCGGGCTTTTCCTCAAGTGCTTTCAAAGAAATATCACTCGTAACTATTTTTGCTACTACGGTGAAATCAGCTATTTTTCTACTGCAATCATCTTTTTATCAACTTCACTTGAATCCTGCCTGGCTCTTCAGCCTCATATCTACCAGAGAATCACCAATGTGAACGTATGTGCTTTGAGTAATTATACCAATATACCTGACCAATACTGAACATCGTATGCCTACATTAGTTTTGCGTTTGAAATATCTTCGATAATTCATCTATTGGAGCTTTTGTACTGTTTCACGCCACTTTGAATTATGCCGTGAATATTTGCTCTCGGTTGGAAACTTGCTACGTGAACGAGAAAATATTTCACACACTCGTGTAAACTTTTGAAAAAAACTTATTGAAAGTAGCGAAGCATTTTACTCAATGTTGTTCCAATAACCCTTTGTAATATTAAGGAAAATTCTCAACTAGCCTAAAAACTTGTAAGATTCGTGTGTCCAACTTGATGTATTTGATATAAGAAAAATAAGTAACGATTACTGAGTGTAACACTTATTTAGCTCTGATTTCCTGTGTGTAAACAATTGCTAGTTTTTTTTATTTCATTAAAATTCAATTTGTGTTCAAAACGGAATATTTTTGTAGTGAATGGGTTCATCACCTTTCTCTTCTGAAATACATTAACTGATTTACAAGTTAAAGGAAGACTTCTGGTCGTCCTTGACAATTTGTGGCCTCATTGCTGAAAGTACGTTTCATCTCGTGAAAATGCTGTTGGTGTGGTGAAATTAGTGTGGCGCATAGTCCAAAATAATCTAATTTGAACTATATCTCGTGCTGAGTGGAAGTGAGAACAGAAACTATGCCTGAAGTTTGAAAAATCGGATTGAAGTTGAAAACCGAAGCTTAGAGCTTGATGAGTTGGAAAAAAATGAAAAACTGCGTGTTACAGAAGGCAATCCAATAATGTCTCAAACTTTGAAGTTCATATGTGTGCTCTTCAAATTCAAGTTGATTGCTAAAAAGTGAGTCTGAAATTATCGTGAGAACTTTCTAGTTCTTGGTTCCTAATTGCTAAAGGCTACATTTTTGTAATAAGTGTTCCCTTACTGCCGAGAAGTGTTGCGTGTGAACTTCATGCTCATAATTGTGAACTCGTTTGCTGTTTTTGTGGTAAAATATATACTATAACAGCGTTTCTTTGGCAGTAATAATCCTTCTGTACAGAATTCTTGATCAATTTTCTTTGGAATATGACTCGGAAATTGAAAGGACTGTTAATCTGCTAGACTACGAATAAACGTTTTGATGTTGTATTCCAAGATCGAGAAACAATTTTTACAAACAACATAGATCCCGTGAAGTTCATTGTGTCCAAAAATAAGGAATGGTCTGTCAAATGAAGAAATTCCTTTCAATTGACACAAAAATCGTTACTTTTGAGCCCGCAAATTTTTTCGTGCTCTTCGAGTCAAAGGATCGTCGTTCAGGTCGCAGAAACTTTTTACTTGTGCCTAATTAAACCTGACTGCATGCGCTCGAGGTGCTTTTAGTTTTGTGTTCTTTGCACCTGGGAATTTATTCTAAACTCATTTCGTCTGTAATAATAAAAAGGAAACTACGCTTCAGTACATACCCAGCTGACGCTTTTTGAAAGAAGCTCCAGTGCCTCATTTATTTAATAAGCCCCTCGACTTCCAAGTCCAGAGAGCTGGGTATTCTTTCCTGGACAGCTAGTTTTCTTGCTCAGCAGGTAAGGTAATTTTAGGATTCTCATCTATTCTGTCGATGAATATGAGTTTAATGAATTAGCATATACATACATACATCTATAGTGTAAACTGTTTTCTCAAAGTTACAGTAGTGAATGAACTAGTACGTGAGTGTTAGATAAGGGTTCTCGTTTAAGGCTACGTGCCGAACTAGAGTTGAAAGCTACTACATAAAACGTGATGTGCTGATCTGTGTAGGTGTGACTGATTAGTACAGTAGACTCCGTTAAATGGAGCCGTTGTTATCAGTCGTTAGATATGACCAATTCGGCGGGTCTGAATTCAAACGCTATAAATGTCATGTAATTAATTTTTGGGAAATATGACCATAATTTTAGTGAACATGATCAAGAAAAATATTGAATACGAGCTGTTTTATGCGTCTAGATAGATAGGAATCAATAAGTCTTAAAAACTAATCATTTTGTATTGGTTTTTGTAACACACAAATCAATTCATACGAATATCATCGGTTTATTTCTATGTATTTGGCAACACTGCAGATTATGACGCCAGTGTGTGTTTGTTCACAAATAGAAGAGAGCCACTTTGCCCCCATATTGTGGGTCTATGTTATTGTTTCAATATAAAATTATATACTGGTTTATTATATCACACCTTACGTTACTGGGATTATTCAGTTTGAAATTTAAAATTATTATGAATTAGATTTCAAGCCTATAATGTATTTACTCGTAGCAATTTTATTCAACATGAAATCATAGAAAATGTCACTGCTCCAAAATTTGGTAAATATGACCAACCACTAATTATCATTACATTAAAATCCAAACAAAGTCATATTTGGTGGTGTTTACTGTATTGCGTTCTGGAAGTATGAGGTGGATTTACTAGAATTAATGTTCAATACATTGCATTTGTAAATTCAACTGGATGAATCTTGTGTTCGTGCAGAATGCATTTGTGTAGCCTTAGAAGCGCTGCTAAATGCTCTTTTTGAGTTCAGCAGATAGTATAAAAAGTATTAAATGGAATTAAGTTAGGAAATGAATGCCATAAATGAAAACCGTATTGCGCTATTATTTTTGATCGATGGCCGACAAGTTTGCGCAAGGTTGCAGGTAGTTTTTCAGTTCTGTTCATGAGAACAACCTATAAACTTGAGTCAGTACTTCCACTCTACATTTGATACATTGTAGTCAGTTAATCCACAGTGTAGGGCTCATTCGTGATTCGTATTTACTTCAAGTGGGACTTAAGAGCTACAGTAATGTTGACAAACAAAACTTGAGAACACATTCAAAGATGTTAATCTGAGTTTTTTGAACCTCGAGTGTTAGATTTAGCCTCCATTTGACTGTGCTATTGTGGACTCATATTGAAAAATGCTTAGATAAATTCTTATACTCACAATTTTTCTCCCAGGTATAAATGATTAGAGTTAAGCATGTTATCGGATTATTTTTCAGCTATGTCCATGTCGAACTTGTTCATGTTCCGTCTGGCGTCTATGCGTCGAGATGAACGTCGTCGAAAGAACAAATTTTCTGGGTGTGGCATGAGCAACATGTCGGCTCTGCCCTGCCTGAACACCCTCAGCATGCCGCACTCCATGCTCTACGAGAGAGCCCCGCTGGAACCTGCTGACTCCCTCGATGAACTTGCGTCTCAAATCCCAAGGTTGGTTTGACTTCTCATTTCTGAAGCTTCACTTAACACGTTGACTCCGAAGTGGTACGTATGTGTACCACTTAGGTTAGGTTCTGTAATTTTTTCAGATCCTTCTAGTGACTATGCGTACAAAGTGAAGTTTTACACCAATCAGGCAATCGGAGGCAACGTGTTAAAATGCAAAGGCTCTTTAGGAGTCGAAGAGGTTCTATCTTGTGAGGGAGTGTTTAGTTTGACTTATGAGGTAATGCTAGATAGCTTGGTTCTTATATTTATTTCGGCAAAAAGTACGAAGATATCAAAACGATAATTTGTATTTACGTATTTCTAATGTTATCTCTGAATATGCGCGTAGTATTTCAGGAGAGATTAAAAAGACAGGCACTGCAACTTATAATAATCTATTTACCAAAAGTTAGTGTTTAGAAAAAGAACAGCCATACCTGTTTTTCTGTATTTCAGTTTATCAACAGAATATTATGAACTAGTCTATTGAGCTAAATTCTAAAGCTAGACAGGTGCGTGAAAAAAAATTCACTGACGAAGTTTCTGTGCACAATTGTACAATGTTTATTATTATCAATGACATATCAATTAGCGTCGTCCTGCGTTGCAGTTTGAGACGTGCATTACATTACAAATTGCTTGCATTTTTAATTCCGGCCAGAGCTCAGGGATTTAGGTAACCATTTTCTTTTTAGACGTGCTTACAGGATAGAATAAAATATGGCAACAGAAACAAGCGGAGCGGTCCATTCTGGGTCTACTACCAAAGTTCCATGCCAAACCATTTAGTTTACTTGGTTTGATTTTATTTACGACTAATTTTTTAGTTTGAGTGTTCGTTGCCAGTTTAGAAAAACCATCCTTTGCTGTGTCTAATTAATTACAGACTGGTACTAAAACTGATGTTTCGGTGTTTCAATGCCTTTTTTTAAGTTGAATTTAAAGTTATTGCTTGATTTGCGCAGTAAGCGTCCTAGTTATTGACTGATTCGCATGCTAGCATTGCTTTTTATACAGGGTGTCTCAAAAAAATGTACTCGCACTTTGAATGACGAGAAAACCTTTATATATAAACATAGAGTAAAATGTAACATCTTCGAATACAGAAGACAAATGTAATTGAAGAATCATGTTCGCAAATGCTCAAAACAAAAAAGGCCTACAACACAAAAATGCAGCATGTTAGTGACAGTTAAAGTGTGAGTACAGTTTTTTGAGACACCCTGTATAATGTACAGGGTGTTGAAGATGAATCCGACACGCGACATTATTAATTGATCTGCAACACCTTCTACAATCTGACAGGAATTTAATGTTAATAATCTTATGCTTCAGCTGCAATAATTGTTCGTTCTCATTCGTACCTGGTGACTGGGTGGTACGGGATGCGAGTGTATATTTAATAACAGGACATTCTGCTGGAAGCAGAGTTTAATCATGTAAACTAATAATAGTGATATCGAAAGTAATTTTTATTGTCGTTTGAAACTCTTTCAATCCGACGAGCAATTCACAACAGCAAAACTGATACCTGAAAATCAAAACAAATGAGCGCAGGTATCTCAAGTTCACATTACTGATGTGAAGCAATGAAAGTAAACTACCGTAAACATGCAGGTGTAATTGAAGCTTTAGCTCTGGTGTCAGTCTTGTGAACTGAGGTCGCCAGCCTTGAAGGTTTGATTTCCTGTTGCCGTCAACTAGTGTCTTCAGAGCAAAGCGTGAGGAGACATTAGCGTGTAGCATTTGTGTTTTGTCCTGCAATATTACGGTAACAATAATTGTGAAGCAGCAAAACTACGACCCTTCCCCTACTTATGGAAATCATTTCAAATGCCGACCTTACAAATCTTGGAGACATTCTCTTGTTCATTATGCACAATACATGAAAAATTAAATACCAGGTTTAGAAGCATTAGTTTCCTGATTATTTGAATAAATCTGCTTTTGAAGGTTATCTTCTTCAGCCAGTGAACTTAGGCTGTGCTGATTACCTTAGAACTAAAAGAACGTGATCGCAAGTTAAGGGACGGGATTGCTTCCGTAAGAAGTTTGGTGCATCTCTTAATTTACTCCCGTCAAAAAATCTTAAACTTCTAGCAGAAGAGTTTTAAAGTTTTAAAGTCGTTGGTAAGTTGTACAAGTTAATTTTTAAACAGATGGAAAATGTTGAGATGCAATTTGATTTAACCTCATCCTGTAGGTGGCTTCTTTATTTTCGAGTATGTCATACCAGGAATATAAATTCTGTTTGTATCTTATGTACACTTTAGCTGGTAGAGAATGGGGAGTTCGGCAAATATGCTGTTCATTTATGTATAGACAATTATAACACCGATAAATGACTTAATGTATCCTTTCGAAACTTAAACCTTATAATCTATTATTTTAGCCCATGTTCACTTCGAATGTTATACTTGCTCCTTTTTCGTGAGTATCTAATGATTTACATAGTATTCCGGAAAACTTCAAAACAGCTCTAGTCATATCGGCTGTTCTGACTTCACCTCAACCCACTAGCATTTTTAAGCTGTCGCTTTAGAAACGTTGGAACATGGTTCAGGGGATGCTGTTCCCAAGTGTTGAAATCTGCGTAATTGTAATTTTCTCCTAAAAATGCCGTTCATGGATAAAGTGTAATGATCGAGTCAAAAGTTCTATGTGAACTTTTGGCTGATTTGAACTTTCTTATAGTAGAGTTGGTAAGGTGAATTTGTGTATCCTTTGTAATAGTTAACAATCGGCACGGTTAACCATCCTGTCATAAATGAAGAGATAATTCTTTTAACCCTCAGCCTTTTCCAGCGCTCTTACTCCAGGAAAAGAGCCTTCATCTATAAGTTGGTCGTAAATTGTATTCGTCTCAATTAAATGTACTTCTGTCTCTCGTTGACTTAGTTCAAAACTTGCTGTAATGAACAGAATACGTAATGTGTAGCCATTGATATTGGCTCGAACAAGCGTCAAAACTTAATTCAGGTTGCCAGTCTAGTGTGTCACCGTATTAGAGTTGGCCTCTAACCAAAGACGCAGAAAGAACTTATTCTTTCCAAACCCCTGGATCGGCCTTAGGCCTGCTGGCTGGTTCTGAAGTCAGTGTCTGTAGAGATGCCGCGTTGTGAGGTGGTGTTCAACATCGCTTGGTCTTGCGACGCTTGCTCTTCAATTGCAACAACTCTATGATGTTAGAATCATACAAAATTTACAAGTTCACATTTCCCATCAAAATTTTTTATTTTAGGTATAACGATACTGTTAGTATAAAACCGAATTCTACTAATGTATAGAAAATTAACCTGTTGTACTCTGCATGCGAACCACTACGTAGAAAGTAATTTGTCCTTAGTAAATCATTTTTTGTAAGTTTAGAGTAAACAACTTGCGTTTGAAGTTTCATTACAGATGAAACATTGTTATTTTTCGCAAGTGTTGTGCAGGTGGTCGTGCAGTATTTATTTTCCTTGTGAAGCCTTCATTTCCCATAGCACTCCATAATCGTGCCACTATGAACCTTAGTCATTGGCTTGAACAGAAAACTAGGTTATGCATTTTTTTCCAGGACCTGTGACTTTCACGATAAACTTGAAGTAGTTCTCTGTATCTCTCCTGTTGATTCCAGTACTTCCATTTGAACGTCCCCTTGAGACTTGACGATGCTGGTCATGACGTGAAGCTTCCCTGGGATGCTTTTTGTTCTGTCCATAATTTGCATAGATATTGGGCGACTGCTCGGGCTTCAAGTTCCATCATCCATAGTCTCATTTGCTTAAAAATGAGGTTTGTAACTCTTCAAGTTTAGGCATCAATACCTGATATTATTATTATTATTATTAGTTCGTTAGCTCCTTAATTTTTGTTGTTGATCGCTAAGTTACTGTCAGTAGTGGGTCACTAGCTGCAGGGCTTTTTCAGTGAAACAATTGAATTTTTTGATAACTCGTTTAGTTTTCGTGTATTACTTTTGGAGACAGTAATTTGGAAGGAAAATTTGGTTTAGAGGAGAATGACTCGTACGTCAACGAAAAACTCTTTTCTAGTGTGTATTACTTTCAAATATTGCGTTAAACACTTAAAAATTTATTTTGGAAAATAAGTAATGACTAACTGACATTAACTATGAAATTTTAATATGGCCAAGCTCGAATTGCTATCATGAACTAGCAATTAGTTGTGCATGTTTTCTTGCTCGTGAAGTGTATGCGAAAACTTCAAAATTTCTGGGTACTGCGGTCGTGAAACCTAGCAAGCAACAAGATAAAAAATTAAATACGCTTACTATCGTTCTGAGCTTGCTAATTATTCTGCGTAATACTTAAATAATAGTAATTTCACTACTACTATTATTCGTATTTTATTCTAAGATTTTTAGAAATAATTTGCAATACATTTCCAGTCATTTTTTGGGAGTAAAGATGGCCACACTTATAGAAACTATACTCATGTTTTCGACAAATTCAGAACATCGTGGTATTACGCAAGGCCTTATTATAAATGAACTGCAAAACGATTTCCATTTTCATTTGGAAGTGAATAATGCAATATTGCTCTCCAATGAACCAACCTGAAAAATTAGCTTCTGACGGTCATAATATTGTTAAAACTAGATTTTTATCGTGGGAAAAGTGTTTACTTTTTGCAATCCGTTTCTGGACAGAATAATGAATGTGTAAACATCTTTGTTCACAATTACAAATAATAGCATCTTTTGCATGGGTTTACTGTAGTGGATTGTCCTCTAGTGCAGTGTTTCTCAAAGTTTTTTCAATCACAGTCCCCTTAGGACACTATTTGATTTTCCACTGCCCTCTAATGATTATATTGGTGTATATTATACAGTAATATACGCACCCCCATTCAAGGCGTACCCTCCTAACTCCCCTTTGCAATTCATCAACCCCCCCCAGGGGCGCGGTACGGACCACTTTGAGAAACACTGCTCTAGTGTATCTTGTAGAAAAGATTTGGCGCTCCTCCAAAGATAAATGGGATGACTGACAGACCGATTGGATTCCTGAACTCCATTTGTGGAAGTACTCAGTGAGCGTCTCTCCTCGTTATTACTACCGAAGGGAGGAACATACTTTGACTATATTTTTCTACTCAACAATACGAAATCTATAACACCTGTTGCAGTCCTGCAACAGGTGTTGTTCCAAAGCTAATCTTCCTCTCTTGAAACTGCAGTGGTTTAGGTTTAGTTCAATAGGCCTTGCGTTTTATCCCTTTTTCCTCTTTCTTATGTGGCTTATGAGTGTAGCCGATGTTTTAACTGCGTAGCATTTTTTAAACATTGTTTTTCTTGCTTCACCCTCCGTTTCTTAATGATTCATGTACTATTTAGTATGCCTGCTAAACAAGCTGTGCCATCTCGGAAACCTAGCTCTTCTGTGTTGCCTGTTCGGTTCCCATTTTCCTTAAAATTACATTCATAGAGCAAGAATTTTGTACAATACCAAACATAGCAGTGAAAAATTTAAATTCTTGATTTCAAAAGTGGGGATGAAGGCTACTTATAAAATCTGCTTATCTATTCTTGCACATAGAACCCTCACTTAAAAGGCTCTCATTCATTTCACTGAGGTACTAACATCCGTGATATCATGTCGGTTCCAAATACATTTAAACTTTTGTAAGTCCCTGCCTATTTAAACTGCTTAGCGTTACTTGAACTTTTTTCCATTATATGGCGCATTTAGATTGTTTCAGTGTTTTACTTGTGTATCAACTGAGTCTTGCAATACGTGTGAGCGAATTGTTATTTTTTTAAACTCACACTTATTTGAGTGAAAGTTGAATCTTGAATAGAACTACATTGGCTACGACTACTTTGTCCCAATGAATTTGAAATTGATTAAACAGACGAGTCGTTTTTGCACATTTCTTATGAGCCACCTCCGAGGAAAAATGTCAGCATTATTCAACTAACGATACTTTTTAACACGTTGACTCCGAAGTGGTACGTATGTGTACCACTTAGGTTAGGTTCTGTAATTTATTCAGATCCTTGTAGTGACTATGCGTACAAAGTGAAGTTTTACACCAATCAGGCAATCGGAGTCAACGTGTTAATGAACGTCTATTTACTTTTTTTGTCTAGTGAACAAAATGTAACAGCTACTCAAGTGAAAAAATTTCCAGTAATTTTTTAAAGTAATGAGCTCATACAAATATTCTGTCTTTAAATCGCGCGTCGACGGAATTTCTGATGTAGCACATAAAAGTAGCCGTCCAGCAATTCAAAGGCCAGAGAAACTAATTCCCACTCGTGAATGTCACTCACGTTTTTACTTTGCTATCTACGCATCACGCCAACCTAATCTCTCTTATTATAGAATACCTGAAAGGTTTTCATGGCTAGAAAATCATTAATTTCGCATAAAATCTTGCTTATGGGTGTTCAAATGGAGTTCAAAATCAATCGCAAGTTGTAACTAATGAAACTACCAATGATGGAAATTCAGTACGTCATGTTATCACGCAAGCGCCGAAGTAGTTTCCGTAGTTTTTTATTTACAGGAATTTTAGAATTTGTCTGGGGTCGAATACGAACCAGTTCTTGCAATAGATGTAGCTTTGAATCTGTTAGATTTTCAGAATCTTGTTCAGTCAAATAGAATATAGTTTGCTTTGATCTTCATATTCAATACACGTATCGCGCTTAGTGAAATCCGTGTAGCCTCCATTACTGTTTCATGTAGTGTCGCTAGTATAAACGTTATAATATAAGCGAATGAAATTTATTTGAAATTTTATGATGAGTTTTCACATGACTACAATTTGGTGTGAAGAGATGCTGGAATGTGTTCTCATGTTCTTACAAATTTATACTCCCTTTGGTTGGAAACAGTTAGTGCATACAACTTTTGACGTTGGGTAAAAATGGTTGGCGCAGTGGGGAAAAGGTCGAAAAGTTTTATCTCATACATTATTCTTTCAATGTTATCCATGATACTATAAAAAAGTACAAAAAAGATATGAAAATTAGTTGAATTAAAAAACTTTGTATTTTCATTTCAATTGACTCAATCTTTGAAGACGATCTTTAGATTTTTCAAGCAGGGCTTGCAAGACTGTTGTGCGTTCTTACTTCGCTAATTCGTGTTTTTATGCCTTCGATTCCGTCGTGAAGTTTTTTCTTTTTCATTTTCCTGTTGTTAGCGTGTGGTCTGAAAACATCGTTTAACACATTCATTGCGGTATGACCCACCGGTGGGTCACTCAGGTTAGGTTTTGTAATTTTTTCACAGCTTTCTAGTGACTGTATGTACAAAGTAAAGATTTGCACCGGCTAGACAATCGCACTCAACGTGTTAATATCCTTTTGTGGAAAGAAATGTGATTTGACAAGATCAGAATGAAAGCTGTTAATGCACTAATGTTAGTACACTTGAGGCTAATATCACACAAAGAAGATAAATAATCATTAAAGCACTAACAGCCGCAATGTTTTCAACATTGTACACCAACTGTTTCCGACCAGAGGGAGTATTATAAATGTGATGTTAGGATTTAAATTCCGTGTAAACGTTAAACTATGGAATAACTTTTTTTTGACTCGCAGTTTTCTGTGGTCTTCTAGGTTATAGAAAGAAAGTATTTTTGATGGTTTGTTAATAAAAACATACTAAACTATAAAAGTAGCAAGTAAAGTTCAGTTCAATTTTGTTAATTCATAAGTTTTCTTATGTTGGACATTGAAATCGTTTGTTGAAAGTTGTGAACACTTGTTAGCAACATTCAGTGTCACTTCCAAAGAAGAGATTTTCTCGTGCGCGATCGTTTGAAAGTTTGAAATGCAAGATGCCAAACTCGAACGAAAGTTTTTTCGTGAGTGTGTGGGATTCCCCAAGCTGTGATTCGAACGAGTGTTATGCGGACTCAGTGTTCGCAGAAGTGCCAGCAATACTTTTTAGTAATGGGTAATTAAATATAAGTATGGCAAGTCATCTTGGCTATAAGTATAACTGCCTGGCTAGCGACAGCTATGAGAGCATTCCAAGGTAAGTTGTTGACGTAATTTCCCTAGATTTTTGGATCATTCTTTGCTTGTGACCTTATTTCCAAAATAAACTTCTGGAGTCTTCCTCAATATTTCCTCAATGTTAATATATTGAAGAAATAAATATAGAGTATAGGACATTTTATTACATGTGTTGTACTTCATTGATAAGAGCAGTCTTTACTCTTAGTTTTTGAATTATTGACAAAATGTTCATTCATTAACAATAACCCCAAGTTTTATTTAAGAATTATTGATCTCTGATAGTTCAATTTCTCAAACAAAGTGACTAATTGTGCGTTTTCACGACAACCTAATAGCAGAGACCAAAGGCAACAGACCGATAGATGTGGTATAAGCAGTTTACTTTTACCTGTTTTACATTTGGCTTGTCGAGGAAACGGAGAACTACGGATTTGCTCACTCTGGAATTAGGAGGATCTCATAACCCGTAGTTTTAGAACACGAATGAAGGCATTGCGATCGTTTGCGAACGTATTTGAGGAAACCTCGTAATTTCATTGCCAACTTCATTTGTACAATAATGCATGGTAATTTGCTGTTAAGTAAACAATTAAGTTTGATTATGTGGACAGCGTTGTTTGGAATTAATCATTCATGTACGATGAAAACAATATTAACCACGAAGCAATTTAACATTAAAACGCGGACGATTTCAGAATAACCGATGCCTAATGGGTCGAACTTCACATTGCCCTGTAATTTTTTTAAATTTTATTGTAACCACAACGGTGTTTATCATTGAATAAATTCTTTGATTCGTCTAAGAAATTCCGCAACTTGGAGTTGTCAGAGCTGTACGTGTGATACACACACGCTGCACCTGCTAGTGTTCCGCTTAGTCTCGTGGAGACTTCTCCATCATGTTTCCGTGTCACGCAACCTATGAATCTGTGATGGCTTTCTTAGATGTGCTACTGACATATCGAATAAATTTGCAGCTGCTTTTCGTTCATTAATGCTCCCAACGATTATTGGAATGTCTTTGTTCATTACTACGATAGGAAGAAATAGCCGATTGTGAGCAACTTTCTAGCTCTGTCATAGAGTTCCTATTTTCTAATTTTTGTTTCTGTGCTTATGAACATTAATTTTGTGAAGTCTATAGCTGATTGAGATACCCTGTCGTTGAAAACAGTTTCACGCATGAAGGGTAGAAAGTCAAATTGAGCTGCATAATTTTGTCAAGATTACTACCCAATGTAACGTGGTTCATGTCTACGCTGCAACTCAAGTTTATGACAGTTTGAAGTATCGGAAAAATGTTTTCACCATTCGGGAAATGAACATTGCGCTGCAATAAAAGTTCGCGTAGAGATTACCACTTGAACAAAAAACGTGCAATTTTGGAAACTGCATACTGGACATTCATGCACGCCACCCTTCAAGAATTTATTTAGGCTTTTGGAATTTATGCTCGACTGCATTTTTTTGCAGTAAAGAGGTTCGGGTAGAGTTTCATTAAACAAAGCTTTTACGAGTAAAGTTTGCTTCAACTCGCATGCTCGTGTCGTCAGCACCGAAACTTTTACTGGCTACTATTTTTGGAGACCTTGGACCTGAAACACTAATGATAATAACATGATAAATATGGTCTTTAAGATAGCGAATGAAGTCATTTCTGGCTCATTATTCACAGGAGTACGAAATGATGAACGAAATAATGTGATCACTACTCGGTAGGTTAAGATTATTATTATCATCAAATTTTTTTCTGCGTAGAATTACTGAGGTCACAAAACGTTTCGTGCGAGTTTTCATCAGCAGCAGTAGAATGATTTCATATAGCTATTTGAATAGACATAAATGTATTGATAATTGCAAGTCTTTCAAACCTGAAGAATTCCTTGTCTTTTTTTGTGCTTCGCTGTGCATGAAAAGCAATTCGGAAATATTCTTTGTGGCTGCAACAGGAATGCTTCTACCCTACACTTACAAAGTACTGTTCCAGAATTTCAAGATTCGTGGAAGAGTTTATGTCACGCTGTTTAGATTACACATTCATTATGCTCTTCACCAATAAGAATGAATACACACATTCACTCCGTATTTTCAGCTGCAAAGTGTTGCTAGGTTTCTCAAACATATTACTTACGTCTTAGCACATTTGGAAGGTAAGGGGATGTACTTGAGCCATCAGTAATGTAGCACATGGCCGATTTGAAGTACTCGTGCTCATGCACGCTCGATATTCATGCATTAGTTACGCTAATTCTTTATTCACGCTAATTCTTTATTCACCAGCCTTCGACTGATTTAGCAGTGCAACTTCATACCCGGCGTAAAAATATTCTCATTACTTTCATTTTTCTTTTGACAATATTGCAGTGATATTCCTATGGTCTGATATTAGCGTTACACTAATGAAATACTGAGAAGTCTGCGTTACTGAAATTTGAAACGTTCTAAGCTTATTTGTCGCTGAAGTATTTTATTTGAGAGGCTGGCACATCGTTCAATCAAATTATTCAACAAATGTGTTAGATTACATATTATGGACATTTTTTCGCTTTGGAGAAAGTATGTACGATAGTATGTCGTTCAAATCGTTAAGAATTAAAACTGAGTTCACGAACGTTTACTATGCATTGTAATTTATCTTACAATGCACATTACACTCGACAACAGAGGTACCTTTTTTAACATTTCAAATCTTTTTGCAAAGAGGTAATTGAATTCTGTGAAACCTTTTTGTGTACAGGCCTAATATTCAATGCCATTCAATGCTATTCACATGCTTTCGAGTTCCTTCTAGCTGCAAGCTAACAGAACAGCCAGTGTGCCTAGTAATGATGCTACAATGAAAATTATTTGTTTGGGTAAACCATTTCAAAACTGGAGCTTATTATTATCTGACCCATTCACGTGTTCCTTCTCCTAGGAAATGCTGCGATGAAACCTTGCACTAAAGTCAAGACTGCGCTAAAATTTTCATCGTCTTTTCTGTCTGTCCCACGCAAAATTCATGGGGTGCAACAGAATGACTCTGAGAACAAAACTACTGCGTATGAACGCTACCCCCAGTGATTAGATGTTTGACTATCACATGTCGCTAGTATTTGTACGTGCATATTTGAAAGAAATATTCATAGTCTGTACGTAAAAATTCTTTGAATTATCAAAGTATTAAACTGTGTAATCTGGGGGTACGGATAAAAGTTTTGTTTGTTGAACGTCAATGCGTGCTGGCGCTCGCCGTAGATGTACTTGTAACTTGTGCATGTTTCAGAATTAATTTCCATTGTAAATGAATACCGAAACCATCAAAATCTGGCAAACGTAACGTGAGGCTCTGAAATCATGAACTATGAATAACATCTGGATTGGGCATTCAGGCAATTATTAATTTGTTCATGATTTTCGTATGAGCTATCTTTGTTTATATTATAGCTCATTAGCATCTCATTTAGATTGAAAGCTGAAAGTTTGATATTTTGCTGTGTAACGGTTTTTCTATAAGAAGATGCATTGGTTCTACACTTCTGTTTTTAATTTATTTGAGAATTAACAAAGCAGTTTAGAAAAATGAATTATTTTTGATAATTCTGATATCACGAGGTATCGAGATCAGCTTATTCATAGCATCCGTCGAAAGCGCAATGTCATGTGGGTTCTATTCAAGAAAAGTGCGTTATTTTTCTTGTTCTTTCAAGGACGTATAATTCCCTCTAAGATGTTTAGGTAAAAGCCCTCACCAGCGGCGTAGGTGCTATTCGTCAAGAATCATCAATTTGATCGACCGATAATTCCAGGCCTTCTCAAAATGAATGGCGTTTGAAAGATTCCGGTGCTTTTGTCTTACGTGTCGTATTGCCAATGATCGAGCTTCCTAACCGATACATTGGCCAGTAAATTATGCCCCGCGGAGATATTGTGAAGCATAATCGGTCGCTTCGTGTGAAATTTTGCGTTGTTCTTTATGCATAGAAATATTTTTGTGTAAATTGAATTACGATGAAATTCTTCTGTCGTACACCATGGTGTTCAGCTGAATTCAAAGCTTGAAAATTGATGCTTATGCTCTTTCGTTATAAATGTTTCCGAGACCTGATACTTGCATCCTTTATTGACTGCCTATACAGGCCTAAATTGGCTTAGAATAAATCTAACTTCAATTTGAACGAAGAGGAAATGTTCCGCTGTTCTTTTTTTCATGTTGACGCAACTAGAGGGTGTGAGAGGAACGATCCTTATCAAAAACTGGAGATGCTGTAGCGATCAATTTTTTTCTTTGATAAGCAGTCGTAGTACAAGTTGTACGCGTTTTCGGATACTGGGTTTGGTTTAGTTGAAAGACAAAATAAGCTCAATTTTAGTCTTCCACGTAGTCTTTACCCATGATGACCTTACAGTCGACATATTGTCTGGATCTGTGAAACTTTTCAGAAAAATTTGTTTTTTTTATGTTAGAGACGAATAAATGAATATAATTTTCTACTCCTTAAGAAGAGGTAAAAAAGCTGGGAAAAATTCTTACAAATAGGGCAGCGTTTTCCAGCGAAATGAAAAGAACCTTTAATTGAATCATTTTTGCTGAAAATGTGGGCGAGCATTGTCTTGATGAAGGAAATCCCGTTTATTTAAGGATTATCGCTCTTTTACCACTGCTTTGTGAAACTGTACAAATTTGATGATGAATATGATTCAGCTTTTAGGAGTTCTTAGTAATAAATCGCAGTGAATGCTTATGATTGGTCATGCTCAATTTAATTCGCAACATGGAATGGTGCAGAACTAGTGACACACTTTGAAACAAACTCATTCACTCATCGTGTTGTGGTGGTTTTAGCATCTAAAATGAGTGGCACTGCGATATTTTGCATGTGCGTGCTGTATTCTGAGCACCATTGTATATTTCCCTTGACATGAGCAGAGTTGCTAAATCCAGTTTCATTGTCACCCACCGCCTTCAATCCATCCTTCGACGTAATGCGCGAATGAGCATGCAACACGGTAATAGCGAAGAATTAACTGTGAAACTGACTTGGTAGAATCTGGTGATGGTGTGAAGAAGGATTCGATTGCTCATGTAAATTTTGCTCCTTTGAATTCCTGCTCAGGCTTCATTCTCGAAATGAGACAAACTCTGAATTCATGGGCTACAAATCCAGAGATAAAAATGACAGTTTCTTATAAAAGAACCTTCGAAGATGAATCTCACTCCGCTCCTGTATCTTTTACTGTAAAAGAATAAGAATTATCTTTTTAGTTGGAGTACTTTCATTTAAAGTTACTTTCGATTTAAAATTTAAATTAGCGCAAAAGTTTAAATATCTTCTATACGCGAAGCAGGACTCACTTCTGCTACTCCTAAGGGAATATTTGAGATTTCTTGGTTATGAATACTGACGTCTACGCCAGGACGGGACTGGTAGTTGACACCAGAAAAGGATATAGCATCAGGGAAGCTGTTTGGGCCATTCTTGGGTGGCTATCAAGCCCCACGCTGTCTAACTTAAAGACATCAATGACGTACGTGCGCCTCAATTACACTCAGATATTTCAGCCACGTGCACACACCGTAATCACTCGCAGGCATATTTCAGTCACGCACATCTACCGCAAATATAATCAGGCCCCACGAGATAAGGATATGAAATCTGTACTGTATGGAATTGGGTCGTTAAAGAATCGTTGAACAGAGTCTCTGTATGATAAATATAACTGATGAGTAATGTTTTAAGGCTTTTTTCAGCACCGTCATCCTGACGTTTGAATTGAGTCCCAACAGAGAATAATTTTTTTGACAATTCCGCATGTTTGCTTTCAATTTTTCAGCTTATGCATAAGAAGCTTCGACGTTGCGAGCTTGTTTTCCGTTTGGTTGGTGATTGTATGCAATTTGAATACTGATTAGAAATACTACATTTTAATAGTATTATATCATAATACTATCAAACCACTGGTGCCGATGCTGTTAATTGTCTTTTCATCAGCCTCTGGTGATCTTTCTCTTTGAATTTTCTCGGCTTCTCCCAACCTTGAATTGCTCTGGCGACTTTGTGTCTGCGTACAGTGCAGAAGTGACAGCTTCATCTACAATCTTGTGCTTTTTCCATCTGTTAACATCTGAAAATTGAGTTGCTAACAGTTAATTTTGCCACCCTCAACAATTTAGCACTCTCGGATATTGTCATGAAATTTTAAATCCATAACAGTAGAGTATTTATCACAAAAGTTATTCACTTAGCAAGTCAGAACACTTTTTAAATCGATCAAAATGAGTTTAGATACTTATTACGAACCTCATGTTGAATTGCTGTGCCCCTGCGTGTATTTGGATTTCTTTGCCTTCTTTTATCTGTCCCTTATCTCGTGAATCTGTTTTGTAGCAATCAATCTGCAGTAAATAAATGCCTTCCAGTATTACTTCAGGAACTAATCGTAGTGAATATGACACCTACTTCCTATGTTGCACTGAATCTACCTTTCAATAATATCGAGTGCAGTCGGCAGGTAATCTTTTTGACACGTGTGCAGCGAGCTTTCTGTGTTCATGAACGCTTACGCTACTTACTAGCTTGCACAACACACGTAACGTTTAGTCCTTCTAGCGCCTTTGTAAGTCAATTGAAAGCCCTGCTAATTGCTTCAGAGATCAAAGCGTTCTTATTGTTTATGACTTTGTTTGAGTAGCGTCCTCTGCTGTTGTCGGTGGCCATTGCAGCCGTCAGTGCATTGGATGCCACCGAAATGTTGCTGCAATCTCAACCCTGCGCTGTTATTTCCATCCTGTTTTGTTCACACCTGCTCTTTGTTGCTATTAGTGTCTTGTATTGCGCTATCGGCGGTTTTTAGCAATACTTTTCTTCTAACAAAGGCAGGAGCAAACGATTGAGACACATTACTTATTGTAACAGACTTTCTTTTTATCTGTTTTTATTTGCAATGACCGTACTTTTCGACTTCACAAATATTTTCTTTTCACGTTTTTGCCCTTACTGCTGTTGTTGACATCCTATGTTTTTACCTAAATTGAGTTGCGTTATCAGCTTTCAATAATGTTGATATCATTTGTTATAATCAACGCTCTGCTTTTTTATCGATGTCTCGGGCGGATATCTATTTTATGTATTGCGGTTTGTGAGGTGATACGCTATCGACGCTCAGCGGTATAATCGGCCATCACTATTCTTATCAACCGTCATCCGCCGTTATTGCTGTTGCTGCTAGGGCTCATAAACGTTGTGTTCTTTTATCGATGTTATATGCTGTTACCAGGGTCATGCTCCGTTACCACCGTCTACTTTTACTACCGTCGTCTACTTCGCTATTGACGTCATGTGGTATCGCCCAGCGTTGTTATCGGTACATTATCAGTTATCGATCATTCTCTGAGACTTTCTCTTTTCGTACACGCGTGGTGCTTTCAAACTCGTTGTTGCAGGTTTTTTTTTCTTCGATTGTCGGTGCATTTTGTGCATCTGTCTGCAACTAAACTCAAATATTGATCCTGTTTG
Source organism: Trinorchestia longiramus (assembly GCA_006783055.1). NCBI lineage: Eukaryota > Metazoa > Arthropoda > Malacostraca > Amphipoda > Talitridae > Trinorchestia > Trinorchestia longiramus. The sequence continues at coordinate 187,172 of VCRD01000689.1, read as the reverse complement.
TATGGTGGGCGAGGCATTTGATCCATCCCTGCAGTTTCATTTGGATGATGCATGTTAGTGAGCGTTAATATTGGTTGCAATTGATATTCTTCTGCCTAGGTTGGCGTAGTCGAATAAAACCAGTGTTTGTATGAAACGACGCTGAATTTAAATGAAACAAAAATTTAATCATTACGAGCTGGGCAGTAAGATGTTTCACCTAAGTACATAGGTACTTGGGTGATTTTTCAGCATGCGTGGAATAATTGTTTACAATTTGTCTTTACCGTATTTGATAAGTAAAAAATTGTCAGTCAAATTCGGTACCAGATTTATTTTTCATAGTTCGCTTAGTACATTATAAAGCATAGAAACTGCGACATTGAAGCATTTTCAGGAACTCGAGCTTAAAAAGTTTTCTTGAGATGGACTTGATGCTCTCGAAGTTTGTCTTCTACTAAGGTTGACAGGAGCCAGAAAGTATCTTAGAGTACAATATGCCTGTTTTTTTTCCTAGAGAGTTCACGAGTAACGGCGTGACAGAACCAAAGAAGTTTGCCTTGTTGAATTTTAACTGAAGTCCATGTTGTGAAGGACTCCAAATTCTCCAGGAAAATCTTTTCGAAGCTGATGCTGCAAAGTTCGTGCTCATCAGAGCATCTGGGAAGCAGCCCCGTTTTTCGAAGTGTGAGGTTCGAGCGAAATGTAGCTGCTAAATAAGCTATTGTAGTCTCAAGGCTTGACTTTTTCCATTCCATATGGAACCGAGTACTAAAACATCTATAAAAACTGAGTGTCCACTCACTTTTCAATTACAGGTAAAGAAGATCTACATATTAGAGTCGAAATATCCATTAAACAGCAGCGGCCACTTCTGGTGAGGAGCTGTGATGGCACACACGTAGGCTTTTTTCAACATTCTCATGACGCACTTCTCGGTGGCCCTTGTTTCTAATTATTAATTTATGTGCTATACTCGGCTACATCTAACAGTTGATGGGGGGAAAAAGAGTGAATTCGAAAGAAAGCACCAAGTTTTTCATGATAAAACATTTCCAGAGAATACTCGCTCCTCTCAGCATTATACTGGTGTGTGCAAAATTTTAATAATAATTGTAAAAATTGCATGATGTATATCTTGTCATAGAAAGAAAAAAATTCTGCGCACAACAAATGTGGTTATTGAACTGAGTAACTATTAAAAAGTTGGAAATACCTGCTGGGAGGCTTTGCGAGCTAACATTCGTACCTCAATACTTTTTGGGGATGCTCTACTCACTGATGAACGTGTAGTAAACATCCTGTCACGTATTGCTACTTGTCTCACGGGAAAATAAGAGTGCATCTTCCGCGTCCACATCTCCTGCCGTGGAAAAATTTTCTCGGTGCAACTATATTTTGTGAAAGTATATTTTTGTGGGCAAATTTTTTAACGAGATTCATGAAGTTGCGAAAGTATGGATACTTTTGTGATTGTGAATGGCGTATGATGTTTATTTATGATTTATTTCCTAAGAATGCATTTAGTTAAGCAAACTTTTTGCAAATAATTAATTAAATAGACCTTTTATTTGTTTACCTCTGGACCAAACGTTTTCACATGCATATATACTTTATCGTTTTGGCGGCAAAATTAATGCATAGAGCTATGTTCTAAGATTTAACATTTAATTTCCTGTATTTAGTATCATACAATTATATTTGTGTTAAATAGGGTGATAGTTAAAAAATTATCCTGTATTTAAAAACCCCCAAGGATCACCGACTGACAACATTTTCTGCAAATTAGCTGTATGAATGTCATACATGTCTTGAGGTAAAAATTCCTTCGTTCAACTGCTTCGTTTTTGTGGTCATATCGACATTAAAAGCTTGATGTGCTAAAATTGACTCCCAAATTTGCTGGTATTCCCCATGACGACATAACGGAACAATAATTATTAATGCTGATTGTTGAAAAGTTTTTATATCTAAAACGGGACACTACATCGCCTTCAAGCTCTACCAGCATACTTCTGGTAGGAAGAAACCCATTGTGTGACTTACCATTGAATGAGAAATAAATAGCAAGTACATAAAATTACAAGGTAAGAAAAGGGAAAACTGCTACAGCATTTCATGTATGATACTTACTGATATATTTGGTAGTTATATAAACATGTCAATATTGAAAGAATCTTGTTACTCGGGAGCACCAAAAAATTAGGAATTCGTTATCCATTCGCTAATATAGTGCTCTGGCTCATACATATAATTCTATCTAATTCTACGCAAGAGTTTGTTTGCGCAAAATAAATTTCGATAGTTTTTGTGATACGACAAACTGGAGTGCGGTACTGAATTCTGTTCACACTATGAAATGATCTCTCCTCTGAATCCTACTGAAGTTTAGTTGTTGCGTTGCTGGGCTTTATGATTTAACCCTTTAGCGACCAATTTGTTTTTTTAGTTTCTACATTTAAGCTCACAAAGACCGTCTGTATACTGATGCAATGAAGCACGCTGAGAGCCAGGCAGCCAAAAGAACGACGCTGTAACATGCCGAAGCGTTCAAACCTAGTAGCAACCTCATATTGCTCACTCTTTAATTATTAGAACAATTCTCCCGAAGACCGTGAAAGGCGACCGAATAGTCCACTTGGTCGCTAAAGGGTTAAGTATGATGAAGAGCAGGGATTTTTTTTGTAACTCTGCTTTCTATTTAATCAATCGTGGAGGCAAGAGGTGGTCATTTGAAATGCGATCTCTCGAATTGACTAATTAAACATAACTAATGGAATGATTTTTACCTCGAAGTACTTTAGAGTTACAATTGAAATTTGCGATTTTCTATGCGCCCTCATATGCGGTAAAAGATTTCTACTTCATTGAACGCAATTGAGTGGAATGGAAAAAATTGCAACATTTTCATTACCTTCAGGGAGATTGTTTGTTCAAACATTCGAAGAACTGAAATAAAATGTCATCACTTATTATTTGCACATTTTTGGCATGAAAACTGGCTAAATGTCTCATTATACAATCATAAATAGGCTCAAAATATTAATGTGAAATTGTTTCAAAGAAATCATTCACTTGTGAGGCAGAAGACGTTCAACACCTTCATTACCATGATATTGTCTCATGCAGGGTATGGTAATCATGCGGTAATCATGCAAGGCTCGGTAATCATGTGGTAATCATGCAAGGCTCGGTAATCATGTGGTAATCATGCAAGGCTCTGTAATCATGTGGTAATCATGCAAGGCTCGGTAATCATGTGGTAATCATGCAAGGCTCTGTAATCATGCAAGGCTCTGTAATCATGTGGTAATCATGCAAGGCTCGATAATCATGTGGTAATTATGCAAGGCTCTGTAATCATGTGGTAATCATGCAAGGCTCTGTAGGTTATGGTTATCATGTTGTAAAATGTTTATCGCTTATTTTTCCGTCTGATGTTGAAATGTTTTTCATTTCTCATGCTTCACTAGTTAAATTTTCAATGTGTACGTTTGTGCGGTAACCTAGCTTGATGATCGTGTTATTGTGTGTAGTTAGTGTAATAGTTTCGGTGTTATATAACCATTATGTGTACAGATATATTTGGTCGTTTTCTCACCTATTGTGTTCAATATCGTTTTAATGTAGGCTACATGTCACAATTTTGAGACCATCCTAAATTTTGATGACGTAGGGCTCTTCGAATTTTATCTGCCATTTAGGGAAGAGAACCTTCATGCATAAAAAGCAGCACGAGAAACCTGAACGAATTTCAGAAGCTAAGTTTTCAGCAATGTTTGAAAGCTTTTTCTAGGCCCAATTTTGCCGATGAAAACCTTTCATCCCGAGGACGAACTCTTAAAACGCATAATTTTCTTCAACCTTATACTTTTCCATTCAAGGCATTGACGTGGACACATGAAATTCGGCTGTTACTTAAGAATAAGAAATGTTGAACTAAAGAAGCAGGGCAGTGCAGTTAGTTTTTGTTTTTGAGTCACCGTAGTGGTTAGGTGAACAGCTGAAAAAAATTAGGGTCTAGGATCGGTGTCCGTAATTGATTTATAAATTCTCACCATGACGTCTGTGACGTGATCTCTCTGATGCATCATTATTTTTTGTAATTTCAAAATATTCTGCAGGGTTTTGATCACTTTTTACCTTAAGTTTGTATTAGTTTAACCTGCTGAATTTGAAGCCTACTTTATAAAATATCGTTTCAATTAGTACTTCCGGTAATTTCCTCCTAATTATTTTCTTGAAAAACCTGTAAATTTTGAAATGTTTGGTGTATATTTCTGTTTGGGATTCAAACCTACGTGCCATATTTGTCCAAAGATGTTCTAAGGATTGAAAGTTTTTCGGTACTGCGGTAGTTTGATCCATAGCATGGCAACTGACATTGAAAAGCTTTTGCTTACCGTCTGATGAACAGTATTTCACTAAACATTACTTCAATTTGGCTCATTGTCCACAGCGGCCTAAGGAAAATATTTCATCCGTTCAGAATTACGTAGATGAAGTCGTAATTACGAGATTGTTGATCAAGATACGAAAGTGAAATCTTTTCTGCATTGGTGTTCAGTCAAATTTTCAATCATCTTTCTATTTCAACCTGGGAAATGATACAATTTTTATTAGGCAGTCCAAATAATTCTACGAAAATTATTCTGTTATTTTGATTCAAATTCTACTACATTGAAAGCCTAAAGTCAATATTATTGTTTCTTGAGTACCAAGTATATAGCAACTGCGAAGTATCTTGATTTAAAAACAATCCATCAACTCCGTTCAGCGTTATTTTAAATTCTAAGGGATGGCAGGACACTAATTCGCATCTCGTATTTCAAGGAGCCGGCCTGATCAGACATCTGTATGCACGCTGAAAGCGAGTTGACGAGACCTCCTGTTCAATGCAACCAAACGCCTTTGTTCAATAGTGAAATGTTGAGAAAGACTTGTCGGACCTTTGTTTTAGCATCGATCCTACTTCCTATTGTGCTCACGTACTCCGTATGCCTGTATGTGTGTGTTCTGTGTTGAAGTGGGCGTGTTTTGCGAAAAAGTAAATTGTCCTTTATTAGAAAGCTAGCTTTGAGTACCATAATACCGACAATGGGAAATAATAAATTAAATTTTTACATGAAATAACAATTGCGTCGCTGTTGCTCCTAATTTATGGAGTTGTTAACGAAGAACTTATGATCTGAAATACACATGAAATCTGTACGAGAAGGTGTGTGAAAATTATAATTACGTGAAAGATTTCATTACCTCAGTAAAAGAAGCCAGCTTTATTCCTCTATATAATGTGACTAGGATCCTTACAGATTTTTAGATCGTACAATGTGAGCCACCTTCAATTTTAAGTTTCGAATTCTTCACTAAATGTCTCATTTTTGAAGGCTGCACAGACGCTGTGCTTGCAATACTACTCTATATCCGCTGTCCATTGACACATGTCACGTTGATCGTCCGTATTATTTAATGTACTCGTACTTTCTTGCTCTAAGGGGTGGAAGGTACAAGGTGTTACTGGTGGTCAGTCCCAAAGGCGAGGGACTGCGATCAACGATTATAATACATGCATACCCGTTCTCATTTCAGTTCACTAATTTTTCTTCAGTAATAGATAGAAATTAATGGAACACGCACACAGAGAGACAGAGATACGCTGTCTATTATGCATGTAGATACGCAATTTTTACCCATTATTAGTCTCGTTCTTCTGTATGGCCATGTTATCGGTAAATAAGACACAGAATGGAAGTTCTGTATATATATTCATGAAAATTATCCATTTATATACACTTTGTTGTAACTCTTTAGTCCTTTCATATATGTAATGATTTAGAATTAGTCAAATCTAATCAAAATTATAACGCAATTATAGGTCGAGATATCCCTAATTTTAATACTTTTAAACTGTGGAATTTCTACGGGAATTAGGTAATGTTCAAATAAATATCACCTATTTATTATACGCTATTAATCACACTTACCTGTTTTTATTTATTTCACTGAACAAAAGTTAAGAAAGTCTTCGGACTTTACATCAAACATTTATGTAAGTACCTCGAGCTGACAGAACTTAGCACTCTAAGGATTTCACATCAAACATTTAACTATCTAACCTTGAGGTACAATTTGGATTCTCCTTTAATTTGACATTTAACTGAAGAACAAGTTTTATATCAAATGTTTAATTTTACTTTACGTGTAAAAATGTCATGAATATGTAGTAATCTTATGAATTTTAGTAGCAAAAATTCATTTAGGTCGCGATGAAAGCCTGTTATTATATAAACTAGTAGACCCACACGTGAAAATTCACGTATTTTTTATGGAATGCTTCCGTTTAATTTGTGAGTGGACTCAGGCTTTACGAAGAAGTTCTCATATTGATGAATGGGCCTTTAATATCCACAAAACAATGTTTACAAACCTTTCAAATTTCCTCCTATCTAAATCCTTAGGAGCGTGACAAAAACACGGACCGAGCAAGCAAGTAAGCAAGCAATAAACTGTGTATTGTTTTAATATACTGGAATAGTACAGAGCTATTTTTTTAAAGCGAAGCGGTTTTTTAGCGACTCACTGCGTGTCCGCTGTATGAGGCAGTCAATTTTAAGGTGCTAGTCCAATAGCATAGATTGAAATAGAAACATACAGTAATGATGTAGAAGAAGACTGTATCTATGCTACCATTCAAACGAATGTTCTCCCATCTTGCAAGGGAACGAAAAATTGTAATTACCCAACACTGGGTTCCGTATCGTGACTATCTACAGTGACCGAACAAAAGCTCTCTACTCCGAATATTTGGCCTCTACTCCGCGCGAAATTCAACTGCTACGAAAAAATTCAGCTGAAAAAATATGCAAAAGAACTTGTGTACAACAGGATCAAAAACTTTAATGCAGTAATTCGACTGCGGAGTATGTATTCCAGAAACTAAATTTACCCTCGTAATTTAGGGATGAAATTTCATGGTATCTTATTTTGTTATTCAGTGGACGAATTTCCTCCTATCTAAATCTTTACGAGCGTGACAGAGAGACGAAGCAAGCAAGCAAGTAAGCAAGCAAACAAACAAATAAACAAGTTGGGTATTATTATATAATGAAATGTTTGCAAAGAAAATTATAAAACAATCTGACCGTAAGGTAACTCACCTCTCGTGTATTTGCGGTCTTAAAAGAAGGCTCAATAAAAAGTTTTAAATGCTATATTTTCTTCCAGAATGACCAGAATGTGTATCGTTTCATTGGATTTTCAACATCACACAACTGTTGCTCATTTTTTATACTGAATGTGTTTTCCTGTAAATGTTAAGTTGAAGTATTACGTCTGATCATGATTTGAGGGTGAAGTAATGTTTAACGCTTTTTTTAATCAATAAAGCTTCTGCTTCTCAGAATCAATTTCTTATTCCTATAGGGGTTAAATCTGTAGGTATTCAGTGAACGTTAAATGATATTTATTGACTCCTGTATTCTGATGACGCTTCGTTACCATATTCTATCCAAACACAACACTTGGGTTTCTTTGCGGAGTACTATTATGTATTTGTTCCTGGTCTATAGATTTCAATAATTTCTTGCATTTCATACGTCAGGCTAGTTCAAGTGATTGGAAATTGTAGGCGGCACACTGTAAAATCTTACTGTTTTTACGTTCATTTTGCGTGTTCTATGTACAAAAATATTCTCAGTAGTTTCGAATTAAAGGTAATGTTTTGTTTTGCAGTTTCTAATTATGACACACTTTTATTTGTGCAGTCCTCCAGCTCGATAATTTCATTTCGATCCATTTTCGACCTGCGGCAACTCGATGATCGGAACAATTTTGTCAAATATTTACTTGAACTATTAATTAAGTGTTCGATTAACCGCATATAAATTGATTAAATATTTGTAAAGATTTCTTTCAATTTATTCCTTTTAGTGGATCATTGTGGCCTATTCAAATTCGAAATCAAGAAAAGTAAATTTGATTCTTTAGATATCATTTGGAGGAGGTGATGCCTTTTTAAAAACACAAGTATAGAATAACAATCGGCTGATATTGTAAAGGAAAATTAGTTTCTTTACAATATCGTTCATAATTAGTTTTGCAGGGTTTTTCATTTGATTTCAGGAGCCTGATAGCACCACTGAATCGTTTCTTTGAAAATGTAGTTTCATCGCATCCATCTAATAACAAAAATTTAAAGTCGGCGATTGCTATCGTTTTTGCCTTCTCAAAATCAGATTGCGTGATCAGAAGATTAATTAACACATGAATTCATCACTGAGCCTTGTTTTTATATCAAAACGAATGAGTGAATGCGTTATTTTTAGTCACCCAGAGCCTACACTGGCAGGGAAAGCTTTGTGGCTCATCTTGTGAGCGTCACGCGCTTCCTGTGGGATGTAAAATTCTTGCACTTTATGAAGTCTGAAGCTAATACTGCTGTGCTCGCAATGTCCTTGGGGAAAAGGGCGCTAATGAGTAGTATCTCAAGATACAGCAGTAGCAGCAACGCTTGTAGCAGGAATCTGCTGTGGGTTTCGTTGTGACGCTTCATCTTTTGCTTCTCCCACTCAGCGTTTCGTATGGGACAGCAGGTCTGCGAGTATCTTCGGGTCTGCTTCTTTCTTTTCTTATTTTGCCTTTTGTCGCTTTGATACCATTGCTCTTCAATTCTTGTCACTTGTAGAAAGTTATCTACTCCAAAGTATTTGAATTTTGACCACATGTGAAGCTTCTGAGGCTGAAGCTTTTTCTTGGTGTCATTTTTATAATCGCCTTTATAAAGTAAAAACAGAGTCTTTTACATTTCCTGCTAACATACACTACTCCTGTACATTAAGCGTAACGAAATGTACACAGAATTGAAATTTGTTTATCGAGCCTATTCCATAGATCAAGAAATATATCATCACTGTTTATATCCAATATTGAGTGCGGTGGATTGTGCTTCATTATGCTGCGTATTCGATGCAGTTCGTAACTCTCATATTGTCCCAGTGTCTTCAGAATGCACAGCTGATGAGATACAAGCCAATTGACTGATTTTCACACTTGCTGCGTTTTTATCATGCAGCTTTTAACCCATGCACTGCCTCACATATTCAGTGGATGTATGATCTGAAGGTTTTCGAATGTCTAAAAAAAAATATCACATGTCACTCGGTATATGATCCATTGGATTGCAAACGTTAGGCACAGGAAGAATTAAACAACTCTCTGAATAATGTTTTACTGAGAGCTAATTTTACCACGCTACGTTACATTCAACGTGCACCGAACTCTTACATTATTTGCATTGATGACGCTGCTTTTTCAGTCGTGACGCTTAATACGCACTTTTCAGTGCTGAGCAGCGATGCAGACGCGGCCTTACTTTGAACACTTATTTGTACAGCGCTGTACAATACCTGGCCCTCCTGCAGTGCTGCGTTAAACTCAGCCGGGTGTTGATCTCTACATTCGCTTGTCCTTCTTTGTGAGTTCCTTCCTGGACGGCAAATTGTATTATGACATCTTGGTGATGTGACGCTACTTTTTACAGATTATACAAGGTTCTAGAAATTAGATCCTCTATTTTTTGTGCTTTAATATACGTTAAAACATGTCAAAAAATCCAGCGTAATCGAGTTCTTTGTGTTCGTGTTCATAATTTGCTTCTATTGGTCTTATGTGGTTTATCGATGAGTTCAGCTGATATTTGGTCAACAGTGTTGTGGACATGGTGTCCAATATTCTAATGTTTCATCTTGATCGTTGCAAAATAAATTGTGCAAGCGAGGCGCCAGATTTTCTAGCGAAGGACAGCATGCATGCTCTTTTTTCATGTAGGACGTCTAAATTGTAGGTGCTGAGGATGAAAAATATCGTTGTCCAAGCCTATGCAATGACCACACTAGCTGGTGCATCTTAAGTAATACTACTTTTTTTTCTCGGCTCAATACATGCACTGAAATGATATTCGTGTGAACTGAGATGCTAACCTTGAACATATTTTATAAATTAGCCACAGTGTTATCTTGTTCTCAATGTTTTTTTAGTATTTGGAATATGAAAGTATCCAATCGATCTATAAACTTCTCTGCTCCACGGCAAAACTATCATGAAACACAGTATGTAAAATAATGAATCTTTCCTTAGAAATTCTTATAATGAACTCTTTATTTCACACTGGGCTAAAACTAAAGCTGTTTAAATTAGTTTCTTCAAAAAATATACCAAAAATTTTAATTTTTTGCAAATGCTATTTTGAACTACAGTGGTTACAATTGTGAAAACGCTCTGATCAACCGCCACATGTAACTATTATTTGTGACGAGTACTGTTGAGTTAAGCAGTGACACTAAAGACTGAATGCTGGACACTCTTCTATTCTAGCGGTTGAGCGTGGTTGATGCTAGACGTGACGCCTGTATAATATTGAATGCTGAAACTCATTTGGCGCCACTCCTTTTCGTGTCCCACAGTAGCCTTCATAAACTTTGATGGACCATCGTCGGCTATATAAAACGAATCTAATTTGAAATAAAGTAGAATAATACCCAGTTTTATTGTAGGGTTGCCACACTTTTTAGGCAACAGATGTTTTATTTGTGCTTGTATTCAGTTCTAGAAACTTCTTTGAAGGTTCCATGGAAGAAAGTCGTTTTCAAATTATTTCGGAAGTGGAACGTGCGTTTTTGTTTCTATGAGTTATTTTAACTGTTCTCACATTCACTCTGAAACTACGCTTCATGTATGAAAAATTGAATTTAAAACTATTGAATGGTAATTATAATTTGCTAGCATAAATTAAGTAAAATACTCTGGTGTCATAGTTTCTATTCTTAGTTTTTCACACACAAAATACGAACTTACGCTTCAAACAGTGTTCGCTGGAGAAAATTTTGAATTTCTTCGCGTTGAGAAAACTTCTAACACATGATCAAATTTTCCATCGGTATGAACAATTTCTGTTTATATTCGTATTTCAATGATTCGTAATGCCTAATTTTATATCTTCTTTGTTGTTTAATATTTTCAACCCTTTGCTGAATGAATATAATCGTTGCTTACGTTTTCTCCATCATATAAAACGATCTTAGTGTAGGTTAACACTTTGACTGCGATTCGAAAATTAGTCCGTACGAATAACACAGTACGTGTACATATATGGCGCACATCGCGGCCAAAGTGTTAATACGCAAGTCAGTGAGATGCTCGCTCATACGTATACATGTATCGTTAATAAAAAATATTAGTAAGAAGACTGACCCAATAGATAGTATCCTGTTTTTGTGTACAATAATTGAAAAGCGAGAGATAGAAGAAAACTTTTCGTTTCCCTTCTTTGTTGTTATAAGCTAAAAAATGCCAAAAAAATTCGATACTTTAGTGCATTTATGCATCCAACCTCCCAACCCTGCGCTCAAAGACGAGGCTCTCAGAGACTAAACTAAATTGGTATTGCAGAGCTTTTCTGAGAAGTAATAGATGAAACTCACTATAAAAGAACTCGACAGCTCCATCAACATAAGTAAAAGCTCTCGTTTGCTACCTGGATGGGCTGAAGGAATTGTGTTATGGTTCTCCATCCCTCCTAGACTAGCTGACAGAAAATTGAAAATGAATTTATTCCATATCGCCTGTGATCTCTCAGCTGCTTCTAGAATTTTTTCTTTGCTCCGTTGGTAAACAGCTGCAGGTAACGCTTACATTAAGACGACCGAGCTGTTGTGTACTATAATTCTTCAGGAAGTAAGCTAAACTAGTTATTTTTCTAGTTTATCATGACGACTTTGCGCTCAGGTAGCTGCAGTCTTCGTCTGTTAGTGGACTGGTTGTGAAGAGTCCAATCCAACTCATTTCTGCTCAGCAACGCTTCTCCAAAAGCTTTATGTAGTGGAGTGATATTTACAAGTGGTTGTTTCTGTCCTTGATTCATACAGTTTCGAAAATTATTAATGACGAATTGTTCATTCGATGGGTACACAGAAATGTGATTGATATGAAACTGAAAATATGGTATTGCATTTTTTAACCGTAAAATTTTTGGTTTGGTAAATTTTTTTGGCCGCTGTTAGTTTTATGTGTCATTATGAACTGGTTTTACAAATTGAAAGTTCCTTATCAGTGTTAATTCTTACTCGATCGTACACGCGATTCTTTATGTGAGGTTTTGGTTTAGGATTACTAGTTTAAAAGCCTTCTCATTCCACATTTGTGTAAATGACCTAGTACAGGTGCATTGGCCATACGGACTTCCACAATCCACTACTAGTTTACTCCTCCAGTTTTTACTTTCATATTTTGGTGTTGTTTTGTGATGTTTATTTCACAGTCTTTTGTGAAGTTATTTCAGAACATCTGCGTGCTGCCAACAATATAATTCTGCCCATTTTTATCAAATTAGAGAAATAATAATACTTTTTTGTGGAAAATGCGTATTATTCTTGGTAAACTGTACTGTCTGGCTACTGGTTGAACAGGGAACAGAAATAATATTTCCATCTCTCGTTCATGCATCATAGAACCGAACAATGTCTGATGTCAGAATGACCTCATACTAACGGGTCGAGCAGTTTTTTCCTCCATTGCTGCTCAGAGTATTAATGTGCTCAACTTGTGACGTAAAGTTGTAATTGCTTCTCAGCATATTCTTCCCTTGCGCATGAGGAAATATTTTTAGAGATTGCACGTGTTATTATGAGAACGGGAGCACTTGCAATAGCTACAGACATTGCCGTTTAGTCGCAGACATGAATGGAAGGGTGGACAGCACTAGTGGACTACTTGCATTTTTTCCCGTGGTAAATATAATATATTTTCCACGGGAAAAAATGCAAGTAGTCCACTCCCGTGCTGTCGCTAACACAGCGCTGACAGAGGCGATTACGATCCAGTTGTTTACTATATGAAGGGTGGACAGAACTAGTGGACTACTTGCATTTTTTTTCGTGGGGAAAATGCAAGTAGTCCACTAGTGCTGTCCACCCTTCGATTTGACTTAAAATAATATCCTTCAATTTTTACAGTCATCCTTTTTAATTATCTACATCAATCATCCATTTCATTCTGGTATTACGCGTCAAGACGATTCGAAGCGTCTCACTGAAGTGAGCTGCTGAACTGAGCTCCAGCACCTGGTGAAATTGGCCGGTGATACGATTCCTAAGATGATAAGAATACTTGATAGCGATATTCTTCTGTACAATACAATTACGGAGGAGTCAATCCTTTTTTTTCTTTGTGCTGAGAATTATTTTAATTTTTTAAGAAAATATCTACGCAACGAAAGTTAAGCGAAAGGATCGTATATTTGTCCTAGAAATGCAGTTTTTAATGAGTGGACTAGATTTTGCATCGTATTCATTAATTTCTAGGAAAACTGAATGTTATGAATAGTGCTGTAATAATTTTGGATGTTAATCTGCCCTTTCTGAATATTCTGTGTCCATGTTCTGTGACGTTAATGATGCTCTCCGTGTATTGTTGTGAAATTGATTTGCAATAACAAACTTTCAAATATAGTTGTTAAAACTGGTGAGGAGTTCAACTCTTTTTCCATCTAACAGAATAAACGAGCTTTTTCGGATGCTCCCTGACACCTGTCTAGTTCTATTATAATTGCTATGTTTGGGGCTAGTCAAATTATGATTTTAAGTTTTTTTACTCGTGTTTCAAGTCCAATTTATTCAGCGCCATATTTAGCTCTACCGTCGCAGTTTTTTGACATTTTATGTGCGATGTATTTATATTATTTGTGGGATCATTTTTTGAGCAAGTTTCATCTGAGTTCAAATCTGCTTTTTCTCAAAAATGGTTTATTATTTACTGTCTTGGATTCATACATAGAAAGTTAAAAGTAGTTGTTTCTTGAAGTTTGTCAAACATGTTTTTTATATAAACGTGCATTCACAAACGTGTAATATTTATTTTGAAATGTTTGGTTTGCGAGCAAGACGCTTTTGCAGAGATGGAGACGTGTTTCCTGAGCTATTGACTCTATTGAGAGGAAGTCAATGGATACGTTTCTAAAGGCAACGGATTATGTTTTTACTCGGGCCACATAGACAATACTGGATTTAAAGATGACGAACGTCGCATTGCTTTTCTCTGAGTTTTGTTTTTGTTCTTCAAGGTATAAACGTATGGAATAAGTCACGTTAGAAGTTTAATGATTAATATGAATTATTTCGCAAAAATAATTTTTCTCGAAGAGAACTTTATTCTCGATTCGTAACGATTTTTCAATTGTTCATTAACTACTGTGGCGGAGATCTTCACTTGTCGTTTCAGATAAAATTACACGAGTGCTTGATTCCAAATCAGTTCGATGTTATTTGGTTATGGAACAGAGAAGAAGTCGAGTTAAGTTTCGTACTCTCATTTTCCTAGTGACAAGCGTGCAACTTGAGCTTGCTGTCCAGAACTGTTCGAGTTCTCATCTAAACTTTAATTGGATGGAAATTTTACGATTAAATGTGCATCGTGTCTGGATTAGGGCTTTTTAGCTTGAAATAGTCAGCTGGTACGCATGTCTACTTCATGTATATATAATTCATCACTTCCTGGAACTAATATTAAAAATTATTGTATATGATGTAACTTATTATCTACTTCGTGCAGAGTATCATACATTACTCCTAGCGTATGAAGTTTGAGTATTTTCTTGAAGACGTAAAATAATTTATTTTGGTTCTTTTACTATTTTTTTCATTTTGTAAGTACTAGGTATAATATTTCTAGCTTATACTAAATTTTCAGACTTGCTCAGGTTTCCAATTAAAACTGCCAAGTCTTTCTTCATTGACGCGATTCGAATATTCTCTCTAAAATAGTTTGGATCTTTACAGTATGATCGTCATTTTAATTTTATGAAAGATAAAATTAGAAAATAAATTTATCCCCAAAATTAAAAAAACATGAATCAATTTTTTTAAGTTCTTGTCTCAACGTGGTTTTTCTCAAATGGGTGAAACAGCATCTGAAAAATATACATGCATGCATTTGAATGACGGCCTTTTCGTACATTAGTGTCCACGCATAGCTATTAGTTCGTGAGCTTGCTGCACACACCTATTCAATTGAGCAGTAAAAGCGGTGGTTCTCTTTGTTTTTCATCACTGTGATGTCTCCAACGCTGATATTACGGACTCTGCATCAACTGGCTGGAAAGGCGCCAGCTCGCGAGACTTGTGAATTATTGCCTGAGTTTTCAGTCTCGAATAAATTGTTGAAGCGAATTCTACGTTTTTAACTCAGAGCTCGAATTGCCTATAAGTTATTTAGTTTATTAATTAAACTGGAAATTTTTGAAATTTGCACGTTCGCTTCATATTTTTTTTACCTCAATGAAATCTCGCAAAATTTTCAGCGTCGTAGGGGAATTATTTACTTGAATTTGGTAAACTACCTTTTCGACGCAATTTAAACATTTTTCGCCTGTGAGTTCATTTAAAAGCATCTGTTTTCGCTTTGAGGCTACTTAATTTCACCTGTTAATAAAATTGTTTTGATTGAAAAGGCATTAAACATTTATTTAACCAATGAAAATGTCAGTGACTCCTTTTTCTCTTTTTAAAAGATTTTTCTTTAAAGGGATGCACTGGAAAAGATTCCTCCAGCGCAACTTTTAAACTTGGGATTGGGATTCTACGTACGGTTTGTAGGATTCACTGAGGAAGTGATGTTAAAAGGGCTTGTCCATGGCAAGTTCAGGGCTTGGAGGACTCCCAACCTGTCATTTTCATTAGGATCCTTTTTACATAGTTAAGTTTGTATTGTTTTATCGGGGCTAAATACTTCGGTTAGAAAAAATTACTTGCCATGTTAGTTGCAGTTATCGACTGGCCATTTCTTTAGCATCACTTGCTTTTTATTGTTAAACGATGTTCTTCATGTGAACACTACGTAAATTGAGATAATTTTAAACTTTGATATTCTTGTTCAATTAATTTTCATTCAACCAATCTGAAATCTTTGTTTATTCGCATATAAGAGTTTATTTCAAAATTCAATCAAAAATAAAATTTCAATTTTTATGTCTACTCTAGTTGGCCAGATATATTGTTGCAAACGAGCCTAGAGTAGAAAACTTGAATGTTTAGCGCAGGCCATTTTCTTCATGCCCTTCATATTTTATTTACTGCGCAAGAAAGTTGTTAAGGTTGTTATTTGTGACGGTAAAATGCAACTGTATTTTGTACCAAGTTTTGCGCTTTTAGTTCTCTTTAATTTTTTTTAATCCATTGCTTAATTCTAAATGATATTTGAAATATGAGACTTCTGTAATTATGAATACAATCGTACTTAATACACGTAATTTCCTGGTAGGAGTTACTGAGTTTCGTTGGTGGAATTTTAGAAGAGCGAGAACGGTTTTAATTTTACTAGAAATGTAAAACGCGTCATGGAAATTTAGGAACTTAAAAAACTCGAAGCAACAGGCATATCGATCCTAATGTTGAGGATCCTACATTATCATTAGCATTGGGAAAGTACACGCACAATTTGGTTTTAAGCTAGAAAATAAATTGCTGATGGTATATGATGGATTCAAGTCACCGCAAAAATACTTGAGAGCGTTGTGCAGGCAAAAACGAATCGCGTCGTTGTAGCTTTTATGTGCGGGACCTGAGTCGAGTTCAAATTTCGCTGATGCCAAGCGTCAAGATGAAATGTAGCAAAGGAGAGAGAAAAGACAGGTCGTTGCTCAGCGGGATCAGGTTCAGCACTCGGCGAAGAAATGATCCCTTCATCTAAACTGAAACCAACGAGCCTTCCGTAATATACTAATGCAAAGTTCGAGAAAATGACAAATGTTAATATTAAGTTTTGATTCTATTACAGCTGTTTACTGAATAGGATGCTTCATTACATCAAATTATTTCAAAAACTTTGACGTGAAGTCCTTTTAAGTTGGCTCATCTAAATTATTTGCATTTTTAAGGAAATTGTTTAGGCCGTAAATCTAATTTGCACGAATTCTGCACTAGCTCAAGCATTTTGATTAATTGAATTACTCCTACTTTGATGCCCTGTTTTGATGACTTCATACATCAGACCCAGAGCTAACTGCCACTCAGAAATGAACGTTGGCTTCAGGGCAACGATCTTAGTAGCACTGGATCGTACAGGAAAGTTTCATCAGACAATTTTTAGTTAACTAGTAGTTCTGCATCGTAGCTCAACTATGTGCGATGAAAGCTCGTATTTCAATTGAAATCAATCAAATGTGAGGTTTCGCCTTCTCAAGATTTTATTAAAGGTAGTTTCCACTACATCATGTCACTTCAGAAGTATTTTTATCATCTCTGTTGTTTATAAGAGAAAAAACTATGATACGGGATACTAAAACTCACAAGCATTTTTTTCAACATATTTCCACACAAGCATTTTTTTTGCCGCTAAAAACGGCCGCTTGTGGGCTAGTGTGTTTGATTTGCTGAGAGCCTAAGCCACAGAGCAAAGTTAGTAAAGTGATTCTCGGGACAGCTTTTAAGACGCCTGGTTTTCCAGAGACTTAGTTTAGTTTTTTTTGGAGGGATAATAATAGAGGTAATTCGGCTAGTATAACTCTGATGCAAACAGGGCTGGAATTTCATCTGGTGATGACTAGTAGTAGAAGCAACTAATAACTGAATCATATTTTATTACTTGAAATACTTACATTTTGCTGACTTCTTGACGATTGTTCAATTTCGGTTATTGCTTCCTTTTCTGGTTTCGTAGGTATATTTCATTTTTGAACCGCATTTTTTCATATCTGTACTGTGGTCACGTTTCTAATAAACTGTTCATGTTTTTAGTTTCATAAGTATTCAAGTGAACCACTCTTGATTTTATCAACCGCCTGCAACGCCTTGTTTTCCCTCTGCAAGTTGGAAACTCTCACCGTTACGAAATGTGCGTAGTACGTCAGGTGGTGACAGAATTATCTAGTGTAAATAGAATATTTAAATATGAAGTCAATAAATTGTTAAAAACCATAACAACCGATAGGCCGGGTCGTCGTGTAGTTGTACATAGAATGTTGTGATTTAGTATCTAGTTCTTAACACTCTCCCTTTTGCTGTTTTATGAGCTAGATTTACAAGTTCTATTTTAGTTGCTCACATAGTTTTCTTTGTATCTTGTGCTTGGAAAATGCTCATCTTATTATTTTGCACATAAATTTTGATTCCATTACATTTGAAGGCAAGTTAAGTATTGTCAAAGAATAGAGAGCATTTTACGGGAGGGTTCTGCAGAGAATAGCTTGGAAATGTCCTTTGTTTGTCGGTAGGAAAGTGCGAAAGAGTTTGAATTGATCGTGAAGAGCGGAAAGAACAAAGAAACTGACAAGCAAGAAATGCTGGAGGAGCAAGTCGACCTCGTTTCCCACGTTTTCTGGAAATGTTTTTGGCCTGTTACTCAGAAATATAATTGTTTCCAGTATCAAAGTCGAACATGGTGACGATAATTGAAAAATGTGCGGTTTTTGGTACTTGGTACCTAAGCAACGCTCGGATGCGTTCTTTTTCATGTCGATTGTACTGCTCTGTGTTGATGATTGGAAAACGAATCTCGTGCAAGACGAAAAAATGGTTGCTGGGTAGCTTGAGTCGCTAAAATGTCTGCTAATTAGCGCTATGATGTTCTCCTGCCAAGCAGAAACAAAAAGATTTACAAATGGCGCTGAGAAATGATATATTGATTGCGCATTTGGTTTATTAAAACCTAGATTCGTATTTTGTTCCGTGTTCCATAAAAAGACTCGTTTCTTGTATTCTTTTGCGTCAACGCTTCAGCAGTCTGATAAATTTGTCGGAGTAAACAAATCTACATGACAATTTTTTCCACTACAAAGGTTTTTGGTGTCAAACAATACTGACTCGAAATGTTCCATAGTTCTTTCTCAATGAAGCGCAAATACTGTACTATAAATTAAAAATAAATAAATATTGTTTGAACTCATGTGATTCTGATATTGTTCACTACGGGATTTACTTATGTGATATTCTCAAAATTAGCGTCTGAGAATTTTGCAATGATAGAACATTCAAGTAATTCTGTGTACCTTTGACCGTGGCAGGAGCGTAGTGAGTTTTGTGTAAAATTCATACCATGAGGTATGTATTGTTATGTATATCTCGATTGTCAACAATGACTATGATTATAGATAATTGTACAGTCGTTATCTCATAGTATTGTTAATTTATGTTTGTGCTTTTTCGTGTTTTCTGTGAATGACAAATGTTTCGTAAACATTTTCTCTTCAACTCCTCCTTTCCTCCGCAGAGTTCGGGTGGAGTATTATGTGAACGAGAACACGCTCAAAGAAAGACTTCATCTCTACTTCGTCAAGAATCAGAGATCAAGTAAGTGAAATAAAGTTTCTACCATTCCTTGAAACTTGCTTTTTAGTAGTTAATTGGCCTGGGTTGGTGTTCCCTGTTCCTTTTCCAATAAAAATAGCCCATCAAACTTAATATCAGCTAAATTAATCTCGTCGTTATCGCTTTTTATGCGCAAATTGACGTGACTCATTGTCATTTTCTTAGAATTATGTATACACTGGTATAAATAATTTTCTTTTTACAGTATCACAGCTACAAACGGTCTCGTTATCGTTGTCCTGTGGGCTACGGAGAGGCGACCGTTTGTCAAAGCTTAGTCACTGTTTTGGTAAACCTATAGATTTTGACCCCTTAGTAAGAAATTTCCTCTAATTTACGTCCAGGAGTTTTGCTAGAATAAAGAGATTTATTCTACCAGCTCAGTGAAATTTTATGATGTAAGATACTAATAGTTTGCTGGAACAAAATTAATTCAAATGATCAACTGAATTTTATGAAATGAACTCGTCGTTGAAGTCAGTCCGTGTTCTGAACGTCAGAACACTCACTGTGCGCTGCTCCTATTTTGCCGCTTATTTCCTTTTTCAATGTTTTTTTTTCTGTTTCGGTTTCTTTATTTTTGGCTTTACTGTTTTAGTCTTTATTTGCTATTTTGTTATGAATAACAGCTCAGTATTAGATTTGCTCGTGCTCAAATATTGGTCATTATTGTTTCGTAGTTGAATAACTTATCATTTTACATGGGCTTGCACGTAGAGCAATTTCATAATAATTATTTCTGCAGTTATTTCTTGCCTAATTTGAAGACTGTTAACATTACAATTGGTGATGCAATTGTGCCAATTTCATTTTTTGTCATACATGGTTTGGTATGACGAGAGCGGGAAAAAAGTTTAGAGTAACTAATTCATGTAAACAAACTCGTATTGTTTTCAGTCATCGACGTCATTTTCAGAAAAAGAATATCTGCTGTTTACCTCACAATTTCTCATTTTCCTTACTTTTAAAGATTTGTCCCTAGTCGGAAACTATTTGTTTATTTGAGTACTAACTTTTCATTTATTTTTTGATTGGTCCATTATTATTTTTTCTAATTGTATTTTACTTCAAATCTTATGAATGCATTTTAAATCTAAAATTGCATGTAACTACAAACTTGCCATGTTTATTCCTGTTTGTTTGTTTATGACCTGTAAGTGGTATCTGATCAACCACCATTCGCATTAACAATATTTTAATATTTTGTCCATATCATCTCATACAGGTAGACCAACCTTTTTTTTTAAATACAACTTTTACTCCGCAATTTCCAAAACTGTCCAGTTCCTCATGTCCAACTATTACTGGAGTTATACTTTACTTAATATAGTTACGGATTTTGATATAAGTTCCTGACACACGAATTTTTGAAGACTTAGCAAGTGCTTATGAAGCGGAAATGTTGCTTGAATATCATCCTTATCGCTTTGAGAGTACTGCATTTATTTTTCCTTGCGTTGCTTGCTCTACCATTCGATGTTTTTTGTGAACGAGAACTGGAGGCTGCTCTCAATCAACTGAAGTGTTTTATGAACTTCCGAGTTTTATAAGTGGACTATGGGATGGGATTTTATGAGCCTCTGGCAGTGTTAGAATCTTGCCTGCAGGTGACCTCAGCGTTAGAAAAATTATCAAAAGTACCAAACTCATTGCGTGTAAGTTCCACTGAAATGTTTCAATACCTTTGAGTTCTGTAAATTTAATAATAGTATGATTTAAAGTGTACATTTAAGAAGGAATAATTTTATTCGTATTACGACGATTATCATGCTGCACCTGTTTCTATGATCGACATACTTTGTGTTTCACGTTTTGAAATGGTGATTGGGTGCATTTGCTATGTATCGACATGCAGGTTAATTAAATAAAAGTGGTAGCTACAGATTTCATGAAGCAGAGAATCTGTATTGACGATTCAAAACAAATTTTCTGGATACTTCTTTACAAAAATGTAATTTTGTAAAATGGGCGACTCATTACCCTCTTACATCTCATGGATATTTGCTCTGGCAGGGTTCCGATGGATTGAACTATTTCTAAAACATTTTCATCGAGTCAAAACTCGCATTTTTATCTTCAGAAGATCATAGAGAACGTGACCTGGCAGGCCTGAGTGACTTTGAGAGGAGCTCTTCAAAGTAAATTGCAGAACACGACTCCTTTCACCGAGTGTCGACTGTTGAAACTTCTAATGCAAATACGAATTCAGTTTTGTCTTAATCAAGTTTTATAAAAATTTCATGGATATTCATGTATTTCATCTGTATTTTCCTGCTGTAAGTTATTTTGCTTGAATATTCAAGTCACCGGTCCTTTGTTTTAAATTTATGGCATGCCTATGAGCCTACATTTTCACAGCTTCTCTTTTTTGTTGACTTTTTCTTTTTGATCTATATATTTATTCATTTGCAAATATAATTTGGTCTTAATATTTGTATACAACACTGAAATTGCAACTACGCTTTGGCTTCCGTAGCTTTTATTTTGCTTACGTTACATTGGTAGCTTTCTGCTCTCCCTGTCTCCTGTAAGCTGTAAGTTGAGGAAATTTCATTTTTTTACTATTCAATTTCTATTTTATTTGATTTTTATTTAGTGCACTGATCTCTTTTCGAATGAGCTTGCTGAAGAATATATATGAAAATTTTTGCCAGGCTCATCTTGCTGAGCAGGGTACTCTAATTTACTCATGTTTTAATGCATTTCCCTTCAAATTTCCGTTTTGCTACTTTGATGTGAGATAATACTACATTACGGTCTTAGTTCCTAGGTTGTTTGAGAATTTTAAATCTCTTGGAAATTACTAAAACCTAAATCCAAGCAAATGTGTCATTCTTTTAAGTTACACGAAATAGTAAAAGTTTCCATTATTTGGATTCGGCAAATCTGACTCATAATTACGAAGTAATGAAATAGAGTACCGGATAAATGTACTCTGTACATATACATGTTGTAATCAGCTCACTGAATGCTGAACAAGTTCGTGGAAATCGGTATTCAAGTAAAGTACATGAACACGTTGGTGCAGCCCAGGGGTAGTATTTAATTCTATGAAATATGCGTCAACTGGAAATTCGTTCACTGGTATCTTCAAACTTTCACTTTCAATTGTGCATCTTCCGCAGCTGAATTTGTATCACTTTTATATCACTTTATATTTTTTATATATTACTTTTGCGTATCGTAGTATTCTTGGAGAATAATTTTCTCTCAACTGACTTAATCAGTTCCTGTAATTTCGTGTAGATTTTCCGGATAGGTCGTCACAGCTTCATTCCGGTGACCTAACTTTCTTTATAATTCACTTGCTGGCCCTGATTTACATAGATTGAAGCGCCACATCCAACGCTGTTTTGCAATAATGAATGTAGATTTCATTGTCAGTACGCTTATGCGACGGGGGCTTGCATGGCTGCAGCGAGCGCTACAAATTACAGGCTTTATAGAATTGCAGATTGAGGTTTTTCATGCATTGAAATTGACTTTCTCATATATAGAAAATGAATTATTTTTCTTTTTCACGGGCATCCACTGTAGGAGTATGTATTTACAGAAGAAGCCCACTTCCGTTGTACTCATTTATGAACTCTGAATGATTTATGAACTATGAATTATGAATGTTTAGCATTATATGAATACGAGTGCTTGTGATTCTGTAGTCGCAGTGTTTGCCGCGAGCTGAGCGCGTGGTGGACGGACACAAGCTCAAGTTTGTCTTGGTTTACCCAGCTTTAGTCAGAATTTTCTACATTATTAAATATATATCATATTAGTCAAAACTTTTGACAAGCGATGAAAACTAGGTAAGCCCTTCATCCTACTAGATTTTTTTTCTTTCACCTCAAAACCCATTAGCTTAGTTTGTGTGTGACAAAATACAACTAGGAAAATTGAGTAACTACGAGATTTAATGTTCATGCAAGTGTTGAATATTTTTCCGACTTATATATTTAATTAATTCTCTGATTTAAATATGTGTGTCGAAAATGAGAGCAACAAACTGAAATTTCTCCCCATGTTCAATTTGTGGTAGCGAGTGCAAGTAAATTACAAACATTTGTCGATACAATCGTTTTCTAAAGAGAGGATTCCAGTCATGTTTTCTTACAACCCTGAAAGTGATTACGTTACTGCACCTATCGAACGATGTTTAGTGTTCATTGCCTTAAGTCCAACACCAACGTTCACTGTATAAACATTAAGCTACGGTATGGCAAAAAGAAGACTCCCTGTGGTGGAGGACGATGAGAAGAAGAAAAGCTGGACTGCCTGAAGCTGATGTGGCCAGATGACTGATTGTACATCGTTCTGTTGTTTTTCGGACGTGGCAGCAGTGCATCGAGTGAGGAAATCTATCCTGAAGACCATGACAAGAATGACTAAATCTGACCAGAAAAAGAGAACCAGCACTTGATCATGAATGCAATTCGGTACTGCCTTAGTACTGCACTCAACAGGCATTTGACTAGCAGCAGCCACTGAAGCCGTTATCTAGTAGCAAACTGTATGCATAAGGCTTAGGCCTTCACAATCGGGGACTTATTCTATGTGTACCTCTTGACGTGTGTTCACATAAGACATTCGGAGTGGGGCTATCAGCGTATCAACTGGACGGTCGAACAGTGGCCAATATTCTCTTTATGGGTAAGTTCAGATTTCGTCCGCAGAATGATTTTCGATGGATTGGCATGTACAGAGAACCTGGAGATCGGCTCATAAACATTGTGGAAAGAGACCAATATCGAGATAGACCAAAGATGGTATGGGTAGGCATTACGATAACCACAGTAATGACTCTCCATGGAGTTCTACGGCTGAACCGATGATGTTTAACTGCTACAAGATATCGCGAAGATATTTTTGTGCCTCATGTTCAGTTTCTGGATCCAGTGTGCCCAGACCTCGTACTAATGGATGATAATGCTCGTCCTCATAGGTCGATGTTTTCCGGGAAACTGAAGATTGTCTTTCGTTGGGATTGTCTTGCTCACTCGTCCGACATGCATATAATCTGATAGCATGTTTGGGATACTCTAGGGAGATCAGTTACTTCATCACCCATGAATCGCTCCCCAGAACTAGTACTATTCAACAGGAAGAATAGGCGTTAATAGCTTTAAATGATATCGAAACTTTTATTGACAGCAGCCACTTCGTTGTCATGCCTCCTGTATTGCTGTCAAATGTGATCACACGCTTCATTGAAGAATAGTAATACGTTTTATGGATGATGTTTTTGAAATTGTGTGCATGTCAAGTGGAAAGAAATTTTATTTTTATCATTTGATTAAAAACTTATCTTAGTTTCAATTTATTTATTCATTACTGTTTCCTCTCCACTAATGCCAGTTGTGGTAAAATGATCACAGGAAAGAAACATAAACCGGTTACATGAATTTCAAAACCCAATGTACTGCAATTAAGATACGTTCTGGATATTCTTTCAGAATTCGCGTAGCCTCTGAGGATTACTGGCCTCATTAAAAGTACTACTCAATTGGCCTGCACATTTTGCTTTAGTTTCGCTGATAACGTCCCAAGCATTCATTAGACATTTCAGGCGCAACACTTGCATGACAGTCAACTGGTGCCTGAACTGTCATCTTTCGGGTAGAAAAAATGCCTCCAATTCTACTGTACAGGGTGCGGCAACATAACTTCCTTTGTTCAAAGGAATCCATTATTGAATGGATTAGTTAAGATTTAGAAACCTCTACTACCTAGCAACTAATTACAAATCAGTAGGTTAAAATACCAGGGTGCTCCTTATATAACATAACTTTCGACTAATAGTGATTCTGCACTGATTCTCTATCCCCAACTCCTGGGCTTGTGTATGATTGCGCTACATGTGCGTGACTAAAATGCCTGTGCGTGACTGAAGTACGAATTTAACACGTTGCCTCAGATTGCCTGATTGGTGTAAAACTTCACTTTGTACGCATAGTCACTAGAAGGATCTGAAAAAATTACAGAACCTAACCTAAGTGGTACACATACGTACCACTTCGGAGTCAACGTATTAAGTTGTGCCTAATTTTGGAATCCTCATTATGGCTGCCCTCGTTATGCTGCCCTCGTTATGCTGCCCTCGTTATGCTGCCCTCGTTATGGCTGCCCTCGTTAGGGCTGCCCTCGTTAGGGCTGCCCTCGTTAGGGCTGCCCTCGTTAGGGCTGCCCTCGTTAGGGCTGCCCTCGTTAGGGCTGCCCTCGTTAGGGCTGCCCTCGTTAGGGCTGCCCTCGTTAGGGCTGCCCTCGTTAGGGCTGCCCTCGTTAGGGCTGCCCTCATGATGATTGTACTTTTTTGTTGCGGGTGTTTTGGTGAAGATTTTTACGGTTAAATTTACGACCATGGGAAATATTATGAATGACCTTTATTTTGCACTGTATTTTAAATTACTGTATTTAATACACGTTACCTGTGCATATGTTCATTAACCGTTGCGTGATAATGAAATTTTTCTTCAATTTCAAGTCTCCTTTCATGAGAAATTATTATCGACTGTTTTCACAATTCGGCTAGTATTCACAGACGAAAATAAGTATCACTTGATGCCACATCCTAACCGTCAAATTCAACATATTAAAACAGTTTCTGTAGGAGGATTCCAAAGTACGGAATCCTCGATTAACCTAGTAATGATCAATAAGTAAGCTATCGATCGCGAAATAAATGTTTGCAGTGGATTACATGTTCAAATTTTAGTCATTATTGTTCTAAGTCCACTTTACGGTGGACCAAAATCAAGGAGTAAATTTTCTTTATACATTTCAGTATTTCATGCTGCAGAATGAACACGAAAAACTGGAGTTACTGTTATTGTGGAGTATACATATTCTGATGCCTGCGTTGTAGGTTGCATATTGCAACTCTAATAAAGAGTGGCAGCTGCTTTTACTTCAATTGAATTAAGTTTCCAGAACAAACAATTTGCTGTTGCATTATTCCATTTGCTAGCTACTGCTGTGGCTAGAGTTAATCTTGCTAAGTGTTGGTGTTGGTAGGGGACAGAACGCCATCCCGAAATTTGTGAAAACAGCCACAAAGTGTATTGATTGTGTAAAAACTTTGAGATGAGGAAAACGAGAAGGAGCTACTGAGAAAGATTGTCGTGTGCCTAGGAAATTTGGAGTTCGTTTGGGTATTTAAGATTCCAAAGCATTTTGTAAGTACACTAAAAGTGTCCGAATTATTAACCATTCCATTAAAATCAATCGGTCTTCTGAGACACCCTTTACTGCTACAATAGAATTAAATGTACATTTTGTGATAGTATATTGCGTACCTAATTAATATTTTTTGTGCTTCATATTTCCTGTCTTCTAGTCTTAAATACAGATATTTCATCGGTCTCTAATGCTTATCACCCCCTATCAATCTATGATAACTTTACTGCAGCTACATTCTGGCCCGTTACTTGTGATTTGTTATTCTTACCTGGTTTGTGAAGCAATTATTGCAATCCCTGCTGAAATCGAAATGAGGAATAGGGAGTTGTCGAATGCTAATCGAGGATGGACAAGAGGCTATTGATAACGTTTGAAGTCCGAAGCTTGTGGTGGAAATTCTTCTTATTATAGTATTTATGCTGAGCGACGTCATACATCAAAAAGCGATGAACCAAGACAAGAAACAGAGGCTAAGCTATACTGAGTTGCTGTTCTTGTGGCAATCTCTATACCAAACTCTTTGTAACGGACTGGTGGGACTGGGTGAGGAGCGCTGGCCGAGAAAGGTGTTCGGGTGCAGGGCTGATGTCATATTTCCATATCAAAGGCAGGTCAGGCATATTAAACATTTGCTCTGACCTACACATTGGTAGATGAGAAGGACAAATATGCATGCATGTGTGAGTCTGAGATTTATTTCATGTTTCCTGGTAATAGGAAATTTTGGAACGAGTAATCCCTGTTGTATGATTTTAAATTTGTGCCGTAGAACGTGGCACGCTTACAGTTTCATCTGTAACTTATGGACTACTACAGTTTTTATTAAAATACTTTTTTTAATTACAGGGTTCTTTTATTTTAGAATCGATACGCATCATACTTGATAGTTAGTTTTTGTTAATTTAAAATCTATAATTAGGATTTTTAATTTTTATAATGTTTGCGACGTAGATATCTTTTCCATTTCCAAATACAGAGTCCTTAAACTTCGAATAATGGTGCCCTCAACCTCATTTCATCGCAGGAATAATTTCTGTATGTTACGTAAATTTACATAGATCTGCAAAGTTAAGAAAATACCGGTACAAATCATTTTCGCTAAAACTGGTTGTTTTCTATTGATTTCATCAATAGTGAACCGAAATATTGTGTGATAGTTCCTGTGAATGACTAGCGCTTCAACTCATGTCTCCTGTCTTTTTCACTGGAAACTTGGGTCAAAAAAACGCGAGTCCCTCGAGCAGTGAACCTTAAAAAGAGGTGCATGAAGTCTGAATCAGGTGTGGCGTCTCATTTGTCTGCAGCCGTTGGTCTAATACAAAAATGACTTCGATCTATACGATACTTGGTTTAGAGGCATAATATGTTTGGTATTTTCCTTGAATAAGTTTCATGTTAGTGTATAAAAGTTACCGTGTAATGTTAAAGGAAAATGTCGATTTCGATCATTGTAACAGCCAGTCGCTTTGCCAGTAAATTTTCGGATCGCTTTGAACGTCACTCACGCTAGTACGACTTCAAGTATCTTTTAAACGCCTCTCTAATACAGGTTACTTTGGTTCAACTTGGTGACGCGTGTCCAATCAAGAAAGATTTTCCTTGATGGATGTGCTTTACTCTCGAATTGGTAGTTTTTTTTATGGGGTTTTCATAGTAAAATAAAATTGTCCTTTGTGTGAATAATTATGCATGAATATATTCCCATTGTGTCTAAGTCATCACTCCTTCAGAACGAACGTGATGCGAAGAGTTTTCGACCTAAACAGATACTTAACATATCTAGCTAAGAGGAAAATAATTTATTTGAAAGCCTTGAATTTCAATAATATGTGTGCACTTTCTATTGCTTTTATTGTTAATGGATTATTTCTGCTTAATATGGAAATCATGGCCGTTGTACCGTGCGTGTTAAATTTGAGGTGAGAAGAGGAAGCGTTTGCTGGATTTAGTGTATGTACTCGTCTGGCTCCAGGAACTTGAGATTTGAAGTCCAGCAGCGTGCAGTATATTCAGCCTAAATTACCTTACGATTTGTTGAGCTCTGCTTAGCGCGGTTGTCCATGCTACGCATCTTACTAGTCATAACAAAACGATGTGTTATGTAGCCATTGGGCGTAAATTCAAATTTAGACTTCCATCAAAGAAAAATTCAGAATGATTCACAAGCATAAGTGTCGGGAATAGGTGGTTGTCGTAGTGTTCGCATAACATATTGCAGTCTAGAACATTCTCATCTGTCGTTAATGATGCACGTCGGGGCTTTTTGGTCCTCACGAGGTGCCCTAGAGATACTGCTGTCCGGTGCTGCTTGAGCACGCAAGTCTGCGCCTCGCTTTCAAAGTCTCCTCAATTAATGCAAATGATAAAATTGAAGTCTGTGTCCGTTTTGTACTACAGTAGAATTCCTGTAAACCGACACTCGCTGGCCAAGATTTATATATTTATTCATTGGTTTTTCTTCTTTAACTGCTTTAAACAATTGGTATTGTTTTTCTTTCATGTCTAGCGTGTTTATGAATTGTTTGTGGTTACTTGGGTGATATTAACCGGCAAATGCAAAGTCCCATGGGTGCTTGTTAAAAAACTTCTACTGTAGTTACAAACGACGAACTTGAGCTAAGCATAGGAAATTCAGCAGCACTTCACAGAAAGTTTTGTTTTTATTTTATTTTTTTAGTTTCATATCAGACTGCCTACTCGAACATGCATGTTTTAGTAACTTGACTTCATTGTTTTCCTTTTTGGTAACCATTTTCATTGACCTAGTTACTTTAGACCGGGCGTACCGTGACCGTTCATTATAAATATATTGATAATATTCAAAACCTTATTACAGCGGGAAATATTAACAATTATACCTATAATAGCAGTGATTTTTATCCTATGGAAAGTTTCTGATACAGAACCAGCCATTAAAGTTCAGAAGTGAACATCACGACACATTACCACTCAATATTCACTACAAATCCTTTAATCTGCATTCAACAGGTCGGAGTTTTGAGGTGAGCGGACAGGTATTATTGGTTATGGAAACGTGGTGGTGGAAATAACCCAGAACCACTCGTGGTTCATGCATCTATACTTGGAAATTCTGTGGTCCTGGACGTCACTGCGATAA
Source organism: Trinorchestia longiramus (assembly GCA_006783055.1). Taxonomy (NCBI): domain Eukaryota; kingdom Metazoa; phylum Arthropoda; class Malacostraca; order Amphipoda; family Talitridae; genus Trinorchestia; species Trinorchestia longiramus. The sequence goes on along the minus strand of VCRD01000689.1, from coordinate 157,553 downwards.
GGAAGGATGGGAAGTCCAGTGACGTTTATTGTCCGTGTTAGGATACGTTGTTGTGTCGTCTCTTCTTGCGACGTGGCTTCATTGATCCTTATATCGAACGCTGCTCCCCCTCCCTCTCCATGAACACAACACCAGGCACAGCTATGTTTTGCTTTGGTGTCTCGTATCTTCATAAGGCATGTAATCATCTCGCCTGACCTTGCTACAATTCAGTTGTTCTTACATCTTCCTCAGATTTCCATTTAGATTTTTTGATTATTTGTATTTTACAGTGCTCCGCTTAATCGGAATCTTATCATCGACGTTAGCATCAGTGTTTTTTTTGTTTTACCACTGTCCTTTATTTTTGATTTTTATTTCAATTACTAATTTTTTCCGTGCTAGAGGTGGATGCCGTGATATGGGACGCCATTAAGGTGTAGTAATTGATTGCATTCTAGATGATTGCAATTTTAACTCATGTGTTTGTCTCGCTAAATATAGGCTGTGTTGTCTATGTGTTAATATATTTACGTGGCAATGTGTGTCGTCGCTAAATCAATTGTGACCAGAGAGCTTCTCATAGCACGAGGCAGAGATGCCAGCATCATAATCATGCAGATTTTTTCTGCACTAGTTTCTGTACATCATTATGCTCATCTTACTCCCGTTCTTTGTACATTAGTATGCCATTTTTCTCTTTATTTTCTGTTCTTTTGAATTTCGTGTCTGCAGCATCTGCTCGTCTCAGGAGGACGTGGCAAAGATCTAGCATGCCTCGTTGCCTAGACATTATGTGAAGATTCTTCACGAGGAATGCGAAAAGAATATATTTTACCTAGCGTAAGAACAATTGCATTCTTAAAAGATGGCTTGAGCTATCTGAAGACGCAAGTGAGTGAGGCTTGCAGTGAACATTTGCCTCGATTTCAGCTTCCGAATTTAAGAATGTATTACGCTTCCAACGCCCGTTGTTATTTTGGGGACAGTTGAAATATTTCTTCAAATTATTAAGTATCACTTACTTTTCTCCTTACGTTCGTTGAACTCTGTTTTTCTGTTCGATGCAATCCTCTTCGTTTTAAGCTCCCTTATTCCTCTAAACTGAAACTTTTAGTGAACGTATTTTAACAAATTTATTTTTAAATTTCATATATTTTGAAGCGTTTGCGCGGCAGCTAATGACGCTTATATATCGCAAATGCAGTTTTGTGATTTAAAATTGTATTGTCTGCACCTCACTGTGCGTAACTTGATTACGAATTTTAAAGCAGAGGCTTCAAAATGTATTTTCAATCAGATGCACATTGAGGTTCAATTTACACTGGATGTCTTCGTTAAAACTTGTTCTGTGATTTTCTGACTCTTAAATAGGAGAGGTTTTATTTTAAATAAAAATCGAATCTTAACTGCTCGTTAACAGCGGAAGTAGTGCTCATTGTTTTTTTTTATTCGAAAATCAAATTTCTGAATTAAAATTTCAATTCATTTCGTACTTTTCTAGGATAGCTTCAGTCCCATTACGTTGAGATTGAAAATGTTTCCTCTTATAAAGTCCTGCTAGAAAGACGGACATTTTACTTCTATATAATCATTCAAAAGTTTTTATTAAAGCTCGCTAATGCTGAACTGGGTTGGGCTTCTGTTGCACATTGAAAGCTAACAGTGCATTCATTGAATACAATCTTAAAACTTGATGCATATTGTATATATGTATATTGTGAAAAAATCATTCTTAGACAGCAAAATAATTCATAACCTCCATCAGCTCTTATAATTTCTCTTCGTTACTACTCGACTTCGTTACTCAAGTACCACAACACGTCCGATTCCTGTCCTCAAGTACCACAACACGTCCGATTCCTGTCC
>VCRD01000689.1:23115-155182 GCA_006783055.1 Trinorchestia longiramus | reverse complement strand
AGCACGTCCCATTCCTGTCCTCAAGTACCACAGCACGTCCCATTCCTGTCCTCAAGTACCACAGCACGTACCATTCCTGTCCTCAAGTACCACAGCACGTACCATTCCTGTCCTCAAGTACCACAGCACGTACCATTCCTGTCCTCAAGTACCACAGCACGTACCATTCCTGCCCTCAAGTACCACAGCACGTGCACTCATTCTTGTCACAATTTTTTGTCGTAACTTTTTTAGATGCACTTTAATGAAGTTACGTTCTTTTGGAAAGTATAGTCGTAAGTGCTCGTCATCTGATACCTGATTATATCTATGTATGCGTCTGATGAGTTCTATCTCATATATAATGATCATAATCTTAATGCGCTACACAACTTAATGCAAAATACATATGAAAATATTTATTACTTGAAATGTGTTGACTTATTTTAATTACATCAGAGGGTTTGGTCTAAACCACTAAAATTATACATCGCTCAGTATGTGGATTTAATGGCTCGTTATTTTCTCTAATTCTAATGACAACTTCTGGAAAATTCAGGAATTCGTACGATTAATCTCATTTCAAAATCCTGGTAGGGATCAGATCCTATGCGGTTTTTTTACCATAATAAAAATATTTTCTTAATATCATATTCCACAGTTATGCATCAATTCACACTAGCAGCAATCGACTTGATATCATTGTCGTGGTGCATCTACAAATAATTGCATTCATACCACCATAGTAACAATCACATTAAAGTATGAACTATTTCTCTCCAAACACCTCTGTAAGGATCTTTTTCCTCAGTATTGCCTGCATTTCGCTCTGCAATATTAATATCAGCAATGGTGCGTGGGCCCATGACCCTGATTGGAACTCGCATCGTCACTTGGCTCACCAGCGTGCGGGCTGCAACACCTCATCCAACCAATCGATTTTCATTGAACTCGTACTCTCTGCTGCCTCGACGCAGGCGTTTGCTTGGTCAATAAGGAAAATCGGTGCGTGACCTCATTACAGGCTATCTTCAGGACGTCTACGCAGTAATAGTTTACACTCCGTGCTCCAAGCATCCGTCCTATGTCCCAAGTTTACAAGGTTTGTTGTGTTGAGCACAGCCAGCCCAGATGGAAATATTGTGTTTAAAAAGTAAATTACTGTACAGCAGTGAATTACACTTACATCTTTTCCTAGAACATTTCGTGGAGTCTCATTCAGCTAACCAGTGATCGATACTTCCATGAGATGGTCTACGAGAACCTCTCCCACGTAAAAGTTTTGTGAAATCTTGATGTACTATCTATTTGAATTGCGAGATTTATCACCAACCTATTCATGAGATTGGGAAATCTTGAAGTGGCGCTTAAGTTTCTTTCGTTTCTTGATAAATGTAAAATATTTATGACCAAAACAAGACATAAGCGGATTTCGATAAGTATGAGATGTATATAACAACGGTAAATTCAGAATAATTATTTCCGTGTGACAGTGTACAGTGCGCATGTCTTGCGTTATATGTTGATCCCTATGTAACATAATCTATTTCAATTTCTTCAGCAATAATGACAAAAAAATGCTAAACGTGACAAATTATCGTTTTAAAATCAACAGGTACATCCACTGAAAAAAAGAACTATTGCATGTACATCATAAATTTTGTTCGAACGTATGTAAGCGACTTGCTGAAAGAAATGCAACATCAAATAAATTCATACTTGGCGCAGATTTGTCCAGTCAGACCTGACGAACCATTGAAACTGATGGAGCGACTGAAAGAAAATTCCTGTAAGCGCGTACCCGGAAGCTGTAAAAACTTACATTTCCGAATCGTCATTGCACAAGAGCGCTGATGATTCGAATCTCCATCTGGTCGGAAAATCTTCACCGTGAAATCTGTTAAATGCCACAGTGACAAATGATAGGTTACATGCAGGTTCTGGTAGACATTTTCATTAATGTCGCCAAATTGACTTCTGCTAGCAGACACTAGTTAGTTATGGTTGTGTCTTCAGTTGCCTCAGAAGAATTCAAGTCGAAAAGGGAGAAGATAGGCACTGAAGTGGGCATGAAAATGTTGGAAGAAAGAGTGTTACTCGTGATCACAAGAAAGTTATGTGAAGTTCACAACTTATTCGCTTAAGACTGAGCTCTGGCTCAGCTTACGGATTTGATAGTTATGTATTTATGAGTCCCTTAAAAAAGTTAGGTTAGTTAAAAAATTAAACTTATGTAATAAGTTATAAATTTAAACAGTACTTTTTACAATTATTCGAACAACCATCTTTGGCTTCCCTAGAACCTATATATCAATCCGATGGAATTCACCATTTAGTTCATCTTAGAGAACGATTTCTCTGCTAAATCCAACCTTATGTAGGATTTAGCCTGAAAAAAGTTTGTGTACATATGTAGCTCGTCTGGAAAAAAGCCTACCCGACTTTGTGGTCCAAATTTGGTGAAGATGTAGTAGGGCGTTCTTATCGCTCACTGGTTACTCATTTTGAAGCGATAATTACGACAAGAAGTTTTTTTGAAGTGCGATAACAGAAATCGATCATGATAAAAATGTATTGTGTAGCGAATGTAATGTTTTTTCACTAAGTACTTCTTTGGTAATAAAATAAAATGAATCAAAGGGAACTTTTAATGACATGCTAAATACACTGTGGTTTTGTTATCCGTTCTGTTCATGATTACAACACCTGACATATTGCGCTCATATTGTGTAGTACCTCCTCAGGAATTTGTCTTAAAAATGAGCTTGTAGTAAATTGTGACAAACATCGCGATGAGAAATATTACACAATACCGTGAAACATATTGAGCCGAAGCGTCTTTGCAGACTCAATATTGACACACCTTCAGCTTACAAACCGACATTGCGGTGGCTCTTCAGTTCTCATCGGGTATTGGACTCTGATACTGTGAACTTTCATTTCTATTCATTGCTAAGGCATCCACGTTCATTCAGGAGTCGAGAGCGAGCGTAGTATTTTCGGATGCAACGCCTTGGTTTTCAGTTTCCTCTTTTTTATTCTTTCTTAAAGGTGGCCATATTGTGCAACTGACCTCCCGTTCTGCGATCCAATTCAGCTCTCAAATTTGGTTACCTGCGTGTCATCCCCGTCCTCTCCCTCCCCCCGGAGGGGTGCTGTGATAGGAATAGTTGTTCAATGTATTCTGGGGACACTGTTACGTACAGGGCGAAGAAAGATGTTTAGTGACTGTTGTAATAAGACCTTGGTGAGTTAGCGCTATTCTGTAGTAATCCGAGTTATCCACGGCAAAATTGGTAACATTTGTTGTGAAAAACAGTCGTGGGTTTTCGTTTAGTTTTGCAGCTCCGTATGTTTCAGTTCTCTTTTTATATCATTTGTTCCCCTCGTGGGGTAGCCAGCATTGCGAGCAAACAACCACCTGCACAAGTGACGTCGATCCTATTTACTTCACGCTTCCAGTTCTCATCTCATCCAGCTGTTCTTTTCTATTTTCAGATTTGCTTTAGAATATAAGTTGTTAAACTTAGAAATGAAGTTTTAAAATGCGTTTTTCTTAGCTATATGTTTACTCCCAAATATTTTGTTTTATAGACACTGTCTCGCTATTTTTTGTCTCCTGTGAAGTTTTCCCAGAGGTAGTCGCTATTCTTTATTGAACTTTTTTGTTACCGGAACTCTACGTAATTTTTTTTTAAACTCCTCACTGTATAATTTATTCGAACTTTGAAACTTGAATTATTCAAGAACAATTATGCCAGACGGATGTTCGGAGTTCGGGAAACTGTATTACGCATGATGCATTACACAGCGAAATATTAAGGATGTGCGATCGTGCGCAATGACGTTTACTATTTAATGAGAAATTGATTGGGTACAAAATTTGTAGTTCCAACAATTCGTTTCAAAAATACTGTTGACATGAACCTCACTTCACATTTTGTGACTATGCACGGACAGACATCGTTCAATGGTTGAGATATGTATCTGCCTCGTTTCTGTGGAGTTAAATCTGCAAAACTACTTCACTGAAGTCAAAACTTTAAACATCTCACTCTCGATACGGATGTTATCTAAGTAATAATACGCAAAAGACCATAATATTATTGTTCTCTCTAGATTTTACTTTAACATTTTCTTTGGAAATTAGTAATTCTTCGAACGAAGAAAGGATTCCTGAAGTTGATGCTGGGGTTTAATCAGTAGACGTTTTTGTTGGTTAATTGAAACAAGCTATGTACCTGCTTAGTGTGTCATTATATTGTTACTCAATTTAACATTTGGAATATATCGTTATCTCAAATTTACGAGCTGTTCTGTTATTGAAAATCGATCAATTTTTTGGTTTGACCTTTTTAATAGTTTTCCATTGGTCGGTAGTAAAATGACGTTTGTCTATGGTGATTGCCTATTATGATCAAGGTCTTTAAACTTCTAAGAAACTCTTTACTTGAGAATTATTAACGTTTTTGCATTGTCATACCACTACTCGACTGCTTTAACATATTACACTATCTGTGGCGCTACGATATCAACAGAGCAAAAATATATTTTACGCAGGGACATTTACAGATTAACTTCGTCAGAATGCATGGTCTGTGCAGGAATACTATATCATCTCATCATGCATTTATTTGTGTGCTATGCCAATAATCTTTCTAGGGAAAGGGTCTGAAGTCTCAGCTCTGCTGGAGAGACGGGAGCGGGGCACTGGGAGGGGGAGCGGGGCACTGGGAGGGGGAGCGGGGCACTGAGAGGGGGAGCGGGGCACTGGGAGTGGGGGAGGGGTTCTTGAGCGCCTCATGAGGAGACATGCTTACACTGCTTGTCCTCCTCAGTGTACTTACAGGACTGAGCGTTCTTCTAGGGCAGTGGTTCACAATCTGTGGTACGCGTACTACTAGTGGTGCGTGAGGGCCTTCCAGGTGGTACACGAACATTTTCGGGGTCATGAACAATTTTCATTTTGTTATATTTTACTTCACAAAATGTTTACTGCCTAACACAGGGTAATCTGGCAACGATTTGTAGTTAGCAAATCTTAGTTGATTTGCGTGTTCTACTTGTACAATTATGGAAATAAAGTGATATCTGATCGAATTTAGTTTCTCTGGAACCAGGTGGTACGCGGTGACTGTACGGGACCTCCAAGTGGTACTTGATCACAAAGTTTGGTAACCACTGTTCTAGGGCATCAACAGCTGTTCTTTGTAGAATCGGTAGCTTTTGTTGTACGAGGCTCTATGAGTAGAGATGGCTTGTTAACTAGACCTAATGTTTTACATATTGATCTTCTGCGGTGCATCGCAGGCTTGCAACACGCAAGAAGAAAATCAACGTATTGAAAACACGATTCTGTCACTGTTTACTCATCTGCAGAATTTTGCCTCCACATACAGAATTTCAACTAGATCTTTTTGTCTCAGTTCTGCGCTTGGTTTTGAAATCGTAAAAGCAATTTTATTCTCGTCGTATCATTGACACACGACAGTATATATCGATTTCAGATAATGGATGCATGGCTAATCAAGTCTTCATGTGTTATCAGACTTACGACACCTGAACTGTTGTTGAGAGGAGCTTTGAAGTAGTGTGGGTGCTGCCGTCCTACAACGAGGAGGCCTTGGTTCGCTTTGGCTCTCTACAGTAATTTCATGTTTCTCTTTTAGTGAAATGAAACTTTTATGAAGTAGAACTCCACTCAAAAATGCTGAAAAATGTTCAGAAATCTTGGTGTTCAAAAATTTTGAACAGTGTTCAAGGGTGTTCAAGAGGGTAACTTAAGATCTAGGAAAAAAGAGGAAATCACATACATCATCTCTACAACCTAATGAGTTCAGTTTCTTGCCTTCAAAATACGTTCTAATTTGCACCCACACTCGAACACATAACTACACGAGAAATTGAAGTAATACATGATACGATAGCTTGAGGTCTTCATTCAAATGATTTTTAAAAGTAAATATGACAAACTCGATAATTTGGAGGTCGTTCTCATTACTTGCTTTACAGCGTTGAAAAGTTAACAAGCTTTCATATATGATTAAAATTATAGTAATAACATGTAATTGCTGAGTGATATATAGAGGTAAGTGAACGGTCGTTCCTGTGACAAATTTCTGAATTGTTAAATATTAAGTCGTCGGTGAACGAGAAATGGTTTTCTCTGTTCTGTCTTTGATATGTTTTTGGCATGTTCTCCACACATAAAAAAATTTTTTTTATGGAAACAGTAATACTTTTGAAATTAATATGGAAGGGTCGACTAATCTACAAATTTTGTAGATGTTTTCTTCTCATCCTATGCGTAGTGAGGCGCATATACAATAGAACCTCTGTTAACGAACGCCTAGGATAACAAAAAAGTCGGTTAATGACCAACAATTTTGCTAAAAAATTGTCCCGGATAACGAATAAGTTTTTGGATAACGAGCAGCAAGACAAAAAACCCACGCGGCATCCCAACCTCAGTCGCGCTCGACACGTTGTTGCGGTCGTACGTTGCCTGTTTTTATCGTGTTGCATCCGTGTTTTTGGTTATTTTGTGTTTTATCTGCATTTCTATTTCCATGTTTTTATTATTTAGAAATTTATTCAGTTAACAACCAGCTTTCAGGAACGAATTGTGGTCGTTAACCGAGGTACTACTGTATATGCGCCGATGACGTCACAAAAATGATAGGCTTGTTCTAGTATGAGGATGTCTCTGCCATGTTATTTTACCTACCACCACTGAACAAAAGTTTTACAACCACTGAAACAATTCACATCAATTGATTGATACTTTTTGCAGAATTCAGTATTTACTGAGCATTATCGATAGGGAAATGCTGCGTAAAATTCAATAATGAATGGATAATATGTAGGTACAGTGCTACGCATATCAGAACGTTTGTAGACACTGTAGATGGTGAAGGACGTGTCAACACTTGAGGATCGGGCCTACACAAGTTTGAGTAACTTGCTTCATGGGACGGGGGGTCATGGTAAATCATCGGACGCTCTGTCATATGAAACTGGATTATCATGGTGCAGAGTCGGTCACTTTTAATAATGTATGTATTCGAGAAATCAGCTTATTAGCTCGGACGGTCTGTGCCTTCAGCACAAACACGGAGTAATGTCAGGATTTTACCGTACCCTAACAAGAGCTAGGTGTGACGAAGCTTAATATTTTAGTTTACGGAATTCTTTCGTTCTCAGATCCTCAAATTATCTCTGAATGAACCATGGTTTACTGTAGAAGCTGCGTTCTTTTCTTCTGTGTGAAAATATCTCATGGTATTGGAATCGGGCCATCAAGTCCAGCTCTTATTTCAGTCTTGATTCTGAGACTATGTTCAATTATGTACGGCGACCTTTAATGCAGTTTTTTTCCACTTATCGTTCACGAGTTGCTAAAAGCAGGTCTTGTCCTCAATAACATGCGTGCTCTCCTGTTTGGCAACCTATTTTTACTTCTGTTGCTTATGCCCAATCGAAGAACCAATATTGTGCGAATGTGAGAAATCGTTGCATTGAATTCATTACTGTACGAGTTATCTATAATTTTTAACGTATAATACTAATTTAAGTATTTGAAAAAAAATTTTTGGACATCAATTTGTCATTGACTCGGTGTAGAAGTCAATAAAAAATAATTCTAGGGCAAGTAAATAAAGCAATGACTAAACATTACGCCTAGAAATATCTTTTGGAACAATCCTAAGGAGTCAAATTTCATAACACTTCCCTAATGTACAAATTATGTTAGACTTGTGTGATAATGTTAATATAAGTAATAAGCTCTCTTACGAGAACCTGTACCTCGAAACTAAAGAAATCGGGATTTGTGGCTGCATTTAAAATATATTTACAATTGCTTTTCAAATTCACACCATCAGAAAATTATTGCGTTTTCTCGGCTACTATCTCTATTTCTGCTACCATCATTCACTGGTCATGATATCTCAGGTCCTCTGAAAGTATTTACAATGCTCATTTTCATTTGCCTTTATTCTTTTGCGCATCTTGGTACAAACTTTGCGTTTAATATTAACTGTGGCAAACTCTTCCAGCACCGGACAGTAAATTTATTGATGGTTCTGCTGTATGCTTTGAAGTGCCCACATCATTGCACAGAATATTCTACCACGATATCTAGGCTTAGCCGATACCTGTAATCAATATTGCCTTAGCATTACGAAAGGAAGACTTTTATTCAGATAAATGTACTCTTGAAATGGGGTTCGCTACTATCGAATACTGCTCTAATTTTATCCCTGTTTTGAGTTATGTCGTGACGATCATACCACCAAGGGTTCTTTCATCACAGACGAGCCTTTTCCAGATTTTTCTTTGTAAATTAAGTGGTTGTTTTTATCTGTCCGTGGTTCTCAGAAATATTCTCATTGACGACTGGAACACGTGTTTTGCGCTATCATTTGTATTTAGAAATGACTGTAAACAAATAATAAGATGAACAGTGTGAGATTATTTACCAACGTTTCCAAAGAATTCAGATACCGATAGGTTTTCTTAACCTCAGTACTCCATTTTGCTAGAAATTAGTGTTATCACACAGTTACACATTTTTAAGCTAGAAAATCCTACACTGGAATTCCACGACGTCAGTATGATTCCGCCGAATATATTTGCACCCTCGTGTGGCAAAAACCGATTTACCTTGGAAATGTTTTTCTGATATTTTGTTTTTGCTTCGTTGATGCTATCATTGTAATGTTCTTCCACTTCATTGCAGATGTGTTGCGCGTGCCTGAGTATTAGACTTTTTGAATCATGTTACTCTCTGTTCTTTCTCCTGGTCCCTCATGATTAAAGAAATTTGCTATAAACTCCGATATGAACATTTTCCGACCTCGTAAAACAATTGAAGAGGATTCATCAATTTTATTTGCTCAAAGCATTGTTTGAAAATGTCCTTATATCTATAGATATTAATTCACACAGTGAAAAATGTTTTTATTTATTTTCTTTCTTCTTCTTACTCGACGTTGCTAATTTGTGTTTTCACTACAATCTCGCTAATTTAGCCCCAAAGCCGCGCATGCAAGTGAGCAGTGCCTGGCTAAACTTTTACTCCTCATCTCTAAAGGTGTGCACGCATGCAGGAAAGACCGCTGGACGTGCTCGTGTTGACCCAAATATCGTCATTACTGCACTAGAAATTCAACTCCCTAGCGTTGAAGTCGAAAGCCAAAGAAGTCAATCATGTGCTTACTGTGTTATGAGCACTAATTGACTACGATTGAGGTTTGGCTTCCTTTTTTTCTTATTTCCTTCGTGCGACTGCTTCTTCCACCGGGAGATATCGTTGCAGTTTATTGAAGGGTTTTTCGTGCGGGTTTCCAATTATATTTTAGTGATAATTTGTATTCATACATAAGTAAAATGAAAACGTAACGCAACAATTATAATTTTAGGTCTCACAAATGTTTACGCTAGCCAAACGCGTATTGAAGTTGTATGTGTTTTATGTTATGGAGTATATTTTACGTCACATAAAATATGCATAGTATATTCCATGTAGTATATTTCTTATGATAGTTCAATTGGCATTATTAGTCCTCTCGAAGTGACGGAGGGATGATTACGACTCATGATCCTTTTCTTGTAACTTCGATAAAAAATCAGAAACTAATTATTGTTGGCAATAAGTTAAGTAATTATTCGCTCTAAGATCGAACTAAATTGTGCTCAGTCGGTATTGATCTTGATGAAATTAGAACACAGGCTCCCTTCGCTTCTATAGCTCCATTTTCAATTACTGTTATAGTTCTTCATGGATCTCCCCGAGAGCCCAGTCAATAGAGCTTAGAGAAATAAAATAGTTCGTCGTAATTGCTGTCCTAAATTGTTGTTGAATGTATATTAGTGGCCCAGCTGTAATTGGAAAACAAAATTTTCTTTGTATGCTGTACTGAATTAAGAAGGCAAGTATTTTAGAAATACTAAACAAATTATGACTTGACAGGGCAATCGTTATTTTATAAAAGACTTCACTCGTACATACGAGTGGGAATAATGAGCATGCTCATATGTAAAAAAGCATCCCGGAAAAAAGTCATTTCAAACATGTTTGAAGGCATGAAATGATCAATCTTCGTACGTATTGTCATCGCAGTTACAAATAAAGGTTGTAGCTTGTCAACGAAGATGCATTTTGATCCTTTGTGTAAGATTGCAGGTAACTGAAGAAGAGTTCGGCTCCTACGATTTAAAGATGTTTCACTTTAATACTTCTTGTGGTAGGAGTTTGTGACAGTGAGCACATGGACATGCTCGTATGTCAGATAGGACTTTGCCGACAGACTTTTGTTTTTGTGTTGTGCATATCAAAGTTAACGGGAAAAGGCACTGTAATTGCACCCTTCTCATTGTTCGACGAAGGCAACCCTTCTAGACAATTGATTGAAAGATTGTCATTTAATGCAGCTGATACATGTGTACATTATATTGAAATAGATTAATTACTTGAAAAAAAATTGAATTTCTTAAATAGTGCCACGTAGCACTGTGAGCGTTTGATGGCTTGTATCTCAAATAAACTGTGGCAGAATAGTTCAAGGACAAAACTATCGTCTTCATAACTAGTCCTACTACCTGGCATCCATTGTACGAAACTGTCTCTAAATACTCTAACTCGAATGGCGCTGTAATTTTTAATTACTAATTTTACAGGACGTTTCAAATGAGGTCAACATATCAGTAGTAACGTAATTTGCCTATTATTTTGAAATATTTATCAATAAAGGTTGCGCATATCTTATGCAGCCAGCATGAGAACCTTGCATTGATGTCATGTCGGGTGCAAGATGTTCGCCGTGTGCGCAACACTCGGGCGATGCAAAGTACGAGTCCATATGAATCACTATTTCAGTTGTGACGACTGGAAAATCGTTACGATAACTTAGAACTCTGGTCAGAAACGTATCTTTACCGCCCATGTTCTCGGTAGTTTGACGGAAATTTATATCAAATGTTGAGTATAAAGAGCCTATTCTCCATTATAATGTAATGGTATTTCATTATTTCGCTGAATTTTCACCAACGAAAACCCTTATTCGTTCTTTCGTACGCAAGAATGAGTAAAAATATTTAATTATATCATAGAATAGTGGGTATTCGTTATTTATACTGTGTTGTTCCTACCACAATGAAAATGAAATTCTTCCTTTATCATCACAGTTTTCGAACTAAAAAACACTTATCGATCCCTCCTGTAACGTTAGGGTGTTTAGTAGTTAATTTCATCATTGACTAATTTGTTGTACGTTTTATAAGTGATTTCAACGCTGTATTACTAGCTTATATTCCAACAGCGATAGTCTTTCTTCAGTTTATGCGGCCATAAACTGATAATCGATTAGGAAACGTTGCCGTAAATTTACGCCAATTTCTTGCTCCTACATCCATCAGGTGCGTGAAGAGGACCAGTTCCATTAGAGCAGGACTACGCATGTGAGTGCTACTTTCAGAGTTTATTGCAGCTGTGGCCATGCCGACGTCATGTCTCAGTTGTTCACAACTGCCAGAAACTCTATTTCCTGAATTACATCAAGTCAAGACCTAATAAGGGTGTTTATGTACAGAGTGTAAAACTTCTTCAGTGTACCACTCGGACTTGATTGCTAACCATTATTATCGCGATTCGTGCCATAATTGTGTCGTGCAATAATTATCGCGCAAGTCGCATACTTACCATGCACCACAAGCCATACACCTATATGTGCCAAGAGCCTTTTCACCATTGTGTACCACGAGTCATAAAATTACTGTGTACGGTGAGTCTATTACCCGACGCAGAGGATGACTGGTACCTGCCCTGTTCTTTCTTTTCTTTTGGTACTTGTACGGAATTTGAGTACTTGTACAGGACGGCAGTGCCTGAGCGTCACTGCAAAACCTGTGCTTGACTAAGGTGTCTTTGGGTGATTGATACCGTAACTTTAGAAGGCACAAGAGTTGAGTATTAACCCAAGAAGGGACCTATCTGCTCGTTGCTTTTGCCATATTGTTTCCTATTGTATTACTCCTTAGAAACTCAACTTTAGCTGAACGAGTCCGTCATGGGCCTACTTTTTTCAGAAAGGGACTTCATGTTTCTTTAGTCCTTTTTCATCGAGTAGGTCTTTTACATTCGTGCAACTGACTGCCTATGCTAGTCTTGTGTTGTCGTTTCTATAACATGTTATTTTTAAGTTCTTAGTTAACTAGTTCTACCAGTAGTGTACTGTTGTTCGTCCAGAGCCCCATGTTGTGTATTTCATTGAACATAGTCTTTTATTCGGCGGAGTGTGCGACGATGTCAAACTTAAAACCAATGAGCTTCGTGGGTGTAAAATAAATTCATATTGAAGGCAAAAATTTTCGTTTTAATAATCAGTATATTTTAATATTTTAGATTCTTGATTTTCTTACGAAATAACTGAAATATTAGTCATTCATGTTTCTTTAGGTTTTGTGATTGTCTTATTTTCTGTTTAGTTAGTATAGTCGTTCTAATTTCGTTACAGTAAACTTCCTGTGATACATTCATCGCTAAGCGTCTTGCGTATCCCAATATTTAGAATAGAATAGAATGAGGCGATAGGAACGAGCCTTTTGGCCCATTCCTGGGCGGGTGCCCAAGTCCCATGTCGTAATTCTAGCCGCCGATGGTCATACACAAACCGACCACGGCGGCAGCGAACTTCGAACCCAGGTCTTTCTGCATCGCAAGTGGGTTCGCTCACCAGTCGACCAAGCTGGTGGTACCGGTCGACCAAGCTGGTGGTACCGGTCGACCAAGCTGGTGGTAACATCTTGGTAACACCAACATTGATATTTTGAAGTAACAAACATTATCACCTAGAGTTTATGCTCTGTTTTTGTGCGCTCTAATACAAAGACTTGCTGCGTTCTAAAATATGAAATGTTTCAACTGAAATTTTTGCGCTGGTGGGTAACTGCGTGTGCCCCAACAATGGTCGAAGGTTTTGTTCCGGGGAGTTAGGTTTGATGGACTTTACAGGCTCTGATGTTTACTCAAATTTATATTTTGGATTGTTCTGATCAATGCAGCTTTACCAGTAGCACCGTCTACTTCAATTCGACTTTGGTACGCTAATCATTTCATTCTAAACAAATTCTTTGGCACAGACCTTACTTCATTAATTTGTGCTGTAATCAATCACAACTTGTTACGTTTTAACGTACTTGTCTTTTCCTATAAGTACAACATGTTCAAGATGAAAGCTGTGCGTCAGTCTGTGAGATGAGGAAACTCATCTTTTCAAGCGTTTTAAAATTTATCATGAATCTTGAGTGTTCCTTGTCGAGCGTCATTTTCTATTGAAAGAATTATGTTTCTGGTTTAACCGCCGCTTTATCGAATGCAACGACGAATATTTTGGTACAAATTCCAAAATTCCATTTCACATGAACCGATTTTAAATTTGCTTTAGTCATCCATGGATAAATTGAACTTAGCAGAGTAGGAAACTGTAAGACCATGCTTACATCGCAACTTGAGAGCTTGCTCTCAGTGATTGCATGTCAGATTCATCAAAGTTCAGACAAGTTACTTAGAGCCACGAGGGTCTGCAGCAGAATTCGGTTAAGCTAGAGCGACGTTTATACTGTATTAATCTGTTATTCGTAAGGAATGACCGACTTATTAGTCATTGTCATAAGTCAACGTGAGAGGTATTCAGAAAAACGTAATGTGCACCAAGCATACATTTGGTGTGAATAAATTTCTGAAAATAACTGTGACCACCCGGTAACCATAAGAACTAGTTTCGTTGTTTGCGGTACTTACCCTGTTTAATCACTTTGCACCGTTATTTATAGCTTCTGAGTACTCTTATTTAGTCGTAGTAGGGACTTTTTAGAAATACAGTAGAACTTCTAAAAAAGAAACTCCCATAGACGAACTTTTTTGAAAGTGGCGCTCGTAAACAAAGAAGACTCTCTAAGCAACGAATTCCAATTGGTGCCATCTATTGAGCTCTGGCATGGGTAGCACTCGGACACAAAGGCCGAACTTCCTTACTCATAATTATATAAAAATGAACAAACTAATGTATACTAAAATAAATAAAAATAGGTCGATGGATCTGCAATTAAGTGAAATACGTACTGTTAATGGAAACAATGAGCATCTTTAAGAGACTTTGTTGGAATCTGAAACAGGGTAAGCTGGTTGACTGTAGCAAGTGGAGTGAACTCGTCAGAATTGTCAATTCAATGAGTAACCTTAAATCATGAGCAACTCCTTAATAATTGTTTTTTTAACGTAAAAATTGTTTTTCAATGTAAGCCAATGATACAATTTTTGTGATTACTATCATATTGTAAAAACACCTGCATTAGTCATTTGCAGTTCCTGAGAAAAATGCCATTTTCAAAATAAAGTGAACGAAATTTGTATCAATGCATGAACGTCTACGTACTGATTTTGTAGTTATTTTTTGGGAACGTTTGGAGCTATATTCTAATCCTCTGGATAAAGTGTTATACCAAACAGCTGAAAATTTTGGCAGCTGAAGTTTCTACTTGAAGTGAACAACTTGTATGACTGAACACAAAATCATTTAATTTGTTAATTCAAATTAATTTTCTTTAACGCAAGCAAGGTTCGATTTTCAAATACAAGCAAGGAAAATCTTTAAATGTCTATTAGGTTACTATAACATAATGATAGTGGTAAAGATATATGAAAGTCTCATAAATGGATACCTTGAGTTTTGAATTTTTTCCTTCAGAGATTCATCAGAAATAATTCAATTGAAAATAGTTAACAGACGAGCATTTTTTTGTGAAGATTGACACCGGGTTTGAAATTCGCATCTCCGATTGGGTCTTTGATTTCGTTAGCTCAGATACAAATTTAGAAGACAGCAATGAACAAGCATTCCTTAAAAGCAAGAAGCTTGAGCACCTGTTTCCTTATAGCACAAATTCTGAGGCAAATAACAGATATACCAGTTTTCAGCAGTCTAGCCAATTATCGATGTAAATACGGTGTAAAATCGTTCCAAGTACGTTTAAATTTTTTTTTGTATTCACTCAAACAGTGGAGATCATTGTTCTTGAAGCTTGAAGTTCAACTTTGGAAATTAGATTATCGAGCTCAGTGAATGAAAGCGAAAAATAGGTCGAGAAACCTGCCCCTTTAATCTAAAAAAGGTGGCTTCATGTCGTTCAAGTGAAAAATTGAAGTTGATTTAAATTACCTCTGAAAGAGTCGGGAGCAAAATAAAATTATGGGTTTAAAAGCTTTAGTTGATTTGGGTCGAAAAACAACTTCAAACGTATTTCTGTGATTCAAAGCAGCAAAATGGAAGGAATATTTTCTGATGCAAACAATCAAAAGAAATAATAGGTATGACACAAGAATGTCGCCTTATAATTTTCGAGCTTCTGATCGTAATCATCCAAGTTTTTTCTTGCCAGAAGTCGGAAATTTACAAGAAATTAGGAACGATTACCCAATCTCCATTCAACTAACTGAAGGATAGGCCCTAAAAAATCCTCAAGCTAATATTTTTCTATAAATTTTAAAGCAGAAAACTAGAAGCGATAATACAATTCGGGTGTACTAAATTCTAAAAAGATAGTCACCACACTAGAAATCGATCGCTCGTCAAAAGATGCCCGTCATAATTTTAGTTATTATTGTATTAATTCATATGAAACTTAGGTACTAACCTTGTCATAGGATCATAAAGATGTCGCTATTTTCTTCGGCATTCCTGTATATTCTTGGCACAACACTAGGTAATCTCTTGCTCGTACGTAGTCTTGCAATCATCGTTTTTGATGTTCTTGATTTAGTTGAGAATTATTTCACCGAACTGATAGTTTTTTTTCACTTTTCAATCTAATTGATCACAATTTGGCCTCATTTAAACTAAAGCGCAGATCTTGTATCATAACATTATTTCATTTTACATCTAACCTTTACTGTTATTTAACAATTACATGAATTTTACAGCGTTTTACCTGCATATCTAATTGTTATGTAGTCATTGGCTTGCTAGTCTAAACTCGTCACATATTCACATTTATACCAGGGAACAACAATAGAACATAAATTTCACTACAAAGCATTTATCTGAAAGTTATTCCTATGTATTTTAAAAATGGAAGATGCACCGATGTGGTGATTTATGTTAACTTCTCTGAAATACAATTCATTCACATAATTAGTTCTGTGATCTCCCCAGTTTCAAATTGTGTTATATGATATCTTGAAAACTTTAAATTGAGTTCATGGCACAGTAATAAAGCCGTCTTCTAGCAATTTATTATTTTTTTAGTTTATACGTATTTATTTTCCGGTTCAAATCATTCATAATGTCCTAGATTGACTCTAAATTCAATGTGCACGTGTTTGTGTATGCTAACAAGCAAAGAGACCTTCAGTTTAAGGTGTTCATTCCCATGGAATGATTTAAGATCTCTGCGCCTTTGACCAGTTCACTAACGATCTCACCATACCGAAAAATTCGTGGTAGAGACGTGGTAATTTAGGCCACCGTTACAATTCATGTATTCTGAAAAATTTCGTCTGCATAATGTACGGCGCAAATTATCTTGCGTAGATTGTAACGGAAATGACTCTTGTGTCAATGTATTATCCTTTGGAAGGAGAAATATTTTTCTGAATTACTGTTCTACTTCAGTATGGGAAATTGTATGAAAGGAGTTTTAATGTTGTAATGAATTTAAAAAAAACGTTCATGAATAACAATAAAACGTGTCATATTTAAACTATTAAGTCGTCATGAAGTGAATTCTTTTCCAAACGATTCATCTACACTTGTTTGTGAAATATTTGAATTGTATTTGAATTTCTACTTCTTTTTGACCACATTTACTGAAACTCAAGTATCCGAATGTCAACGAAATCCGAATTGAGGAAACCCTGTGTATTTCCCTTGGAGAATTAACCAAACCGTAGCCAGTAAGTACATTATTTTCAACCTGCAGTAAAAGTGATTTTGGTGCATGGACAGATTACTTGAAATAATTTAAAATTACAGAATACGTAGAGATATTTCAGTGTATGTGCTGATGGTAAACAATCCTAACGCTCGTGTATGTAAGACGTCGTACTTTTTACTTCCAATCGGAATCCATTCCAAGATATCCCCGATGTTCCTAATCTATTCATTTTTCCATCATCAATTCTAGAGCATTAAAACATTGTTAAGAAGCCTACGTAAGCGCCTATAATTTTTCTTTGCAGTGTCTTGTTTGTAGGACAAATTGGACAGCTCTCGATCTGAACCTTTCTATGAACCTCGGCTTGGAACTTCCCATATTGTGAGCTAATGCGCATGCCATGGCGTTCAGGTTGAAAGAACTCAGAGTTAGACAAGAAATTCTGTGAGCCTCTAAAGCTATTTACATAAGATAATTTCAATCCATGCAGATCAAAAGTGCAGCAACTGTTACGCAAAATATCGGCTTAGCACTGATTTTTCTTCTGCCAAATTTCGATATCAAAGGAATTGCTCTTTACCTGTAATTTTGTCTGTTCGCTTGTCCATCTTTTTGCCAGAACACGTATTACTGCCTCCAAGATTCACATTAGATGAAAATAAGCCTATAGGGTCAACTCAGTCAAGCACTTCCACGGGCCAAGTCTTGATCAGTCTGCATCGTTCCCTAGTGATGAAGTTTAATATTTGTTCCTGCGTTAGAACGACGAGACTGAAAATCTAAGTTTTTGTGCCTTGTCAAACGAAATCGTCGATGAGCGTCGTCCGCCTTGACTTAGAACATTCTTATATGCGTAGTATAAACACATATTCGATCCTAGAGATTTTTATAACCTGCAAATTTGAACATTGCAATCATTCATTTTAGCTCTTTAAATTCTTTTCCAGGTGAGCATCATTTTTGCGTGGAATGTGATAATTGAATTCCCAAGGGAAGAATGTACTCCAGATGAGGAATGACTCGCTGAATTGATTCGCTAATAAAAAATACTCCTTAGCGGGCCATACAGAGTAGATTTTTTCTTCGTCCGTTTAACTTTGGAACATGAATCCCCATAGGTGCCCGTAGCTACCGTCGCATGGCAGAGCTGTAATAATGTATTAGTAAATGACTTCTGAGAGAAGTTCTTGCAGCTAAAATGCCTTGATGCTTTCGTTTTCTCCAAAAGAAATATGATACACTGACCCCATGCATGACTGACCTATTTTTGTCGCCTTTCCTCTGTGCGTTCGCTGCACCATCAGTCAAAACACCGTATGTACATTCTTATATGCGATAGCTTTAGGCATAGCTTGATAAATAGGTTTGACTACTATTGCTAAAGTTTTTCCTTTTCTGTAGAAAACATCTTTTGTTATTACCCAATTCAAGCGTCAGCAATGATAGGAGAAGGAATGAAAACGTGTAAACTCGGGTTTAAATGTTTTTTTTCATAACAATTTTGCCTGCGAATGGACTTTAAGTTTTCTTAGCACCTTGAATTCGGCACAAGTTCCGTGATTCGTGAGATTAACAAGTTATTATGGATTTTAATTGAAACACGTTGTAAAAGTCACCCTACATAGAAAGTACTTCGTAATTCCCGTATTTTGTTTTTCTTCAGTGCCGCAACAGCATAACGACGCTATATGTTTGCTTCCTACTGTGTTCGTGCAGTTTTCATTAGAGCTTTTTGTTATGGTTGTGCAGATTTGGAAAGCCAAACAAGCATTACCTCATTGTTTTGACCTTTTCAGATATCTTGGGCTAGATCACGAGCTTAATTATAAACTCATGACATTTGGCCTGAACCATGGACGTGAATGAGCGACCTCCTCCTCCTCCTCCTCCCACACTACGCCTCCCAGCGAACCCGGAGTCCAACTCCCTCTCTACTGATCTCGACTTGAATGCCTACGACTCGATGTCTTTAACTTCCAAAGCTAGCTCTGTTTCGAGTCCAACTAAAAAACGTCTTCAGCAATTCAAATTGTTCACTAAAAAGAAGCTGAAGGCTTTTGCAAAAGCTACCGACTCGTCTAGTAGTAACTCTACTGGCAGTCAAGATAGCTCGGGAAGCAAAAGCGTATATTTCTATGAAACGATTAATCAAATTCCTCACGACTCTACCGTGAAAGAAAAAAGCATTTCTGGTTTAAATGATGAATTACCTCTCAGAAACTTACCTAAACTTGAACACGCAGGATCTTCTTTTATTGCAAAAACTGAATGCTCAAATAGAAATAGCAAGTATTATGACTGTCGGAGCAATCGAAGCAGTGGTTTATATTGCACACCCACCATAAGTCAGCCTGATTTAAAAATATTTGATAGCCGTGCGGAAGACAATAACTCGATGTCTGGTGACGCCACCAACGCGGAGTCCAACAGTCCTCCTTCTGATGACAACCAGCCTACAACCAAGACCGAAATGCCATTCGTGGACGAGAACTCAGCTCGACACATGAGTATTTGCAGCCGTCTTTCAGGTGTACGCAGTTTAAGCACCTACAGCTACTCCTCTGTTACGTCGCTAGAAACCATCGAGGTTGGGAATCCCATCGTCCGATGGCTTAAACCTCACTTCGAACGGATAATATCCAAGATTGAAAATCCCCGCAGTTATGGAGGTTAGAGCAATACTCGCTGGTGCATTTTCGTTGTGGCCGAGGTTATCAAACTGGAGCAGCCTCGATTTTCATCAAAACTTTTGGATGATTTCAGATTCACGCGAAAGCGTCCGGTTCCTCCAGCAATCAGTGGGTCCGATTGACTACTTCTCTATCGTTGCACCATGAATGAGCTCTCTCGAGTTCAGGTGTTAGATTAAACTAAAAAATTGTTTTCCATTGAAAAGCAGTTAAGAAAAGCTGCTTATTCCTCGCCATATTGACGATTCTTTTTTTCGATGCGTGCATTTAAGCTATTTTAATAGGCGTAAAATTATAATTAAAAACAATTTTTTGTACATTTTCGAAGCACGTTATAAACACTTGCGTACATATTTCGAGGCTGCTCTAGTTTTTTAATGAACGTAACGAATGTCTTGTTGCTTCTAGCAAAATAACACCGACCAGGCCGATGTAACGAGCACAATCAGTCGATGTAAATGTAATGTCATTTGCAAAACTTTTAGCATATCTGTATAGATCATTTTCGTCTCGTCGTTTCTTGTGTAATATAGTTGACACAAATTTCACCATAGATAGCTTCTCAGTAAGTAATTGCAAATTTTGTAGTCACAAGCAAATCGTTATCTTCTCTCACAGTAACATTTTATTCTTGTCACAACCCTTCAGTTCACCGTCACCGAGTCATCAAAGGTAGGATCATCTTCAATTTATCAATGAGAAATCCATTCTCGATGCACTTGAACTTGAATCCAAATTATCTTAGCGGCTGTTGTATTTACGGACAAGGAGATTTCACCAGAACGAGTTTCAGGTGAAACTTGTTTTCAGGTGTTTTTTATTATCTGAATTTTATCAGGGTAGGGATGATGCATTCCTATACGTATGTATTCATTTTTCATTGAGTAGCTCATTTATATTTTCT
This sequence comes from Trinorchestia longiramus, assembly GCA_006783055.1. Classification (NCBI taxonomy): domain Eukaryota; kingdom Metazoa; phylum Arthropoda; class Malacostraca; order Amphipoda; family Talitridae; genus Trinorchestia; species Trinorchestia longiramus. The sequence continues at coordinate 134,677 of VCRD01000689.1, read as the reverse complement.
AATGCCTTCCTTGAAGGAGGTTGAATAATATTTGCTCATTTCGTTTCTTGACTTTTTGATCAGTTATGCTGTGAAAATGCAGTGATCAGCTAGGAAAACCTTGTTATTTACATATATTTCTAGCATACATTATCTATTTCATCACCGAATGTTAACGACTACCAGCTAATAATTGTTCATAAATGTAATCATTCACAATTTATTATCCAATTGAACTTTATTTTATCATTGTTTTATCGATTATATGTGACGACATAAGACCAAATATCACGAGTACTTTAATATCTTCATCATAAATCAATTGAAATCTTGGTACATTCAAGCGTAGTATTCAATTATGAAATTGCAATCTATGAAATGATTTTTTGCTTGTAATAAGGTTTTATTGTTTCGGTGCTCATACATTGCACGGGTAACTGAGCTATCGTTTGAAATAGAAAGTGAAATTTAGCCCTCAATTAACACGAAAAATCTGAGGCAGTATTTCTGGAATGATATGCAAAACGCATGCAACCTGCAAAACACACGCAATGCTGATCTGCTTTCGCTGGTTTATTTGAGCTTTAGTGCCGCCCGCACCTCGACTCCGTTCACCGAGTGTGAGGTAGGCAAAGACCTGACCTTCCCTAGGCTACCTCAAATGTCGTCTACCTACTACCTTCCATTTTCGTTCTATTAGGTTTTGGTAAAATTATTATGCTGGTAATTTCTTGAAATATGCCTTTAGACGCCTACATTCAAACTAGTCTAGCAAGCATTGGTCTAAATGCACTTTCCTGGGCAGTACCACTTCGCCATTCTAAGGAATCACTATCATTTTATTTGTGGCTTACATTTAAATTTTCTATACTCTCATGAATGTGCTGTCTAAAATTTCGTTTTTTGATTCACCCCAAGACTCATGAATATTGTCCAACGACTCTTTAATTTGCCATTTCCACATTTCGTGCCTTTGCAGTTCGTACTCGAATCAACCGTTATTTCAGCATTAACTGTCCTTTTCGACAGAAAAAAACAGAATTATCTAGTCGCCCACTGTCTCGTGCAAGCTTTAAAACTTGCAGAACCGTAGAAACGACCGCCTTCTGTTGCCGTTTCTCCTACGTTTTCATACCAAGTCTCTCACACAGTAATCCATTTTCCTCGTACTTAAAGCTTATTGCCTACACTACGTAACGTAATGTCTCTGAACTCGGTCAACGCGACGGACACCCGTATCTCATACATCCAGTTTCTCCTGACCAGCTCGTTATTGAATCTCACATTCATTCCTCATCTCAACTGTGTGCTATGTGTCAGGATCATCTTACACGTACCCTCAAGATTTTCCTTTATAGTCTTCTATAAAATTAAACTAATAGCGAGAATGTATTTGTAATGGATGCGCTCCATATTGTTTAAATTCTATTTTTGGAGTAGAAATAGGGGATATAGCGAAACAATTGGGGATTCTGGTGGAAGTATGACTTCATGAGATAAATTATTTAATATTTTGTGGTGTGAGCTCAACCTCAATCACCTTATACTCGCTTCGTACATCACGCACACACAAACACGCCTTCGATGTCTACGAAATACATCGAATATATTATGGTGTATTACATGGCGCACGGTGTTGGCAGCACAACAGGTTCTCGCCTTAGTGATGTAGGTCTCAAGTTCGTTGTTAATACCGATCTTAGACCTCAACTAGTATTTGAAAAGAGTTGGAGTAAGGCGTTCGTAATTAATCTAAAACTAGGCGATTTGTGTGTGCTCCAGCTCATTTTCTACGTTTCTCGTGAACGTTTTCGATCTGATTTCTTTATTGTCAAAAATAAAATCAAGAGCCAAATTCACAGATGTGCTACTATTTCAAATGCTGACTATTTTTCTTGTGCGTTTGAAAAACGTACAAGTGATTTCCATACTTTCTGTTTGCTTCCTAAATTTTTCAATTCGTTTGTACACAGAATGAGCAAGAAAAATATATATTTTTAACCTTTTTAACTCACGAGGTTTGTTTTTTCTGATTGTGTAAACATTCAGAAAAGTTTTGTTCATCTTCCAAATATATGAATGTACAAGTGTTGAAAATAAATCTTAAAATTTTATGTTCTATATACTATACAACATAGTAAATACCTAATTATTCTCATCTCTACATTTCTTACTTGCGTTGGTCATTTTAGTAAAATGATGAAAGATCAGTTCCATTGCGCCAAAAACTTTTCTCCTATTTGCGTGCTCGAGCTTCGTTCAGTATGAAATTGCTTCAAATTATTCATCTCTCCTTCATCAGGAGTCATTTTTGACGCACTTCATTTGGGGACTTCATTAGGATACGTTTTTCTCGTTAATATGGATGTTTTCTTATTCTAATTTTTGTACACAATCATAAAATCAGGGTTTTTCTCAAATGCATCAAATGATGCTCAGAGAAGTTTAATTCATGGACAGTTGGCTCAGTCTATCTATATTGGACAAGAATGTTTAATCTGTAAGAGTATGTACTGCAACAGCTGCGCAATGATTCGAGTTTTATTTTCAAATTATGATTTTTTATCCTTCATAATTCATGTGACTCGCTGCAAAGATCTTCATCGTTCCATTCAAACTAATTTTTCATTTGATCAAGAATTTCAGTTAGCCCAGTGCATGGTACTTCGATAAATAAATACATCGACATTTTGTTCATTTAGTTGATTGATATTTTTGTTTTGTTACGAGTATTTTTTCCTTCTGCCATATTATTTTATCGTCTCATTCCCTCTGGTTAAGAAAGGTTTGACACGGAGGTTTTCTCTCTTAAATATTTTAGTGAATAAAAGCACTGTGAAGAATGATGGTCCTATATTAGTCGTGAGTGGTATGAGATGAAATAATAATTTGCATTCGTAAACTTTGTCTTTGTCTGTGTTTGCGCGTGTAGTCGAGTTCATTGTTGTGTTTTTCTCTGAGCTCGAGACACATTCATCTTCATGGGAACGAATTCGCTAGCTAAACACCTCATGTAAGTGATCAATGATTTCTTACCTTGACAATCGGACATTTTATTGAATTTTGTAAAAGCTACTCTGTATGTCAACTTGAAGACTTACAATCATCAACAATTTCACGATATCACCGGTATGTCGTCTTCTCTTTCTTCACGATGTCACTTCATGTTAATTCATGTTTTGATGAGTCCTCGTCATGCTACCGAATTAGATCCCTCAAAACTAATTTTTCCAAACAATTCTTGTAAAAAGCAACGCAGATATTTCAATTCTTTAGATGAGATTTTCTCTTTTGTTTTAAACTTTGAACATTTAAAATTGCTTCTTAGCCCCTTAATTACTTGTAACCGCAGATGCATCTGTTCGATTAGTATTGTGGCGGAAATGTTGAGAATTGACTGGCAGGTCACAACGATAACAGTTCATCACAAAAAATACACAATTCAAACTTAAGACCTGAACCTGTCAAAAACCTCGTAACTCGAAGAATTTTATCATCCCAGCTGTTAAAATTTTAAGAAGTAAAATTATTCATCGTTGACAGCATTTTATTTAGTAAGCCTTCCGTTCATTTGAATTTGTATGACTTTTTTGTGTGTTTGTGAGCGTCTCTCACGTAAGTCAATGTGCCAGTCATGCACTAGCAGTTCTTGTTATTTGCTTCATCTACACAGTATAATTTAATCGACAATAATAGATCGAATAACTGTCTGTATTTTAATTAAAATGATTTCATTGTTTTAAAGTTCTAGACGTGATTATGTACCCCGCATTTTTTTTGCGTCACTGTACCTATATTTTCGATTATCTTCTTCTAAGCGTCTTCTCTGTAATATCTTATCAAATTTACTTTTGTTTCATTTTTTCCTATTCAGAAGTATTCATTTTCACTCGTAAATATTCAAGGTGATATCTGGTTTTTTACTGCATGAAATAATGTCGCGGTGCCACTTGCACTTGTATCATATTTAGTTTCTCACTCGGGGAAAATTAATTCGTGTGCTTTTCGATAAAACTTCCAAGTATTTTTGTAATACTGGAACGACTTCACAATTGCAGCAAGCAATGACTATTTTACTTGCAGAAATGAATTCGTGTTTTCATTTTTAAGATTGCTGTTAATTTTGTTCATTCTTCTAACTATTTCCCCTGTAAGAATTGTGTTTTCTACACAAACGACAAATTCGTACATTTACTATGTCATAAATTCGTTTGAATATCCGACTAACTACGAAGTTTAATTCCATTTCTGTACATGTGAATCATGTAATCCTGGAAATTTCATTTCATGTTTTCTGTATGTTCTTTATTCATAAAACACTTTATCAGTAGCAATGTTGGGAATTTTTTAAGCTTAATCTCAGTATCAGCAATAGCGTTCGTAAATATCGTATTGCTATCATGTGTTTTACACTTCGTCAGGCCTACGGATCCGCATCTTCAATTTGCTGATCAAGTTGCTGACGTGCGTCCTGTACATCGTTCGGGTGATCCTCGACGATGACCCAATCAGCGCTAATTGGTGAGTACGTCAATGTTCTGAGATTGCTAATATGACTTCAGCATGTGTGTGGTCAAATGTTAAGCTTCGTTTCTTAACAGAGGATTTAGTCTTGACCTTAGCTTTCAATACTACTCAATTAGTTGTGTATTTTTTCTTGTCCTTTCTTATTCAAACGTAAGCCATACGATAATTTTTGACACTTTCTCGATTTTTTTCCTGGTTGTGACAAAAGATAATGGTAATACTAGGGTACTCAAGTAGACCTACCGGGACTAGGTAATATCCATGCATGCGTATCAAAAAAGGTACACGCAACTGAGAAGTATATCTGTGTGACTAGAATTCGAAATGTTGAGAATGACAGATCCAGTACTAGTAATTAATTTTCGATGGTATTGTCAGTATCTACAAAAGTATAATGTTCAATAGCTTGATTCAAAATTTGGTGAATACAACGTTCAATTAGTTCAACACCTAATATGTCCTAATTTTATTGAATGTTTAATTCTAACAGACTTTCCACAAACTTTTTCGTCCCTATCGAAAAATACTAACAAACCAGCATCTGTGAAGTCGTTAAAAATTGATTTAGCACGCATTTTTAACCTCTGTTTTCTTTGTCTGATATCTAGTCCAACTACTTTTGGAGTTGTTCATAGCTGATAACGATTCTACACTGAAAGTCTTCTATTGATCGCATCTGTACTTCCAAGAGAAGTTTGTCGGTGCGATCTGACTTCTACCTACATTTTCTTTCCATGACTGGAGACGCGCAGTTTATTCTTGATGACGCGAAGGAATCGTTCTCCTAGTGATGTTTACGTTCTTGGAAATAAGAACAAGTCACTAGTTCTTGTCCAGTAATGCGGGAGAAGATGTACAAACTTCATTTTATTGCTGCTGCGACCTATTTCAAATTCTGAATGTAACTCGATTAGACATAGATTACCGTTTTTTGGATTAAACATAAGCTCATCGACATTTTGGAAGATTTATCGTGTCAGAAAATTTAAGCTGAGAAGTACCCATTATTTATATGTAACTATCTATTTTTAGTGTTATGCATAATATAGTATTTCTTGGTGCAATCGTGTTCTCCCTTACATCGCGAGAAAGAATTTTTGCAAGCTGCTCGAAAATATTCCAAACTCGCCTTTTTGTCTGCATCTCCATTCACGGCTGCCTGGTAATCAATTATGTTCATTATTTCGTTCATCAAATTCATATCTATGCCAACTGACTCATTTTTATTATAATCTATCTAGTTTCCTTCGTAGATTACGTATTTACTTCTCTGATGTCACTTCAATAGGAGCTTGACATCGTGTCTAGGTGCTGAAAAGTTCTGATGTAATCACAACTTGTAATGTTACCTTGTTGTATCCTAATGTTGTCTAGTGATGTTTGGTACATCTGAGCAGTGCATTTTCGTTTTTTCTAAACCTTGTAACGGTAATAACTGTAATTAAAAAATTTTAAATTTGTACTTTTCGGTTTAAACAAGCTTTAAAACTTCGACGACAATCCAGCCAAAGCGAACAGTTTCTGAATCTAACTGACGTGTTTAGACAATGTGAGATTCCTTTTTTTTGGTACTTATTACCAAAGAAAATTAGGATTCACTATTTTATTTAGGCTAAGCAGTAGAAGAACTTTCAATAAAAATTAGGTGTAAAGATTTCAGGTCACATTTTTTTGAATGAATGTGTTTACGGAGATCATAAAACAGTTGTTTTTATGCTTGAAAAGTAAGGTCTTTTTAAAATACGTGATAATTCGGAAACGTGTAGCTCCAAAGTTCATCCAAAAACTCATAAGTTTTTGACCAACTTGTGAACTGTTTAGTTAATGCATTTAATAACCCGTAAACGTTTTTTTAAAGTTTAACGCTAGATTTTTAAGTATTGTCATTTTATTTATTAAAATATTTAATTCTTTATGGCTGTCAGTTTGAGCAGAAATTAGTTTTGAATAATTAAAGCTCTCGCCAAATGTGAGGATCTTTGTATAAAGTTTTAAAACTAATATTCGTGAGATTGGGAAGTGAAAAATTGCCATAATGTCTGATGAAACTTAACTTAGGAAACTGTGTTCTTATCAAATTGAGAATTTTTTATTTTTTCAACAATGAACATTTTACTGGTTGTTAAATTCGGTAATATTTTGGATTTCTCGCGTACTCTGAGGAGCTAAATGGATCTATGCACTGTAAAATGTTTTATTTTAGCTTCTGAATGTTTTATCCTACATGTCCACACCGATCTTCGTGGACGAATTTCTACAAATAAAAAGTTTCTAGCAGGGTATTTTATTTTAGAGGGTATGAATAGTTTTCCATCCTTGTAATTTCAAATTATGCATCATCTACTTTCAGACTACTGGATGTTCACTAAGTTGTAACGTTCTGTAATTCATGTTTATTACAACGTATAATTTATATGCTGTTATCTTCCGGACAAAACGATGAGTGCGAACTATCATAAAAAATGTATGAAACTAAGAATGTTCGTCTTGAACAAAAATGGGAAATGCTTTGAAACTGGCATCATGCAAAAGCAATCCTTGAGAAGCCATATGTACGGGTTAAATTTGTGGCCTCTAGAATTGTCGTACAGGTCATCTTGCTCTGTGTAATTCGAGAAATAGTGTTTGCGCTATTTCAATGGAGTTTTATCTTGAGCACTAGTAATTCGATTGAAGGGGTAGTAGCTTAGGTGGTTTAATCGTAATTTTTGCACATCGCACCTCCAGATGTTTGGGTGCTCATGTCTAGAGAAATTGGTGCAGTAACAACTGAACATGGCTTCAGTGTGCGGAAAGTCATTTTCTGGTTTATTTTTTCATGTTTGTTTCATAATTTAATTGGCAAGTCGATATGGACATCTAGAGGGCAATTGGAATCGTTCTAGAAAAATTCATTTAGTCTACTCAACCGTTCCATGCTTAAAATTAGAAAACATGTGTACAAAGATAAAGACATTAGTTTTTAATGTGGAAAAATACATTTCAAAATGGTGTCCAGGTCCATTCGCCGGCTCTGGATGAACACACACAACATATGTACATAATTCTAAAATGAATACGTGACTCTAAATTCTTCGTAGTTATTAACATGAGAATTAATTTCTCTCTGCAAATGAAAAGGTTTCATCGAAATTTCTTTCTTGAAGGATTTCCGAGTACATGTTCCCTTCTTAGGAAAGTTATACTCCTAATTTAGGTCTGAAAATGTATTATATTTTGCTTGCCTATAGAATTTTTAAAATCTTATCGTTACCTAAAACCTTCGGGCAACAACATTTGACCTTGCCTTCACTTCATGGGGTCTACTACATCAAGGCGAAAAGCCCTATCAGTGTTCTGGTAACCTTGGTGCTCAGTTTTTGCCTTTTAGCGTCAGCTGCGCCTGAACAAAATGCTCGATCTTCCTTTACGGCTGGCGCTAAAATTGTGCTCCTCTCAATCATCTTCGCTTGTTTGACGCTCTATTGACTCCATCGACCGGGAGACCACGTCACGCTCAAGATCGTAACTCATCGCTACTCCTCGATAAATTGTGGACGTTTTGTCTGTCGTTGATCATTGCTCTGGTGGTATAACACCAGCAAGATACATTCTGTAAAAACTAAAATTCACTCTACAATAAGGTAAAAATGAGTTTCGTTTCTTAGTCTTGTTAATTTTTAGTTCTGTATCCACCATCGGAACAAAATCCATTTCAAGTTTATGCATGCATGATGAAAACTTGATGCTCTTTGTTCTTCGAACGCTAGATTATGACATATGGCATTACTGCGTATTTTTTGTAACGCAGATGAAAGCCTTCAGAATAGACCATTAAAATTTACAGCTCCGTCTATTATGAACCAGCACTTTGAATGGAATAAGTTCTTTTTCATTTCTTGAATTCTGTGCATTCGTAAAAATGTTAGTACCATTAGTTGATTATTCAGGCGCTCGTGATGAAATATTTCATCCCTCGTTAAGTTGAAAATCTGAATTGACAATTTGACCCTCAATGCCAAACTGCTAGAACTGATTTTATTTCTCAGACTAGATAATTAGGTTCTGTGTAAAGTTGGAACAAAGTTTTAGTGGTCTTCACTGTATAATAAAACAAATTTGACAATTTGTGTGAAAGTAGAATTCAAAAACCGACAAAAAATGCTATTCGCAGTGTGGTTTGACAGTTTTCAATCACCTGAAGTGCGGAGATGGTTTTCACTTACGTTAGCTTTTATTTCACCGTACAAAAAGCACCATTTGTGTGTCAGGAATAATTTGCTTTCATGCTTGCTCTGCAGTACAGTAAGTGCTCATAAAAACTAACCAACCTTATAGACTGGCGCACCTCAGGGTATCTTTATCCCTCTGCTGATGGCCAAGCGACCCTGTTAGTTGTGGTCTACTGTTCTATTCTTACCCAAGCCTCCTTTCTCGCTGAAAAATGTATTTAATTTTTTTGCCTTTGAGTAGGTAAGCGTCCACGTGTCAATTTTTTCTACTGTACGTATATCTTCATGCGCATATGTATCACTGTTAATTTTATCATCGGGTCTTTCAGATTTTAATATTTTGTGTTCTACATAAAAATACGGATGTTCCCGAGTATGAATCGATTGATCATTTAACACTGAACAGACTGAAGGTGTCAACCAATCTGCGAAAAGTCACGTACGATCCAATATGAAAATGTTATTTCTTATTCCTTATGCTTAGAAATTATGAAAAAAGACTGGTATATGTTTCTAACTTTATTTTTACGGTAGGAATCATACTTCTGAAGTTCGCTTATTTCTTTTGGAAAAAATAACTAATTTTTAAATTTTTTGTTCACTGAAAGTATCCAGGAAACTAAGTCAAAAGTTGCATTAATATACAATGGAACCTCGAGATACGAGTTTAATTCTTTCCAGCACTGAGTGCGTATAGCATAATTCTAGTATCTAGAACAAACTTCCCGATTAAATGCAAAAATGCAAAAAAAGCAATGAAATCACAAGCACACAAACGCGTAGATCCTCACGTTACGCGAGAACAAGGAACACTGATTTACAAGGTGCGAATCTGGGTGTTAGTTGTGGTATACATTATTGGGAAACGTGCGTCACGTATACCGACAGCCTGGCTCGTGACTCGTTACGCGAGCCAATGATCGTATTTAGAGCAGAGTTATTCGCCCATACTTTCCTCGTATGTTGAATTTCTCATATACAGAGCTGTTGGTATCTTGAGCTTCCACTGTATTTTTTTGGAACACGAGATATTTGTAGTAGATATATTATAAATGAATTTATTTTCGTGATTCCCGCTCATTCTGTACATTGTCTTCGCGAATCGGACCCCAAATGTAGTCGCTCGGCATGGTTTCGTTATACGACCCTCGGCAGTGGCGTTCAAAGTGCAATATATTCTGATTAAAACGCTTGCCGTGTTCCACGGAGTGAGCCTTCATGTTTTCCTCAATTTTCATCCAAGATAAGTTTTAACAATAGGCGATGTAAGGAATACGCTTTCTCTAACATGTTAGTTGCACACTTTCATTTAACAAATTCAACTGCTTTAGTCTCGACATCAAATGCATTTGCAGGATGCTTTCAAGCTCTTAATGCCTTATGAGAGATGAATGCTGCTGAGACAGCTAGAAGTTAACTGATGTGAGTTCACATTCCCTGTACTTGTACTGTCATCTGGCAACAGCTCGTGGGTTGTTGCGTAAACCCTGGTCGTATCCTTGTAATTCATGTTTGTATATATGTATTTAGAATCAGGCCAGAAATATTTTGTACTGTTTTTGCTAACTAAATATTGTACACTAATGTGGGGCCATTCTTTCTTTAGTGCATCCACCCACTGTTCCAAAGAAGTTCTGTGCGTGAAGATAAGTATTACTTATTGTTGAAATAAATTCTGATTACAAAATATATATTTTTCGTATTTAGCAAATGGTCGGCTGACACTGATTTGCCAAGTCGACCAGAAAAATGTCAGAAATTAGAAAAATATTGCTCCTTACTACGAGCAGAATAATTTTCCTAGTCCAGATGAGCATGAGATCAAGTCATTCAGTCGTAATACTGGCGCGCACGAAATCTTCAATTAAAGTGTTTTTTTTAACATTTATCGCAGTTTTATTACAAAATGTGATCATAAGTTGACCATTACGTTCAATTTAAGTTAAGATTTTTTCCGATACTTTGCGTCGAGAAGTTTTAGAAATAGGCCGAAAACTTTTAAGTCGCCGTGTAGTCACTGGTCAGTTCAGGAAATCGAAGGAACGGTTGCAATTCCAAGCGGATCAAAAGTATTGGAGTGGAAAGCAATAGTAAAGCGATAATTTTGACAGACGAATCAGGATTTATCGTGTTTCATATGAAAAGCTGCGTTAGAAAAATGCTGCAACCACAACGCTTTGCACCATTTCTTCTATCACTAGGATAGTGTAGATTGTTCTTTGGAGAAGTATGATGATCGGCGGGTCCTTCAATTAGTTAAGGTCGGGATCTGTATCTGGTGTAGCAGTACTATAACTGGTGACAATTCTGATATCATTTGTAACCACGAACTTTTAATGATTTCTACGCGTATCTTTCTAATGGATCTTTCATTGTTCCAAGTGGCAGGGTTCTCTTAAACTTTGTAATAGCAGGGCGTATGATTCAAGTAACATGCAGGTACATTTTATAATATAAGCGGTTACCACAGCATCCACATTTAAATCGCATCGAAAATTAATGAACCTAATTCGAGGGAAACCTTTCAACCTCACTCCTCTTTTCGTATTAGCTGGAAAATCCCAGTTACGTTTATTCAAATTGTGGCCTTCAATTTTATGATTCGCTTGGAATGTTTGGAAAATATTGGATGTATTTAGCCCAATGAAATGGAAATTTTAATCCATGCTAATAGTAGTTCATTAAATATTGAATGCAAGTGTTCTTATTTTAGCTGGTTGAAAAGAGCTTTAATAACCGAATAACTTACACGTTCTCTCTCAAATAAATTATTTCCCCTCAATTCATTATTTTCCTGAAAGATTGAAATAGCTTATTAGTTTCTATCTGTAATATATAAAGGGATTATATTTAGTTTGTATTCATTTAGGTTATATTTATTTGTTTAATATTTTGAACTTCATTCGATAATTTTACCACACTAATGGATTCTTCAGTTGCGTGGAATTTCAAATGACTTCTTTAGTACGTAGATGTTTGTGTGGTTGTTTTTGAAAATTAGACTGGGCTCATTGGCACGTGAATATTGTGGTTATTTTTTAAAAAATGAATGAAATAAAATTTTCTGTGAAATAACGTAAGAAAATCTAAGTTTTCTAATACAACATTAATAAGATAAAGTGTTTGGAGTACCAAACATGGTTTCGTTTGCATCATTTTTAGATTATGAAAATAGTTCATGTTTTCCACTATCATTGCTAGTTTAATACGAATAAGACTGCTTAAGAAAAGTTTTATATCGAAAAATCGACAATTTTAACTTAATGTCTAACAATATGAAATATTTCATCACCTCTCCTCTCCATCGTGACTTGAGGCGTACAATGCAATACCAGGGAAATTATGCCAGGTAATATAAAGGAAGCTTTTCTGTCACTTATGTTAGAATACTTGCAGGTGCAATCTTCTTTAGCTTTGACTTAGCATTATGCTGCTCCTGCTACTGAAATCCATTCTTTGCGAGCTCCTCCCATTAGTTGACTTGATTTTTCCTCATCCAGCAAAGATTCATGCAAACGACGGTTTTCCTATACATGTAGACAACCTCTCAAGCCATACCTATTTTTTGTGTATGCTGGTTTGAAAATACATTTCGTAGCATTTTTAACCCATGTCCAGTTTGTGTGGATTTTAATGGTCTACACGACTTCACTGTTTCCTTCTGGCCAAATGACCTAAGATTTATTTGTGAGAACAAACATTAGTTTTTTCTTCACGATGGTTTTTTATGCTCGCATGTATCCCGTCAAGTACACTCTTCTAAACATCTGTGCTTAACTCAAGACCGTTCTTTTGACTAGCTCAGTTCTATGACTCGCGCTGCCAGAAATATGGAACTGACATGCAACTGTTATTGTCATTTAACATTATTATACTCGGAAACATAATTTTCACGTGATTGTTGGCTTTCAAAAGTTACTATTTTTTCGTAATAAGTAATTTCTCCGTAATGATTACCCATACTTTTCCAAATTTTACCATGATTCATAATACAGTCCTGTCTCGAAAACAGGCCACTCAAAAGCTAGGTATCGTAGCTTCAGGTTGTTTTTCATCGTCTAACGAGATGTTGGTCATTAGGGCGATTCTGCTTGTCGCGTTTTTGCAGTTGCGTTGCTAAAAGTAATTGGTAAAACATTGTTCTTGACCAGGGAACAAAATGTCCAGCCAATATACAGCGTGTTTCAAAAGTTTTTAGCCAACCCCTGATGAATAAACGATAAAAGGAAATAATACAAATGATGTCTATTGGGTACAGGGACATTAAAGTAGCATGCTTACACCTAAAAAATAAAATATGTGTGAGTATACATATCAATCCTTGCACAAAATAAGATTTTTGTTCAATCTCATGGTTTAGGGTAGAAAGCCATTAATATAAAAAAAGTTCACTAAATACCAGTGGAAATAGGCAGTACCGGGGCTAGATAAAACGCACTCACTAACACGTTAAACGCAAGCCAGCGGCAATCACCAGCTTGGTCGACTGGTGAGCGAACCTGCTTGCGGGCGGAAAGACCCGGGTTCGAATCCCGCTGCCGACATGGTTGACGCGGCTAGAAATACGGCATGGGACTTGGGTAAAACAACCGAATAATTATCGAAGTAATTATCCGACCCAAGAATGGACCAGAAGGTTCGTTCCTATAGCCTCATTCTATTCTATTCTATTCTATTCTATTCTATTCTATTCTATTCTAATTGAATGTTAAAGTAATTCGTAAGTAGAACTGCTGCGTGCCGCTGCTAACTTCAGATGGAAGGTTCAGGTTTGCGTTAACTCATAAAAACGAGCCCTTGTTTTGAAACACAAGTTTAGGTTTTGGCGTTTCCTGCAAAAGAACATAAAAGACAGTTTATTAATACACATTTTATTTGGAGCCAAAAATGTTTCTTGATTCGATGAAGTTTTAAATTTGTAAAACATATACCAAAATAAACACCGAAACAAAAAACCATCATTAAAATAATGTTTATAAATACCCTTTATTTCACACTAAGCACCACGAACACTGCGCTCGTACTGTTCACATTGTTTGTACATAGCCTCAGCTGTAAAAGAGATCATCGTATGTATCTGATGTATAATCATTCCTAACCCTTTAGCGACCAATTTGTTTTTCTAGTTTCTACATTTAAGCTCGCAAAGACTCTGTACACTGATGCAATGAAGCATGCTGAGAGCCAGGCAGCCAAAAGAACGACGCTGTAACATGCCGAAGCGTTCAAACCTAGTAGCAACCTCATATTGCTCACTGTTTAATTATTAGAACAATTCTCCCAAAGACCGTGAAAGGCGACCGAATAGTCCACTTGGTCGCTAAAGGGTTAATTACTATAGGGTTGTGCATTGTATTTGTTTTTTGCGCGAAGGAACCTGATATTTGCCTAAGTTTAGCTGATCGAATTCACAGTTCGTGAAGTGTGAGCTGTGTTCTGTTCGTATTTCAAGCTTGAAAAACCTAAATTTTACGTAAGTATTATTCCTACCCATTATTCATTATTTAGCTTTTATTTTATGTTCCCTCACATCACAAGAGGAAACAGGTTTCATTGAAAATCAAACTCAAATGTTGTGAATTTTTTTGCATCTCACTGCAGCTCTGCTCCTCGTTTGTGAAATTTCAAGAGTTCGTGATTTGTTTGTGGCTTCTGAAGTTTCAAGGTTGGTGCGCTATTTTTGAGTGGAATTTTACTTCACTTGACCGAAAATGTTTTTTCCTGAAACTCGAGCAATTGTGGGAGTAAAATACCGCCCATGAATACTTGTGGCTGGTGTGTCCTGTTCAGAATAGCTTTCTAGAGACTTCACAAGTTTCTTGAATTTCTGTTTCTAGGTGTGTTATCGCTTAGCCTGAAAAGAACTAACACCATTGTTTTCTTCATTGGGAATCGATTTGTTAGAGCTTTTATTTAAATATAACTTACTATGAATATCAGAGCAAAGTTCTACTCTTCCACAATGTAATTTTTTACTTGTTTTCGATTAAAGTATATTAAACCTCAGTTTGAGGATTGTGCTTTTCTAGTTATTTATTAATTAAAGGTTGAATGAAAACAGGCTTGCTTGATATATACCATCTAATCATTTCGGAAGTAATGGATGCAATTTGAATAAGTAACGCAAATAATCAGGTCTTGCATACATAATCATTAATGGGTTTCCATTATTATTTGATTTTTTCACCTGCTAGTATTTTTTGGTCGGAGGCATACAAAAGTTTGTTGATTTCGAAAACAATTTTGCAATGTCATTTGAAATTTATCATAGTTTTTAATGTTTGACGGATTCAGCACAGCAAATGGTAATTTGCAGGACTGGGAACTCTTGACCGGCTGCTGTAGGATTTTCTCAAAGTGAAGCTACAATGAGTTTTTCGTCAAACTGAACTGCGCGCAAGGTGTGACCTTCATTTTCAAAGCTAAAATCTCTATTTCTGAAATTAACGAGTCGTCTTCTACAGGGTTTTTACGTCAGCCACTCATCTCCAAAGGCCGAGTAAAAACTCAAAATGCTACTACTGTACAGTTCATGTTTTTAGCTCAAATTCTACTGGAATGTTCAAAATTGAAAGGGATGTATTTAGTTGACTTTAATTGATTTTGAAAAAAACAAAATTCAATTAATTTGGTGTCTAAAAACATACTAATACATACTTGTTGCCATTAGATTGTGAAAATATAGTTAAATTATACACAGAATTATATACGCATATTACATATGGGATTACCTGGCAGTTACTGAACTTGTGCGTTACAGTGCTTTTCAATTACTTTGTTAATTCTCCCTTTGGTTGTCTCTATGTAAACCGGATAAGAGCTCGTGCATACCTAATAGATCTCATTACAGATTCTAAACTCTCTCTAAAAACCTGCAGGAAACATGTTGTAGTCTGGCAGTCCTCGAATTTTGCTCCTTTGCTCAGTGCTTTGTTCATGGACTTTCTCAAAATTACGTGGCTTTGAAAATATGTTTTACGTATTTTGTTTGAATAGCGATCATTCAATCTAATTACTGTTCTGCAGTGTGTAAAACTTTTTTATATGATGTTTATCTCACATTTTTATAATAAGTGAAATTAAACTGAATGATTTTTATCTTTTCCTATTGTTAGCTACCTGATGATCGTGTTCTTTGATGCACTGAATATGGAGAGTCCTGATTGCAGTGAATTATTCATACCCTATATTTATAAGTAATCAACTGAGTAAACAACTGGAATACCAGTTGAAAGGGATCAATGAAAAAGTAGTGCAATAATCATTTCGTGAGACTTCAGAAATGTGGAAAATTCTGAAAACCTTCAGAGGTCATTCTACTGGAAGGAAACTATTGTTCTTGTCCTAATACTACGTTGCAAGACGCTCACATGGAGGTCTCCTGTGGAATAAATATTTTCGTTTATCATAATGTACATTTGAATCCAGAAGTGCTCAGTTCCTTCTATGGAAGTAGGACCTAGTCATACAAACTTCCCGTACTTTATCCCCTAGCTTAAAAACAGATAATACTTCTCTTCTCAATTGCTCATCCGAAGTAAACGCCTCATATTCTTTTTTTTCGGTTTTGCTCCTATACTATGTTCATTTTTCTTAGTCTGATATTAACAAATACTGTGTACATAAAATTACGTTATTATCAATGCACTGCTCTCAATTATTTCAAGTATGAGTCATAGTAACTTCTCGACCGCATTACTATTAGCGCCAGTCGTATCAGGATCCGGATTTTTACCAGAAACGTTACATTTGCTACATAAAGGTAGCAAATTTTCCATAATTTGTTACGCAGGTTATTGCGAACATCGAGAAAGAAAAATTGCGATCTTCTGACTTGGATGAACTCCAATAAAAACTATATTGATACAATTCTGTTCTAGGATAAGATACCAGCATGTATGTACAGTATACAGTTTCCACAGTGCACTTTATTCGCGCTAGAACTTGCATCGATGTCAGACTCTACATCACCGTGAAGTAATTCCATTAAACAGAGTATTTTCATTGCGTTTACTATTTGTGAGATTTAATGCTGGTTTGTTGATTTTGCAATGGAATCATTTAGGTGCGGTGGTCGGGTATGAACTCAAAAATTTTGATACTCGAATTGAATTAGAGCGAAGCTGTTTTCGGTTTTGTAATGAGTATTTGCTTTCGTATGGCTTTTAATAATAGTCGCCGTGTAGGATATTTAACGTAACTGTATACTCTTTACAGTCTTTCTGAGTTTTGGAAAAAACGTTTCATGAAAAATCTTACTGGTTTGTCATCACTGCAATTAATGCCTCATAAACTAAGCTTGCGGAAGATACAACCGATGTCCAGTATCAAACAGTTATTGAAGCTTATGATTGTTACAATTAATTTTCAGATCGTGAGTCAAAGCTTCCTCATCTCTCTTTGCAGTTTTGGCTGTCCAGGGCCGGAGAACGCAATATTCAAGGAGTCTCAGAACAAGACGGACGAGCAATTTATGGAGTATCCAATCATCAATTGGAAGGCCATCATTTGGGTCAATCGACCCCTACCCTTGTGGGCCTTTCAAGTAGCTGTGTCTATTGTATCGTTATCCGAGGCCTTACTTCTAGCTTATCTAAATTATAAGGTAAGTTCTTCCATATACCTGCATTAATTTCAGTTATGCAAGTTGTCGTGATTGAAGTGTTTCCCCCATGCCTTACTTCTAACCTATCTAAGGGATCGTTTGAAACTGCTAGATTACCAACTGTGTTACTTTTGCCCTACTACTCGAGTGTTTGCACTCGTCGTTTAAGTTAAATGATGGAATATCATTTTCATGTGCTAACAGCTTGATAGTTCGCAGAGTTAGCTTTCTTTCTTGAATTTTGTTCAATTCTATGAAATAATTGCTCACGTTTAGCGTATCTACATTTATTAGTGTAACAACACGTAATCCACCAATTTTTCACTTTTTAACTCATTAATAAATGCAATTTGTGTTACAATTTTCTGTGCCTCGAAAGGTAAAATCAAAGTGGTAAAGAATTACGCTCTAATAGCAGAAGATTCGCAAAAACGGTGCAGTGGTTCATTCTAAACACTTGTTTTTCTTTTTCTTGCTTTCTCTCTCATTCGAGACCGTTATCATGCAAGCGATTTGTTGCGTAAATCTTCGCTTTTGGTTCTTCTTTTCTCTAACTTTATAGGAGACAGTTAAAGTGTTCATGTTGTAGGTCTATAAATGTTGTACTTCTTAATCATTTTCTAATAGCTAATGGCTCGTAAATTCTCCATAATTTTCGTTATGTTAGAAAATTGTTCCTGCCTTCAGATCATACGAAGTGTTTCTTGAAATATTTGTAGAGTCTCGGGAAACTCAGAAGTAAACCTTTCAGTTATGAAATTATTCATGAAATTCAGTTAGGCTCTAATCCTTCAATTTTTTGTGCAAACTGATCACCGCGTAAATAGCAGGCACCTTTAGCAGTCCGGTCTCCCGCTCCGGTCTGTATTTTTTTTTAAATCTGTAACAGTTAATTATAACGCCATCGTTCTAAACTTATAAACAAGATTCTATAGTTGAACTGGTAAACAATGTTGCAAAAAAAATTTACGCATTATATTAAACTATCCTATTGCAATAAAAACGATGAACTATCATACACGTGGCGGAAAAAATTTTTATTTCAATATTTAAATCCTCGAAAGGAGTGTTTAAGCATTAACACGTTGACTCCGAAGTGGTACGTATGTGTACCACTGAGGTTAGGTTCTGTAATTTTTTCAGATCCTTCTAGTGACTATGCGTACAAAGTGAAGTTTTACACCAATCAGGCAATCATAAGCAACGTGTTAAATACAAAATTTTATACGGTATTTTCCTGAACAAATAATTAGAAGTATTTGACAATATCACAATTTTACTGTTGCAACGACTGTTCTTAAATTTTCCAGAAGTTGGAAAGTTACTAGCCAAGTGAAATATTCCTGGTCGAGCCAATTTCTTCTTTCTTGTTAAACATAAAGGAAAATTTAGTGGTTGACCTCTCCGACTCTTGGCCAGTGCAAATTGAATTGTTCTCAATTACGCCAGTCCTTTACATGATTAATACGGGGCAGGTGCACTGTTATCAAGCAATGACTGTAAGAGTGATTTTGTACTGGAAAAGAAATTCAACCCTAACGTATCGGGGCTTCTGAAGCTCGGGGCGTTTTCTTATTTGCTGGTGTTTCTCCAAAAATTTTCTCCTTCGCTTGCGGCCGGTGGGAACAACTACGCAGTTAGAAGCAACCATCTTTGGTCCACGTCGAGTATTTTTTTTTTGTAAATGAGTATGCCGTATTTTTATTTCCTTTTGGTTGCATATTGTGCACGATTCTCACCGAGCTGTAAATACTGTTGGTATAAAGATCTTTTAAATTTCCAGTTCGTAAATGAAACTTTATTGAAGAACTATTATTTTGAGTGGATGAAGAGTGACGCTTATGATACTTTCGTGAGGCCATTACATCAGTTTTTCATCAGGTTCTGGACAAATCATGTTACTTAGAGTATTTCTTCTCTTAAAATACGCATTACGACTTGATGACACTAAATGAAAGTAATCTGTTTGTAAACAATGAATTGAAACTTTGAATTAATAATTTATTATTCGTTGGAAACTGAAGCAGTTTTTCTCAAACTGATCGACTCAGTTTTCGTTATTCGCCTTTCGATATGAAAAATTTTCTGTTAGTAGAGCTTTTCCTGAAACGCTTTTCGTGAAACTCTTCCTGAAATCTTTTTCATGAAGCTCTTCGTATTACAAGGCTTCTATCGTATAGAAACCTAATAGCACTAATGTAATATTTAATGTTTAAATTTAGGAAAACGAATTTTTCTCGTATTTAAATGTCGTGTGCTTTTTATTTTCAGGGCAATATCTGGCAGATCCTGAAGTCTTTCTACTTTATGCTGGAGATGGTGAACACCATCCCCTTTGTTCTTACGGTGAGTCTATAATATTATTGAAAAATATTAATTCTATTCTGTGTTAAACTGTGTTTTAATTCAATGTCATTTTTATAGCTGCCGTCCATTCTCATATTTTTTGTATTGAATTTGATGAACGTAGTTTCTATGCTGAAAATTCTGAAGTAAAACAAAATTCATAACAAAATAATAATTTTTGGAGCTTGGTATGAGACAAAGCAGGATCTAGAGACTAGTGTTTCAAATTTAGTGGAAACCTTGGTAAGAATACCAATAAAATCTGCATCGAAATTACGAATTGAAAAACAAACTAAGCTCGTTTTAAGACCACCACTTACTCAGTCCGATGTATGTGAAGCCCCTAAGAGAGTCAAAAGAAATGCAAAGAAGCTTCTCAGAAAGTTAACGAAAGAAAACGAAGGTCTCTGTGGGAACGGTTGTGTAAAAGCTCCTGGTAACTTTGTACAAATCCCGTTAAGAGTAGTCTTTCTCGTCTACCTCTTAGGAGAAATACCAGCCAAGTAAGAAATTCACGTCAACGATATTTTCAGTTAGACACGTAGCTGAATCTTGCTTTTCAGTGACTGAAATTGATCTGACGTAGGGCAGCATTTTATGCAAGTTGTGAAATTATTTTATTTGGTCTAGTTTACCGGATAGTAAACCGAACTTAAAGTAACGGCCGTGCTATTGTGAATTTTTGTGACAAAGGACTGCAAGAACTGCACTTATTCTGCGCTTTCGAAGGGGAAGTCGAGGAAAATTGAGATAAGGAATCATCATTGTAACCTTGAGCTAAGGACATTTTTAGATGCAACCTTTGCAATTCCCATACGGGTTTTGCCCACTCTCGCGGAAGCTGAATAGAAAATGTTTTTCTCTTCATCTCAAAGGATTGATCACGACGATTTTCACCTAAACTGCACCATTTACATTTCTGGATTTGGTCCCTCATAAAGATTACAGTTTTTTCTGTCGGTTTTTGTTATAGTTTCAGGGGCGTTCTAGTAGCTTTGTAGTCACTGCAGTCAATACTTCAAAAAAGACGAGTAAATGTCCCCATTGATAATACGTGCCTCCGATGAGTCATTCACAGAGTCTTCAGTAAATCGTGGACGCTTTAACAGACGTGTTAATACAAGGAGATAAGGAAACTATGGATGTCAAGTTTTTTGTACTTGCAAATCCATTTTGACTCCCTGCATGTGAACAATACACCAAAAATTTCTCATAAAGCTAAATAATGAAATAATTTTGCAGTAGCATTTTGGACTAGATTGAATATTGAATCACGTCAAGTTAACTAATTATCTTAGGCAGCAAATTTTATTTCCACTTAGCATGTAATCAGTTCGGCTGTAGTGCAGCCACAGATTCCAACACTTTTAGCCTCGGTCGGAGCGTTACAGTATTAACAGTGGGTGTGCGTTTGAACTTTGTTTCAATTTCTACTGAGGGCAATTTCAGGACGTAATTGTAGTCGATAACTTTGGCTCGTTTAATTGTGTCGGGTCGCAGTTCATGTATTGCATTTTCGTTCAGTATGTGACGGTCCTTTCAGAGGTGCTCCAATGTGATAAAAAAATCTGTCGTAAGAAATGTTCCTTTAGTTTCGTTCACATGCACTTCATTAAGACTCATTCAGACTGACAAGTGATAATCTTGAAAGCATAATTTTGGGAAGCAGCTTTCAAACAAAATATTTTAAATTCTTCTTGAATTGTTTACTAACAGTTTATCATGATTGTATGTAATGCAGTAAAAGTAGTTGAACAAATTGTTCGTTAAATAAAATTAATCGAAATTAAATCCAGAAACAAGATGCAAATTACACTGCTGGATTCAATTGCAAGAACATACTTATTCTAAAGTAATGGTACGACCCAAGTGAATCTTATGACCTGAAATTGCTTATAAATAAAGTAATTTTTTATTGCGATGCTGGGATACGATGTGTGCTCCAGTGTTATACTAAAACCTGAAGGTGGGCATGTTTCTAACGCAGTAGATTTCGGTGTATTATTGGAGCAAATTTTTATATCAGTTTGACCTCGTTCAAAGCCCACACAAAACCTGGTTAACCGTTAAAAACGGTTTGAGTTGCCTTTTAAACAATTGTAATACAATCGCGATACCGTTAAAAGAATGGACTGAAATTTATGAAGATGCAATTCAAAATCATTTTTTACACTTTTATCTTGGTTATAGAAGGAATCATCTGTAAACCTTGGGTTGGAATGTAAACTTCATTTGCTTACAACAATGTTCGATATTCTGTGTTAGTATCAATAATAGATAAAGATTCATTTCTTTCATGATAGTTTTCTAATTTTAGAATTTGAGTCACAAGAAAAGTCTTCGATTGCCTTGCTCTAAAAAATTAGAAAAATGGTCCATATTGAATTTAAAAGAAGCTACACAATTCTCTTTTCGTCTTCATGGCCAGCTTTAATTTCGAGGCATTGATACATTTTATTCTATGTAGAAGAAAAATATGAATTGTCTGAAGCTCTTGTCGCTTATTGTTATGAATGTACGATACAATTGTGGACGATGTGAGAGTTGCTTCGCTTCAAATTCACTGTTGTAGAAAAGCATAAGGACTGCACACCGTCACGCTAGAGGAAGATTGCAAGCAAAACGCTGCTGTGAACTGGACTGAGTTCATGGCTCTATGTTTGAATAAAGTTTGGCGCCAGCGTGCCGTGCTTGCTCTCGTGCTGCGCAGACCTCATGTTTCTTGTGTCGAGTTTTAGACAGCTATTCATGACCAGGGTTTTTCGTATTCATAAAGTATGTTAATATTTTTTAAAACGAAACATCTACATATATCGTTACTCAGTTTCATCTGCGTTATTATTTTCTCATGTTCTATTGAAGAAGCGATTCTCGATCTAATCTTGGACATTTGTGCGAGGCAACAGTACTGTTTGTGTAGGATTTATTTTAGGTTGTTTCAGTTTTGTTCCTCACTTTGCTAATTACTAAGTGATTCGTTAGGGAAGAAGCAAATAAACACGCTCGAATCCATCAAGAAAATAAATAATGAACATTTTTTTAAATTTCAAACAATTTTCAAACATGTAACTTTTTTTAGACTTCCATGCATATAAAACAAATGACATTTCTAAAATGCCTTGCCTCTAGAGTTAGCTGCGCTCCGAGTCGTGTTAAGTAATTGACGTGGAGTGCCAAACATACGAACGTTGGCAACTCTCCAACGATGTTCTTTCATGGATAGAAATAATTTGATGCAGAATTTTTTTGTGCAAACTACGCATTTTTTGCCGGAGCGTCGGCGCCATGCCAGGTGAAAAACTATTTTATAATGTTTGCTTAGTGGTTTCAATTTTTTTGTTTCCTTCAACTTGAATAACTTTTAGAAAAATTTGCGTTGTAGAATAAAGTTTTTTTTTTTACTCATTTCTGGCGCAAAAACCCAAAGAGAGCGAAATAGTCTGAAGGATTTTTAGTACTTATTTGGTTTTGAGAATTTTTGTCTGAGATTTTTTAACTATTTTTAAATTGTTATTCCAATAGTTAACAAGATACTTAAATCTCTTTTTTTGAATGAACATATGCGAATTTATGTACAAATTGCACGGGTATTAGTGTATTACATATACAAATTAGTGTATACACAAAGCATCACGAGGATTGATGCCTTAACTTTAGACGGCATGGGACTTTGATAGCAACCCATGATTGCACAAAACTGCTCATTTCTGTTGTCATGTTCCATTTTTTTAGCACCTCATAAACGCTTGATGTTTTCTAAAGATAATTTTTCAATCATAACGATATGCTTTCAAAAATGATAAGTTCAGCACTAAAAAAAGCTCATTCAATTTATTTCAATTTCCTACGGATGAAAATCGTCCTATAAAATTATTATAGACAGAAATTTCAATCTCAGTGTTGAAGAAAAAACTTGATACACAACCTGATCTTAAGCCGACTTTGACGCTGGCACGCGTTGAACGTTCCCAGATTAATGATTTTGAAGTGTTCACACAAAATTGGTCAAAAGTATGTTCTTATTTCGCATTATTGATGCGTTTTCGTTATAACTTTGAAAACTATTTTCACGCTACTGACTATTTTTGTATAGAAAATGAGGAAACAACTTTTGCTGGATTTTTGCGTTTTTTTATCTCATCTTTCAATCAAATTGAATTCTAAAAATAACGAACTTCATTGCGTTCAAAATTTAATGTAAATCTGTTAGTTTAAAACGTTCGTGTGCATGTTGCTTTCCACTAGAAATTACCGAAGTGACAACACTAGTGTATGCTCCTTCTTAGATGTCTATTGCCCGTTCATTGCTTCCATGTCTTTGTAACAAAAATAAAGCCAAGTAAATTGGCTTATCAGCAGCAGCAGAAATGAAACAGCTTGGCGCTTCAAGGATGTCTGGCACCAGTCTGTCTTGCGGGCTTTCATTCATTTATTGTAAAATGCAGAGGTTTGCAGCTCTGCACTTGGGGCTGTGGCGCTCAAACGGTTGTCCACAAACGATGAAATGGCGATAACGCTTTTTTTCCATCATGGAAGAAGTTTATCCACTGAAAGGCTCTTGAAATTGTGCGAAGTTAATTGGATTGCGACGTTTTAAGACCTGCTGAGAATAATTTGCATTTATATCAGTGTGGCACTGCTGGCACGCCACGTGCTGTTGCAGCGTGGGACGTCTGTGGTGAGACATAGTAAGCATACTAAGAAGGAATTCAACTTGTATTTTTGTTCCAGTTTTTTATGAAATTAGACAGCGTAGCAAAGCGAAACGATCTAGCAGAATATATGAATTTCCAGCATTCAACACTTTATTTTAACGAACTGGACAGTAATTATACACATATTAAAAAATAATAAGCTTTAGATGATACAACAATATCAAGCGACGGAACCTCCACCTGTGGTTTTAGTAACTATGCTGACTATAGTTAATTAAAATTAATATAACATGAACTCAGCTATGAGATGACTCGTTCGATGTAGAGCTTTTTGTGAATCTCCTGTTAAGATTGTTCGTTAGTTCCTAGCAAGTCCTTTATCGCTTGTAATTTTCGTTTCCTAATGTATGAGGTTAGCATTTATCTAATGTAATTAATTTATGAAATGACAGACAATGAAAATTCTCACTAGTAATATAGAACATCTATAATAAGTGATGGAACGAAAATATTTCAATTGATTTCATTCTTAAACCATGATTTCTTTTCGAATGTTTCTTGGATTATTCGAAATTATATGAAACAAGAAAACTTCGATCTTCTCGTTTGAAGCTTTGAAGTATGGGTAAATTATTATTATATTTTGTAACTGTCGTAACTTCAAGGTCATAACATGAACTGGAGCATATGTAGAAGTCCAAAGTTTTCTTCAAGCCATTGTTCATTTAACTTATCCTGTATGGATAAGTTCGATGGCATGGGACAAGGTATCAACCCTGGAGTGGGCAAACAGCTCGTTTCTATTGCTTTGTTCTATTCTATTCTATTCTCACTTATGCTTGAGCAGAGAAGTCGAACTTTGCTTCACTTTTCGACTATTATTATTTTAATTATTAACACTGTAACCTGCGAAACTGTAATGAAAATATCACGTAATGTATAAAATGTGTTTCGGAAGTAGGAGAGGGAAATCAACTATTGTGTCCCTTTGTGCTGTGAAATTCACTAATTTTAATCCGCTAAAAACTTCAATGTAAACTAAGATGCATATAATATGTATTTGTTGTACAAGGTATTTGAATTAGAAACTACATGTCATGATAATAAGTGTTGAGAATTATACTTTTATAAAGACGTGGCAAGAGAACAGCTTATTGAGGAAAAAGTCATAATTTTAGAATGAATACGAGTCTGCCAAGAACGTAAAAATAAGATATTTAAAATAAAAGTTGAACAAAATTTTACCTGGTGACGAATTTACCAGACACTGAGAATTTAAGACGCTACTAAGAACATGATGCATAAACAAATAGCTCCCACAACGTTTCTCTTCAGGTGTTATCGCAAATTTGTGTACACAAAGCATGAGGCTCCTCCTTCATGTAAATCTACCAAGGTGTAATTTGAAATGAGTAGCTACATGGCATACCTCAGTACAGCTACATTTGTGTTGTCTGCGAGACGGAATAAAAGTTTTTGTTTTTTGATTTCATTAACTAACTACATTTTTCGCCTGTGAGTTCGTATGCCATTTGCGACCTGGATAATGTACGCTGTCTCCAACACAAAAACACGTAAAAATATTTATGACTCCCACGGCTACGTATGACTTGCGTCGACCCAAGTCGCATTAATAATGCAGCAACACAAAAATAATGCAAACTACTTCACCTCTGGCGTCTCTTCTACCTTCGGCAATGAAGTTATTTCGCGGCGAACTCATTCCCCATTCTCTGTGACTGCCGTACTAACTTCAGATAAAACAAGTCTTCCTACGTGTAAATTTCTAGTCAGTTCTGTTTATTCTCTCAAAATGAAAGCGTTAAGAGAGTTTTCTTAGTTTCTGGCGATGAAAAGGCATTCTCTTTGAATTAATGATTTCTTGCAGCCCCTACGGTAGAAAATGGTACGAGTAAAATGTTTCTTTTCACTCATGGTTTTCTACTCGCGTTTATTGTGATGCGTTCATATGACGCAGCGGGAGAAAAGCTGCGTATTTTATGTATTTTTCATTCTATTGCATCAACATATTTTCTGGACGGAATTCGGATTCACCCAAGTTTTCATTGTCTAATTTAGAACATGTAATCAATTCCTTTGTTGATCGAAAAATCATTCCTAGATGTTCCGAGAATAGCATTCCCAGACATGACTAATGTCAAGAAAATGCTGACCGTTGAAGAAAAGGTAGGTCTTTCTTACATTCCTTTCGCTGAAATTCGATAATTATTTATTTTCGAAATATTTGTAGGCCAGCTGAACAAAATCTTTGATCATCGAAGCACGTACTTATATTTCATTTCAAAACATGATAGAAATGAAAATGATCAAGTCTAACATTTTTAGTTCTTCTATGGCTAGCTTTTACCCAGTTTTATTCCGTATGTAGTATTTGATACACATACCTACTCGTATATTCATTTTATTGAGTTCTCATTACTCCAGTCTTCGTGTCATTCTCGTATAACCAAGCATTATTGTGCAGTAACGAGTTTTAGAAAGTTGCAGGAGCAGACGAATGTGTTCATTTAAAAAGTGTTTCAAAATTCGTAGCTTTTATTTCTTGAAATTAATCCCAGTAACTCAGTTCCATGCTCTATTTTACTCGTATTTTGCAGATTATGATTACCATATTTTAATAACCCATTCTATCTTGAGGGCTCTTATCCTTTATTTTCCGTGTTTTGTCTCGTTATTTCTTAAAAACTAAAATTTTGAAATTCATTCGAAAACTTTGGCACCGCGAGGGCGACTGAACAGTCTGAATTACGCGAGTATTTCCCCGGCTGCCGTGAAAATAATTCATTAATTCCTAGTAAAAATGAAGGATCTCAAATCCACCAGTGCTAATTAAGTCTAAAGAAATTTCAAATTTTTGAATTTTTCGATTGCAAGATCAAAAAATGGTGGTTTCAAACTATAGCTGTTAATAATACAAATTATTCAGGAACTAAGAACACATGAACAATTTTTTTTGTGTGTGTGCTTATTTCCTTTACTCATCATTACTAGCTTATTTCCGTCTCATCAAATTCAATATTAGAGAGAAACCTCTGCTTTAAAATTTTTCAGTTCTCTTAGTTGAGCTTCGCAGAAACATCACATTATTTTTAAGTAGTTTTATTACGTTGTTCCGAACAAAGGATTTCTAGTGAGGGTAAAGAGGAAACTATGTTGATTATTTCACCTATTCTCATAATACTTAAAACTTTGGGTTTGGGATTTCTTGTTTTTCATTAAAACTATGTTATGCCCAACACACTCTTGGGTTTCCAATCGTGTTCTCTTCATTTTATTATCGAATATAATTTTAATTTAATGCAAAAGCTTTAATCAAACATAAAATGGTTTAGATGTAAATTCAGTGAAGAGGCAAAATTGGTTCAAAGAATAATCAAGAGCGCTCATAGACGACTGCTGATCTCAATTAGCATTGTGTTACAGTAAAAGTGATGCCTTTTGAGAGTTCTGCCCTCGCTTCTTGCGACGTGTCATGCGTGGTGGAAAACGCAGTCAACAAATTTAAATTGAAGTAATTATTAAGAAAAATATTATTTGTCGTGAAAAATGTTCATGTTTCATAGAAAATGAACCATTGAAAAACAAGACTGTTTTACAATAATTCATATAAATTAAATTTGACGCTATGTAGCTACCATTTCACGCCTTGCTGTCAGCAATCCCTGCATCTATATAGCACTGTTACTTTATTCCTATGATCATTTTTGTTCTTTCTATTTTGAGTTATTTGATTTAGAAATGGAAAAGCTAAATTATGCGAGTCCATCATTAATGTAGAGTGATGTTTAATAGCTTAATATTCAATTAAAACTTTAATTGGGCTGGAAGGAATTCATTGAATAATTAAAATGAAGTAATGCGAGTGTTTGAGCGATGTCGACGCTTTACCGTGTCTGGAGTGCTGACTAGAGGTTGTCTTGCTCGATTCAAAGAGTTTATAAACTTCAGAGAAAAGTTTTTGTGTAGCATTAATGAATTCTCTGCCACAGATGGGACGGGGTCAGCATCATTCACAGTCACTCATTCCGCGTGTTGTTTACAGAAAATTACTAGTTATGAAAGATATCAACGATGTACGGATACAATAAATGTATTTGAAACAAAAGAAATCAACCATCACCGTCTCATGAACTGGGAGTAGCATAGATGATAACAAAACGAAAAGGGATAATTGTAGAAGTTTTGCTTTTGCGGTTTCAAGTTTATTATTGTGCTGGGATATGATTACAATCATATTTTATTTTTTATTTCTGCATCACCTGATTTTTGAACTTCTTAAAATGTTCCTCTTTTATGTCAATGGATGACTGAAGGCATCCTCCCTTTGACTCACATTCCAAAACCAAAGTTTAGTTTACCTTTTATGTAAGGTGGAACGAACTCGTCATGTTAGATATGCCTGCTGAGGACATCAGTTTGCGGCATCATGCTTATTGATTCCATCGAATGCTTCCTAAAAGACCCACGGAAGCGTGATCAAACATGACTGCGAGTTTGTCGCTGGTTTTCATCCAGTGATGAAAAAGCTTGTTCTCTCATTCTTTCTTTCGTTTTCAATCATGGCGATAGCCACGATACAGAATCTCGAACTCTATTTCTACAATCATTTCTTCGTTTTCATGTGTGACATCTTGTGAGGTTGTAGTCTCGGTTATTGGCAATGTCAAGGTTTATTTGCGTAGGTCTAAAGTTTGTTGCGTAGGGGACGTTTATTTTAGATTTGTATTATTAAGCAAGTTTTTGGAAGAATGGGTGATCAGACTATCAGCGTGGGCTGCGCTGTGCATGTACTAGCATATGAGCGAGACAGTTTTTTTTTTCTCATCGAGTTCGGATCTTTCATGTCATTAGCCCAGTCAGAACTTTTTTGTAACTGTTAAAAATCTGTTCGAACGTATATAGTCTCGTATTCCCTTGATATACTGCTGTCGTCAGAATAGCTGGTATGATTCAATAACCTCGTGGCTTTATTGAAGTTGGGGCAGAGTTTACTCACGAAAAGACCATTAATTAAGAGGCTGGGCTCCACCTGCGGCCCACCCTAATTTGCATCATCCTCACTGGCGTTGGATTTTGCCTTGTCCGTCCAGTCACCTGGTACTTGGGCAGAAAGCTTTCGCGTAGGCGCACCGTTCCACAGCTTACTTTCATTGCTGCAAACTATTAAGGCCTACAATTTGTGCTACGGTGTCATGCACAGCATAGCCGTGTATTTTCTGTTTTTTGCATAAGCGCGATTCACTTGAGATAGAAGGGGTGCAATTTTGCCTACGTTGATCGAGAACTTTTTTGTAATAAACTGCCGATGAATTGCCTGAATCAAACTGGAAAAGGTGCAACAGGACTAGAAGTTACGGAAAAATATGCCTTTAAAGTATCAAATATATGTACGACATAATCAAGGATTCAAATTAGAACAAATGAAATGCATAAAAATAAATTTTTATTAGCTCACATTAAATTCAATCGGTAGTAAAGGTAAAATAGACCTGTTATATCAAGCTTCATATTGAAAATGAGGAAAGTCTTGGCCACCCTGAGGAAAATATGACTTATACGATGAACAAAACAGGTTTGAAAAATTCTCCTGCAATGAACTGTGTGTGGTTACTGGTTTGGCATCGTTAATTTGTTCCTAAAATTGTATACTATCTACAGATACTATACTATCTACAGAAGAACTGGAGTGATGACTTCTAACTTATTGATCCCTGTGCTTGAGATCGCCTAAAAGATCTATAGTTACGAGAAAATGAAACATTTTTAAGAATTTAAAATTTTCAGCAATAATCTGAAAAATAGGAAGAATTACATGAAATAAAAGCTTCCACGCGTTTCTGCCTGGAAACAAAAACTTCACGCACAACACATTGACTAAATGAAGTGGATTTCTTGTTCATTAATGTGCAGTTTTAATTTAGCGCTATTAATTTTCATGTCCTGATGTCACGTCATTTGTGCTTTTAAGTTTTTGGTTGAATTTACTGAGGACCCTTGATTTTATTTTACTGACGATTAAAATTTGGAAACTTAATGAACATTCTAAATCGCCTTCAATAATTGTAGTAAATGAAAATTTAAGATGATTAAATATTCGTTTAATAAATTCGAGAGTTTAGTGAAACTGTTACTGAACGCTGATAAATGAGAGATGGCGATAGCAATACAAATGAATAACACAATACAGGGTGTCTCAAAAAAATGTACTCACCCTTTAACCGTTGCTAACATGCTGTCTTCTTTGTGTTGCAGGTGTGAGGTTCGAACTTTTACGAACATGATTAAATGTGATTAAAGAATCATGTTCGCAAAGGTTCGAACCTCACACCTGCAACACAAAGAAGACAGCATGTTAGCAACGGTTAAAGGGTGAGTACATTTTTTGAGACACCCTGTAGTACAGCAGGGGATCAGTAGCACTGGTGTACAAATACTGATAGAACACTGATGTAGTAACACCATGAACACAAACAAAAAATGAACACTGCAGGAACACTAATTAGGTCACAATCAAGACGGCACACACGGACGTCGGCAATCCCAGAAGAAATATCCCTACATATGTTGGAATATTGAAGTGGTGATTTGAACAACAGAGCACGGGTGTAATATTTCAGAGAATATAAGCAGGTCCTCATCCTATAGAAAATGGTTTGAAGAATGAAACTCACCATAACAATGAAGTTGTTCAGAAGGTTTTGGTGGAACGTACATTAAATAAAGAAAATTCCTCTTAAGCACAAAACTGATGGTGGCGATTGCAATCGAGTTGAAGGAAAACCAATCCATGACCGGACTCGCTGGATTAGTGAATAAATACAGCAAGTATCATGAATGAAAAGATGATGCTTGGCAAGATAATCATTGCAAACACCCACGCGCAGTTCAAGGACGCTTGATTAGCTGACATTCTGCATTAACAGCAAACATCAAAATGAAGCGAGGCGTGTCACTAAGATGTGCTGGAATCAAGGAAAGCTCGGAACATCAAAGGCTGGATGCTGCAGAGCAGACTCAAACACACCGGGGGCTACGTGACCTTCATGCCAGAGACAGGACATGGTATAAAAGTCTCAAATACTTATCTCACGGTGGACTTCCAGGAAATTTCTATTTGGGGACTCAGAAAACATATGAAAAGTTGGCAAAATGTTTCTTTCCCACCTTCACATCAGTCCCTTTAATTGATTTTGAGTATCTAAATGAAGATGCTGATTACTCTGGTAATTTTTGCCAGACTGCACAGCATTTGACAAGCTAGTTTGATGTGTAGTTACATGTATCGCCAAGTGATGGAAAACTTTTGATGTACTGTAATTTTTTTTCCCGAAGAACGGCTATAATCCTACTCGAGCTTATGGCTGACACTCACTGGTACGTATCGTACGACTTCCTTGTTTGCAATGTACCAATAATCAAGGCAGATTTATTGGCGTTCTTGGTATGTCATCTTTCTTTAAAATTGTATTCTGTCGGGAGTACGTGGTTTATGAAAGTTTGATTTATTGAAAATGTCATTATGAACATTTTTAATTTAGCTCTTCTAAGACGCATAAAATTGACTGGACCTTTCAACGTTACGTAATCAAATGGGATAATATATATTTCCAGAGTACTTACGTAACATTCGTTTTACAAACGTTTTAATTAGTTGTTGACCAATTTTGTTGTTTATTTTGATTTTTGTTATTTATATATATATATATATATATATATATATATATATATATATATATATATATATATATATATATATGCTGTGTAAAGGAATGTCATTAGATTTCATTGATTCATTATTTTCAATTTTCAGATCTGCTATCCACCTCTGCGGAACTTGTTCTTGCCTGCCTTCCTCAACTGCTGGCTCGCTAAGCATGCCCTCGAGAACATGTTTGTGAGTATCCATGTTTACAAATCCTTCAATGGCTGCATTCTTTTTTATTTGCGTTCTATTATTGTAACATTCAAAAATCTTATATTAATTTTGTATTCAAAATACAATCGTACACGCAGTGAAATTCTGATCTTAGTCTTTAATCGGAACATGCCTTATTTAACACGACGGCATGCATCACTGGTGCACTTATAGCAGAAAATGACTCTGTCTGTAATTACTGGTGTTATGTCACGATTATGAGCTTGGCTACCTACCTCATTCGTGAATACCCGAATGATGTGATGTTTGATCGTCGCATTTAACACAGCAGTAGTGAATAAATGTGTTTGTGCAATGCAAGACAATTTAAATTGTACGTGAAAGACTATTTTTATCTATAAAAACATTAATTCTCTATATTGACGGTTGAGGTTTAAATTGACGGTCGCAGCACATTTGAAGCACCAAGAGGAGCTCGCTGGAGTTTTACGCTCATTCTCTGGCACAGTACGTGTAAAAGACTAATATGAATCATTGAAAATCTCCGGCAACAGTGTGTATAGAACACTAATATGAATCAATGAAAATCTCTGGCAACAGTATGTGTAGAAGATAAATATGAACCATTGCGAATCTTGCCTGAAAACTCTACTTTGCTCGTAACTTAGACTGTATACGACATAAATAGTCGTATTTTTTCATATTTCTAGCATTCCTTCTGTTGAAGAGCTTGAGTATCCTGTAGAACACTGCAGTCATTAATAAATCTCGAAATGAGACGCATGGTGTTCGGAATCTTATATCCGTTTTTTTTGTTGCATGTTGTAAGAATCTAATTAATTGCTTGTGAGCGATTGCGAACATGTTTCACATTCTTGTTCTTCAGTACTTGACAGTTTTTAGAGCGCCTAAATCCTGCAATAATTTGTGTAACGATGAAGCGTTGTCGCAGAAGTTTCATTAAAAGTTGGCAACTTCACCGCCGATCTTGATATGATACGCAATGAACACCAATCGACCAAACTTATCCAATTTCATTGATCCTTAGAAGACTTGTTGGTTCAATGAAGATCCCTCATTTCAACATTAATCTCCGTCTCCATCGCCTGCTGCTCGAGATTTCAATTTTCCTGTAGAATCCGACGGGGAGGAAAGCAATCGCACTTTCAAGGCATTTGATTGGCTGCCACTTTATTGTTCGAGCTTAAAATTGCTGCAAACTTTTTCAGGAACCATGGCAATGCTAATCACTTATTCTAAAATAGTTGTCCTCCACAGTACCTTCAGAGATAATTTTTTGCCTTCCTCCTCTTTTACATCATGTGAGGTAATTTTTGTTTATCCTCGACCCTCATTATGCAAAAAGTGGTTGAATAATGTTCCACAATCATTAGCAAAATGATTCGCATACTGGTGAAGTGTTTTCAAATTTTCAGTGACCCTAACTTTTTTAGAACTATGTCACACTGAATACCTGGGTAATTGCTACGAGAATTCGTTCGGTATTTGCGAGTGTCCAGCGTTTCAGACATCAAAGCCCCGGGATCTTGTTCTTTCCTCAAGAAATGAGAGCGAAGAGAAACACTGGAGCCGGACTGCAAATTATTACAGGCCTTACGAAAGTGGCGGCGAAATTCGAGATTCTTTCCAAATTCTCCCTCCAAAATGAACCATAAGAGGAGCAGATGTTTGCCTCGATGATTCTAGGAAGGCGAACATTAAGGCAAATAATGGACAATGTTTGCAGTATAGAAGTGATCAGGATTTGTGAAAAGGTTGTGAACCTAAGTCCCTAAAATTGTAAAATGAGTATTTTTTCAACCCCTGCAAGGTAGTAGTTTCAATTTTGATACAATGTATTTTAAGTATTGGAATGGAGAAAAACAAGAATGTATTATCTAATTCGTACCTGCTCATATCGAAAGTGGCAAAGTGGCTTTTTTGCGAGTGATTGGTACAAACTATTTCAAGAGGTAGGCAGGTTATAAATGTATCTAGATATTTTAAAACAGCGTGTGTATGGATGAGAAATTTCAATCTTTCATATTAGAATCTGAAGACCTACGGTCCAGATATGTATTTACATTTACGACTCGATAACTCTATTTTAAAATCCCTACGGGGTGATACTGTCAAGTAACATGCTGAAGTAAAAAGAACGTGTTTCGCTAACCATTTGTATGAACAATATAAAAAGCTACTTGGACTGCTAATTAATTCGTGCAAACCAAGTCTCAAAATTAAATGTTTAATGGCCGGAAAATTAGCGATTTTATTTATTAATATTTACCTACAATGAAGTGCATCGTTTTTCCGTCTTCATATATTTCTTTTCAGTGCAATGCTCTCTAATCTCTATATGGAATCTGGCTTCTGCAACTCCGTATCTATGACATAACTTGGCAGAAAAATAACCTGAAACAATTTTAAGAATATATATGGGTATGAATATTCAGCTTGAAATTTAATACGTAAGGAAAATTCAGCTCAATAATGCATGCATTCTTTATGCATAACACGGTAGCTACAATCACCATCATTACTAAAAATATGTATTGTAAAAAAAAAAATTTTACAATCTCTTGAAATAGCCGTAACAATGACTGGACAGCTTTGACGTAGTAGTAAATTCATGGAACACATCCAGAAATCAAGTGACGATAAAATCTTTTGTAAAAATTTACGATATTCGTGCGTCATATTTAATTTTAAATCATACGTTTCATATCAGGCAAGAATGCGCAAACTAAATTTTATGCGTTAATTTTCTGGCAGACAGATTTTGTAAATTTCGAATAAGTGTTTTCTACAATTTGCAAAGAAGTTCTCTTATCTTGGTAGTCGTCCCACAAATCAATCAAACGAGAATCGTATCCTTGTGATGGTATCTCAAAATTCCTGCTCCGGCCCCCAGCAATACGAGCATCGTTTCATTAACCCCCTATATATGTGTCTAAAGAAGCGTCATGCTGGCATTTATGTTTCGTTTTGTGCTGGCGTAATGAGGATCTTATAGCAACTTTTAATGTTCTTTGCTTTGATTCATACAGGATTGGTTAGAACTACTTGATCCAGAGCGAACTATTTACATTTAACATTTAAAACATTTTGTTGAATTTCAGACTATCATAAAGAGCATCGTGTGGGCTTTGAGTTACTCGGATGTAGGTAGAATTCTTGTACTCTCTCTGAAATTTTCGTAGCGAATGATCATGCACCTAGTTGGTGTATGTATGCTGTGAGCTTACTTTAGCTTTCAGGGTCTTCCTTTTTTTGCAACCTATTCTGTTCATCGCTCACGAGAAGGCCAGCGCATTGAGTAGCCGATCGAAAGCGCGAGCGTAGCTAGGACTGATCCAGTCAATATCATTCTTTTATTTGTAGTCTTTGCCAAGTCATTTTTTTCGACTTTTTTTTAGAGGTGTAGATCAGATATAAGTGAATATAATTGTTCCTTAAATGAAACTTAAACAAAGTTGTCTTTCATATTGCGCCGATATATGATATTGAGAACTGTCCAAAGAGCAAATTTAGAGTTATCATGGAAACGCTGTAGCGATAATTGCAATACATGGTAGACATTAGTCTAATCTTACAGGCTAAAGAAACAATGAGGAGTAAGGTAAATATGATTTCGGACACGAAATCTGCATTGCGAGGCTGGACGTTTTGACCAGATTTGGAGTGTTGGTTTGACCACTCACCGTCCGAATACAATGGAAGTAGTAGAGCAGTAGTCGGGGGTAGGAAGGGGGGTATATCTTACCCGTCTCCTCACACCTCTGTCCGAGATCTTAGTCTTGCGCTGTGGTAATTAATTCTACTCAATTTGTAATATTATCCTGCTTATCAAGTGGCATGGACTTCTGAATTTTAGAACAATCACTCATCTTGAACAAATCTTTCTCAACAACTAGATGAGTTCAGATCCATTCTCTATTTTGATTCTTAAGTTAGTATTTCACTTTTTCCGTGTTTTTCGATTAATCCATTACTCTGTAACTAAAATGTTTTCATTCTTCCCCCAGATAAAATTCCAAGCTGAAGTACATAAACCCAAGTGCGATTAATTTGTCTTCAAGTATTTGGACTTTGTAATTATGACTGCGATTTGGAATTATTAGTAGAGACGTCATTACACTGATAGTTGGAGTTGAACTCTATGTAAACTAATACATCCTAAAAACTTGAAGATTCGAGCGAAGGGTTGTGCAATCATGAATGACGAATGCTAAAGATTGCAGAAAATGCTACAGCTTGTAGTATAGAAATTCATTCAATAATTTATTGTTTTTGATGAGTAAATTAATGCCTTACATAGATCTCTGTTTTTTATTTAATTTGAAATTGGTGAAAGTTTGCTTCACGCATCAATTGAACCTCTATGCGTAGTGGACCATTTCTAGTGGCGTAAATTTAGTCACTGCAATTTTTTTTCGAATGCTTTGACCTCTCCTTACATTTTACTTCTGTTCTATATTTTAACCTGTTATCGGCTAACGTCGACTTATGTCGATCTGATCAAAGACAGGCTTACTCGTAACTGTCTGCTAACAGGTTAATAAATCAAAGATCCATGCGTGAATTTCGTGAACAAGTTTTACAGTCGTGTGAGTATGTATAGTTCGCAAATGTTTGACAATCTTTATTTTTTTCTCGTCTTCAAAATAGGTGGGTTCATAAAATGTTTTAAGTGGGAAATAAATGCATTCGTACTCGTGAGTGTTCACAAACTCTCTTTCCTGGTGGTAAGCTGAACCACTGAGCGTTCTTCGTTTAAGGTAAATGAAAATTCTTTGTTGTTGCGCAATTTATCTTCATTGGATGGAAACGTTTACAGTTTTATTTTACGATATCAGAAAATGTTTTCAGTGACCCCAACGAAACGAAGCCAATTAGCAAGATATTTCTCATCCATTCTGTTTGAGTGCAGCTTACTTGAATGTAGATATAACTTAAAAATATAGTAAAAAAGTAAACGTATTTTTTTGAAAATCGGTACTTCAGTGAGGACGTAATTGATCACGCATTCTAATTTGTCGATCGCTCGGCTTGTATTCGAACGAAATCCTGACGAACGATACTTGTTCTGCCTATCTTTTTCATGTTATTCCCTTCAAGCACTTACGTTCGTGTAACTCGTTCAGAAATGAAAATTCTGATGGACGTGTGATTTTTATGTACTAAATTTTATTATTTGTGTTTGTGAGAAATATAATGTCAAACGATACAAAGATATCACATTCTGGCACTAGTTGTGCGATTCATAGTTAATCACGATAAATTGTGTGCTTGTTTTTGTTTTTAAAAAATAAATAAAAACAAGCGGAGTGTCTTTGCATATTATTTTTGTGTTACTAATAAGAGACATTTCGTAGAAAAACTTACAAAAAACTTCAATGGAAAAGTAAAGAACTTATGAATAGAGAAGAAAAGAATATTACTTGTTGCTTGCCGTTCTTGAATTGGAGGTTTTTCATGTACTCGTATAGTCGGAGAGTTTTCGTTTTAATTTTCATATCAACTGTTGCCTTGCACTCCAAATAAAATTAATAATACGAATACTACTGTACAGTAAAGTTTTTCCCAAGATTTGGAGGGAAGCCGTTTAAGAAAAACGAAACCTACGCGAGGTTTACTTGTTAATGATATGAGAACTAGGTCTAGGTACGTCTTACAGCCCTAATGTGTTTGAAGAATCTTTTGCACAACTAATCAACCTCTACCTATCGTTCCAGTCTAGTAAATCGTTCCAGTCTAGTTATCGTCAACATACATACTTGATGCATAGAATACCAAAGGACAGTTGTTAATGTGAAACATTATAAAACGCAGTTCTTCATTCTGTTATCTAATAATAATGTGTGTTAATTACGTCTATTAAAACATTCACTTAAGGCAGAAAAAAATGTATAAAAATTCCAAACAGGAAATTCAAATGGTTGCTACGCATTGTTGATGGAAATCAATCACTTCAATAATCTTCAAGATTTATTTCATTCGACACAATGATCGTGCACTCATTGAAGCCTTAAACCGAGGAATTGTGGGAGACGATGTAAAAGAAGCAGCTATCTTGATCTTTCCTAACGTGGCCTCTTTTCTCAAACCCTGAGCTCATCCCTCAAAAACTTTTCTCAATTGGGTTGACTAGAGCTGCTCAATTGGGTCACGGGTTGGAAGTACAGGTAGTTATGTTAGCTTTTCCCTCCTTAGCGTCAGAGTAGTCCACACAAAGTTGTGGCCGAAGTCGAATATGAACTGGTAGCCTCCGTTGGTCGATGTACTGAATATTTGCAGGGCAAATATGAGTTAGGAGAGTTAGGTTTGTGCCTAAGTTTCACTGAAGTAGGCGATGCTCGTAGTGCTACTTCCAGTTGAAGTCCATAGGGGACGTGGCTGACCTCTGGAATGACTTAAGCTACAAGCAGCACTCAAGTAGCAGTAAATTGCAAAAAAATCGTGATAAGAAATTTGTCAATTTTGTGCGTAGAAGTACTGTATGTGGGTTATATTTAGACCTTTCACCTAAAAGTATTTACGTCCGGGCATAATTTATGAAGACTGGAAAATGTTTAACACAACTTTTGACTAATTCATGAAGAAATTGGCTTCTTCTCATGGCTTCTGATTCTAAAATTATAAGATTAATTGTGAAGTATCTGATAATTTGGGCATTTTTTGACGTGAAGCAAAATATATTGCATTCAGTTTTGCGTTTAGAGCGGATAAAAATTGCTTTTTTAATGAACATGTTTTGGCGCTTGTTGCATCATCCTTCCATTTCATTGTCGAACTTTGAGCTGAAGAGGACTGTTCAGTTTATGGAAGAATAATTCAATTTTACCTCAATATTGGCAGCCTTTCACAATGTGGCACAGCGAACTCACCTGAACTTCTATTCAGGTTCAAACCTCCTTACAAGTTCAATTTTTTGATTGGAGCTCAAGTGGTTTCACTTAAGTGCAATAGAACTGACAATGCCAAGGTTAAGTATCATACTTGCAGGTAGAAGTTCTGGTCACATTCTAATCATGTTGACTAACGGCGATAGCAGAAACATAAAGACCTAGTTCAAAATGCTCTCTGTTGATTATATTCAAGTATCGTAAGTTACACCTTCACTTCTAGCTTTTTCTGCCTGTCTTCTATTTATGCTCTGTGAAGCGGTGTGAAGTCACTTTCAAAGGAATTGTTAACGTGATAAGAGACCAACCAGGTAGGAATAATTAATTAAAACAAGAGTAGTAAGTAATTAATGTAAGTATAGGAAATCATTGAGCTTCATGAGGTGTTGATGAGGTAACTGCTGTGTAGAGATCAATGGCTTTGAAGGTGAAAGCCCTGTGTACTGTGCATAATGGCTTCCAAGTAAATAGTCTATTGAAATCAACTGCTGTGAGAAGCGTAATGAAACCATGATCGAACCTATGTGTATGATGAATGCATGATCATCAGAAACAAATGGCAAAAATAAACTGGGAAGAAAATGGCTGGAAAATTAGAATGGTATTAAACGTTGGTATAGTTGACATGTGACGTGACTGCACAAACTGAACGCAATGAAAGATTTATAGCATTCACTTAAAAGACTTAATATGAGCAATGACTCAAACCGATGAAAATTTTCTGTTCCAATTATAGAATTCACTAAACGTGTAAAAAATATTGTTTGTACCAGAAATTACTCAAGCTGCAGATTTCGTTATGAATTAAATGAAAACACGTTCATTGACGTAATTGCCTATGGTGAATAGGATGGTATGATGATGCAACATTTACGTACTGATCAGGAAAGTCGGAAAACTTACAGCATCATGAGGAATATATCATAGGTAACTTCATGCGTGAAGTTTACAAATAGTAATAGACTTGAAATTTACAAATAGTTTTCCCTCTTTAAACATGCGTTTGTTCTGAATACAAAATCTTTCAAAGGTAGTTACATACAAGATATCAATTCGATAAACCTTGTTATTCTTTGTATACCTAGTGAAGAGGAGCGTGCACAAAGCAAACAATGCCTCGGATTAGTTAAATATACACGTGTGGTGTACATAGAAAAGAGAATACGAATTTGTTATTCCTCACAAAGAAAAGATAAAGCTGGCGTGTATTTGCCGTGACTTCGTGCAATGGAAAGGAGGGAATATTATGGGAGTGTCGTTTATGGGAGTGGCCGCTTGAATGCTACTGCGCACGTTTACAAGAACAAACGTGCGCGAGACGAGGCTCTGTTGAGGTGAGACTTTTGTTCAAGTTGACGATTGCCAGCGAAATATTTTCTTTATATTTCAGTCGCCTATGAAGCCCATGCTTCAAACCTTGTTCCGAAATAAGTTTGTATTCATAAGGCAACGCTCAGTCAATATTTTCGTCAGGTGGTGTTAAAAAATGGATGCAAAAGGGACATAGGCGCTTGGAAATTCCGTGGGAATATATTCGATTGTAATTTTATAGCAAATTTCGCGCTTACTTGCAAATAGGAATTACAGATGCGCTGTGAACGCTCACTTTTTAAATTGAGAACATTTTTCTTCTGGAAGATTGAAAGGTAATGTGGTAATAAATAGAAACTTACTAGGTCAATATTACCGCATTTCTTGTGTGACGGCAATTACGTTTGATTCACAAAAATGATTTTTATTCATTTGAAACCATACAAACAAAATTTTTAGCTGAGGCTGCAAGAATGACGTCCTACTTGCGGGTTCCTGACCTATTTGATAACTCGACTCAATGAAAGACTGAGCGAGAAAGTGTGCCAGGCAATAATAAATTATGAGGTTCCTAAGACTTGGACAGAAGCCAAATAGGACCTTTATCTTCAAGGAAGGTCGCAGGTTTCGTTCCGCTGCTCGTAATTGGCGTAGAAGTGGGGCGGCTTTGTAGGTCATGGGGTCGGCTTCAGGATGCATACGTGACCAGTACGGTCAATGTAAGTGTAACTTTCTTGTTCGAACTGTATGTGGTTAAAATTTAAAGTTTTTATTGCTCCTGAAATCATTATAGCAATAACGATTATGTGGAGCAATATTTCACACTGTATGAACGTGAATGTTCCAAATTGATTTTAATACAGCAGTCTTTGCTTGGCTTTTCGTGTGTGGTGATATCGCTCACGTTATTGAGTGGAAAGCTTCTTGAGCGTTAAGACAAGCTAATCTGTTTCCATATTACATAGCACTTACTGTGTAATAAAAAATCCTGATAACTCAAGGTTACACGACCTCAAAGACTACAATTAAAGGAAATGAAAAGCTGACTGTTTTTGTCCACTTGTTTAATTGGGGGGTGCAAATTTATATGTTTGCTTGCATAAATTTTGTGTCAATTTGCCTAATTAGTTTCTCAATGAAGTAAATCCTTTCACATTTATACCATTTCGCACATTATAAAGTAAGCGCATCCAGTAGTCGTTTCATCACTGCTTACTACAGGGCGAAGTAAATTATTTCTCTACAAAAGGACTCGTAGGCTGTTCTGGACAGGGCAATGCTGTGCCATCGAAAGCTTACTAGTCTTCCTACTCGTGCAGTATTTTGTATTGGATGTGTGGGATTTTCACAACTTATTGCTGGATTAGTACGATTTCACAAGAAATGCATTAATAAAGTTGTACTATTATATTTGCTTTATATGTCCTTTTACTTGACCTTATGTATCGATTTAACATACAACTGACTTGAGTTCAACAAGTTCGATATGTTAC
The DNA here is from genome assembly GCA_006783055.1 of Trinorchestia longiramus. Taxonomy (NCBI): domain Eukaryota; kingdom Metazoa; phylum Arthropoda; class Malacostraca; order Amphipoda; family Talitridae; genus Trinorchestia; species Trinorchestia longiramus. The sequence goes on along the minus strand of VCRD01000689.1, from coordinate 92,745 downwards.
AGTCGCAAATACTTTCCTTTTTAGATGCTCGCTCCACATTTAGGACTTTCTTTTAGCTGGTGCATCAGAAAAATCTTTGTAGCCCAATTAGTTTAAGCTTAAATGGCGTACAGGTATTTGTTTAAAAAAGTATGAACTCCGAAAACAAGAAATCAGCTAAATGAATGAGCGATGTTTATTGGCATAAATGCAGATTGAAGTAATATTGTATGAGTTTGTAAGTTCGATAGCAAGACGATCCTAAAACGGATATTTATCACTTCATCGTTTCATAAATTATTGCTACAAATTTATAAACATAAAATCTATAATCTTATTGAAACTCTTAATTTTATTGATTCTTTTTAAACTTTTTGGGGTTCCATACATTTAATTAATAGAGGGCCGGAGATTAACTTCAGAGCGCGATAATTGAAAGTTTTGCCTTTTTACTATTAGCCAATTGTATGAAGTCACATTTGAATATTCGATAGAATTCTTCCAGCATCAGATCTAGATTACTGTATTAGTTTGAAGGTAATATATGTTGTAATAAGTTAATTGATATGACGAGTATACTCATGACTTCGGAATCTTCCTACAATTTTTTCAATAAATGAACTTTATATCAGTTCAAAAATAAATTCAAACAGCAGGCAACATTCAGTGATTATTTCCTTCTATTCTGATTATTTTGAATATAATTTTAAGATTTGGTTGAAATTTTAGATGCTAATTGTTTATTTAAATTATGTAGTTAGCTAATTAGCTAAAACAGTTCAGTAGTTGATTAAATGAATTAATACGACGGAAATAACTTGAATATTTATTTTTACAGAACGACCTGCATCGTGCGATGCAGAGATCGCAGTCTGCACTGAGTCAACAGCTCATGATTCTCAGCGCTACATTCATGTGTCTAGTCTTCACCAGGTCAGTGAGTCTTCCTTCTCTGCTTTCTCTGGTCTTCTTTGTTTTAATTTCGCCTAGGTTAGAGCAATTCATGAATAATACGTTGTCCATTAATTGACAATTAGTTCATCAATTGATTAAACGCAACTAATGAAACTGAACTAATTAGGTGAATGAATTAAGAGTGAATTTGAATCCCTGCTGCGCAGGGATTCTCAACCTGCTAATGAATTGGAAAATTGCCCACTAGGAGCATTTTAATAGCTAATTCATTTCAATAAACGAAAGAGTTAAATCCATTTGCTTTGCAGTCAAGAAATAGAAAAGCTAGAGCTATAGAATTATAATGATTGTTTCAGTTTAATTGATATTGTCGTAAAATTGAATCAATAATCATGGTTGCAGTCACGCCCCGGAGTAAGTGGTAAGGATTCTGCTTCAAATACAGTGGTCGTTATTGATTCCATGAGGTACCTTGAAATAAATTTCCTAATCTGAAATCTTCTTCTCAGTTGTGGTGCGTTCGATTAAGTTTTATGATTCTCTCCTAAGGTGTTATTCGATACTGAACCGAGATTTAACATACCAAATTATCCTTTGAAGATGTTTTTCTCAATCATTTTTGAAATTTCCTATTGATTTAACGCTAAAAATTACGTTGCAAAACGCATGGCATAATTGGCATACCTTGAACCATTGTTATTGCATATGAGTTACGCTATATTATCGTTCTGAAGCGTTGGCATTCACTTAAAGTAGATGGCACATAATATAACATGCTCTTCAACAGGACATAGAATAAAATCCCCGTCATCGAGCAGCAAACATTTGTTTCTCGGAACATCATGACCAAAATATCACTGTTTGCTGAGGCATAATGGCTGTATACATTTCTTTTTGAATGAATAAACTATTTTGATAATTGTTCATTCTGCTCTCCAAAAACATGACATTTTATCGTGGATATTATTCCACCGTTGTAATGTACATGTTCTTCCATTTTGAACTCAACATTCCGTAATACTCTCAAACCCTGTCAATTTCACAGTTATTTGAATTATTAGCAATTTATATTGCTTTTTTGAGTATTTTTTCATTATATTCATCATTGGCCCGTTATTTCCGTGATTTTCATTGTTTTTCTGCATATACACAAAATCTATCCAAACCTTAAATTATGACTTTAATGATGACGAATACCGAGACTTGATTGTAATCATATGTACATTACTCAGAGAATGAGTAGATGCAGTTCCCCTGTATCAAATGAAGACATTTTGAATTTTGCATCTTGAAGAATATGACAAAATTAATTTCTTCTTGGCCTAAAAGTGTTCGAGTTTGTACCGAAAAATTACGGAGTATACGCTCGAGCACCGGGGGCTGAATAGCAGTGCTCTAAAGTTTGCAATCAGCGTTGCGGCGACTGCCATTCCAGTCTTCTATTACATGCAAATGAGCCGAATGATGTCCACCGAAATTTACTGGTACTCAACGAATGCTCGTCTCGCGTCGAAAAAGCGACACCAATAATTTAGTGATAATATCGGTATTTACTTTAAACTGGCTGATGCAAAATTAGACTTTTGCATGAAGGATATATTATGATTTCTCTCTTATTTGCATTCTGTTCACTTGGTTCGGATTATTGGCATTCATGCTATCATCAGTCAGAATGGTATTCAATTTTAAAAAATATTGTACAACTCGTACAGCATTTCACAAAAGAATCAACTAAATTTTATCGATTGATACTATCTCTTATTTTCGTACGCTTTTAGCTCCTTGATATAGTTTGGTGTTAGCTTTGTTATACTGCTACTGAAGTATTTTCTGTTGACTAAGTGTTATCATGTAGATAATGTATCGTATATGCTCATTTATTGTAAAGTTTGTTCCATCAGTGTTTGATATCAGATGAGGTTTGCTATCGTCCTTATTTTGTTCATGGTTTCTCTACCAGAAACTATCTGAATGACAAATAAATATCAATGACTTGTGATAGTTTTCGTATTCTTTTTTAATCTTAAAAGATGTAACCTTTCGTTATCGAAGGGAATTCAAGATTGTTAGAATCATATTTCGGTTGATCAATTGATAAAACAGCATAAATGCATGAATGCAATTTTTTTCTACTGTGAAAACAGTTGTTATTTCTTCTGCAAGTTTCTAAATGGTCCTATTTGATTTATCGTTTATGCAATGGAAAACAAGTGCATATCCTTCATGTTGTCGAGTTAATGTTAATACGGACTCAGGTCTCAAGTTATTGCAGTAAATATTAATGCGTAATATGGAGAAGCAGATCTCTATCTATGACTGATAGGGGAAACTCATTTCAAAGTGGATGGTTTGATCATTTGTGTTCTGCATCCTGGCGTACAATTGAGCTCTAATATTACTCAGCTATTGCAAGACCTTAGGTTAGGTTATGAAGCCTACGTTGAGGAAAGTTGGAAACTCATTTTACAGAAGATCCACCCACTTTTTTGCAGTGAAACAAATCGATGAGCGTGACATTTAGTGCCCGAGGAAAGAGGTTTACAAATGAGCTAATTTCATCGTACTTGCATGTCCTTCAGTAATACATTATTCTGCCACTAATATATTAACAGATGCACGACCTTTTGTACAGATGCTCATTGAAAAATACTTTGATCATCACTGGTGACTCAATTTTGAAGAAATGGTAGAACTTTGTTCGCTCGTTTCTATAGAAAGTAATCAGGGACGTCGATTTTGTAGTTTGGTCGAACTGTCTTGGTCCCAAGTAAACTAAGCGGGAATTGCCTCGCCCAATCGCCTAACTTACTGACCGCTCGTCGGATAGAAAATCAGAAATCAGGAAAATGATTCTTCTGCTCCAATACGACCGAAGATTGTGATTACAAAAAAAGTTGAAAACTATGATTTCCCTGATAAACATACTATTAATTTTCATCGGATATTCGGATACCTTAACAAATTTTAATATATATAATAAGTAGAATAAATGATGAAATTTAAATGATACATTTCTTTTATCGCGCCACGAAAGTCTATATTCTAACCGGCGTTCTAAGATAAATAAAACGTGCTTGTTCAAATTATGCGAACCATTTGTCTTTATCACCCATTATACGGGAGACATCACCATCAACTATCGATAAATGAACATTGTAACGAGGCAAACCACTTAAAGAACTCTTATTGCTAAACGGAGTATTGATGGGCATGGCTCTAGTACAATAGTGCAATTGTCACATGACATGCACAAGTATACAGTACTGTGAGATGTATTTGATGCTATAATACACGTATAAAAGGCAGATATAAAAACATAAATCCTTAATTTAGGGCGTTAATATCTTTAAAACATTGCGTGATGGGGGCAAGACTGTTTCATCAGTATAAATCGTTATGGAATTGTGGCAGAAAAGGTAAACGCCATGTCAGGTCTCAGTAGCTTCTTTGTCAATGTTATTTGAATGTTAGTGAAACAGTATTTTAATTATGAGTGATACCGTCTTTTTTCAGCTTTGTGGCTCTAGTAAAAGTTCTTGTTATATATTTTGGTTTTCCAAGGCTTAAGCAAAGCTGCAAGCCACCATTTCGATTATAAATATTCACTTGACATTGTCATCAATGTAGTTGATCTAGATGAGTAATTCTTTTGAATTGTAAGGATTTATGGAGAAATTTCCTTTATAGATATAATTAACATATAGTTTGGCTCCGAGGTGTCCTGAATCACACGCTGCCGAACATTATAACAAAAACCTCCGAATTTAGGTTGCCATGTATTATTTTCCCTGTGCAGTGTTTGCGGCATCCAGCACTTTCAAAGAGCTGGCCACCGAGACATGAACTTATTTCAAGCTGTTTACTACGTCATTGTGACCTTCTCGACCGTCGGTTACGGTGACTACGTACCAGACATCTGGCCGTCCCAGCTCTTCATGGTCATCATGATTTGCGTTGCACTTATCGTTTTACCTACACAGGTGACTCTAATATTCAGTATTTTATTACATAAGGTCGTGAAAGTTTATCTTGCATTTGGAGTCTGGTGAGTTAATGGTAATCCATACATGATATATTAAAGTGCAATTCATACATTTGTTCCTTGTTGATGATTTTTCTTACGTCTATAATAGTCAGGCCGAAAGTAAATTTTATTGGTCCAAACTTCTATATAACTAGAATATTTTTCTAATTTTATAAGGCTTCCTTGCTGATTGAAATTCATAACAATGTTTTCAAATGCTCCTTAGTTTTTACCATACAATGTACTAAAAATACTATGTCTCTGATTTTTCAGAGTTTACTCATATGACGTTTCAAACTCGTGTCCATTTGCTTTATTAACTGAATTTTATGTGTAGCCGGTAAAAAATACTGACATTAATCGTCTTGACGAGTTCGTATCTCTGTGAAGGCGTTTTAAGTTTCTGATCTTCTCCAAGAAATGTAAGCATGTTCTATAAAATTTTGCCTGGAAGTTTAAGTTTAGCGGCTGCTTTCTGTAGGACATTTTATCATAAGGTTCTTTCTTTGAGAGGCGAGAGGAGTTTTGAGAACGTTTGAGTCGTGTGACAGGACATCAAAAGTAAGGTGTAGATTGGCTTCATGTGAGGCAGGTGTAGAATGTACTAGTTACATCTAAACTATACTCTTCGGAAATCACTCCTAGTATTTGATTTACTTTTTAGTTTTCCTGGAACGTATCACAAGAAGAAATCCGTGATTAATTTGAATTATAATCATCTTCTGATAATTTTATGAGGAGTTACTTTGGGAATTTGCATTTTAATAAATCTATATAACAACATTTTTCGTTACTATTTCATGCGTACAACACTGTCATTTGTGGTTGATACTGGTTACTGTTTTTTCTCGCTGATAAACACTCATGATTAATTTTTGAAAAATAAGGCTTCACACTGCATTTCTAGTGCAGCAACTCGGGTGGGTCACATTGATAAGCTACTATATTAAGCTCATTAAAGCATCTTTTTCACGTCCAAAGGTTCTCCAAAACACTGAATTTTATTCCATACTGTAGATGTTTAATTACATATGTAAAGGCTAATATGTTACAGATTACATATGCTTTAGGGCGTTAACATTAATTTCCGACTACCTCTAGTGTCTCCCCATTTGCTTTGCACTGATAAATTATTTCTAAGTTTTAAAAATCAATTTCGGGAAGAGTAAAAGTCCCAACCTATTATTTTCTCCCAAATTTCATCGCATTCCAATGTACATATATTTTTAATTGCACAGAAATATTTGCAGTTTTACCAAAACATCGTCTAAAGTATTTTTATTTTTCATATATTCACACGTTTGTAAATGAATAGTTGTATGCAGTTTCAATCTTGATCATTATTTACGCCAAGTTGTTAATTTATGCTGCTCAGCTTAAAAAAAATTCTCGCAATTCATAAATATATTTTTTTCAAAGGAAATTTCCGTATTCTAAGATATTTTCTTACCTTATTATTTTGCCTAAACAAATGCATTGCGGCCACAATAGTGCACTGGCCTAATTATATAGGGGCTACCACCAGCTTACGATTGCTCTAAAATATGTATTTTAAATTTTCATAAATACTAACATATTTCGAAAATTCTTTATAACATTGGCCCCTTAATTTTTATCCAATAAATTGATATCATAATGGATAAACATTGAGGGAAATCGGAGGAAAAAGAACTTAAGACTCTTTAATTGACTTTTGCTTATTTTCCCCAAGTTTGAGCAACTGGCGTTCACGTGGATGGAACGCAAGAAGCTTGGCGGAAGTTACTCAGCTCACCGCGCCCAGAGTGAAAAGCATGTGGTCGTGTGCAGCACCAACCTCCAGGCAGACGCCATTATGGACTTCCTCAACGAGTTCTACGCTCATCCTCACTTGCAGGTGTGTGCATTGGTATGAATGTGGCACAAAATATACGAGATGTTGAGTGGTTCGTAAGACCAACCTAGAGGGGGAAGCCGACTTCGGGTTAATGCTACAGTTACAAATACTGCCAGACTACAGATTGCAAAGACTAAATATTTGTCGCCCCTTCAATTCGACGCACATCCTCGCTAACCTGTGTCCATGCACAGTGTCACAGGTAGCATTGGTTTAGGGAGGTTGTGTGCGTGTGTTGAACTAGTTACTGGCAAATGCAAAAACAGTTTTAATCTTGAATTCAGCCTGTACCATGCTGAACAGATACAGGACTGTCATGTGCGTAGCAAGTGCAAATGCGAGTATAAAACGAAGCTTGTATAAAAACTGTATCATGTTTGCACGCCGTGAAGTCTACGCAAACACGATCCTCGTTTATTACACTATTACGCTGCAAATTTGTTGTATTGTTTTTATTATTAAAAGCATTTCGTGAGTGTCAAAAATGTGTTTATTCTTCAGAATAACCTCCTCCAGCGGAACAAACTAAGCGTCCTGTGGGAAATTTGTTGACAAATTTATTTTTGATCGCACATGACACTGACAATTTGTAGTGTTATTCGGCTTCAATATTTAAACAAGAAGCGTTTCAATCAAGCTAACTTCTGACGAAAACGAATTTATCTCATGCCCTGCAACGAACCAAATTTTAAAATCAGTCTGATTGATAACCAGGCACTCCACCGCAGTAATTACTCGGACCAGAACATCCTGCAATTTTACTGAAACTATTCCTCAACTTGTAGCGTGGTGTGAGAGACAGTTCTATCTTGTTAAAGTGACACCACGTTTGTCAACTCTGAATTATACCAAGCAACAATCAGGCTCACAAAAAAGACAAATATACTTCTTGATTAATTGTTAGGTTTGCAATGAAGGAAAGAAAAGATTTTCGTCCACAAAATGTTATGTTGACTCAAATAATTACCGAAGTTAGTCTTTGTTTTCCAAATTATCGTGTGTATCGTGGCGTTTAGTTTTAAACTGGAATTCAAATTCGATTATTTTGCTCATGCTAATTCTCTGTTTCTCATCCATCAACAACAGAAGTGGTTTCGTACCTTTACAAGGAAGATTTAGTAATGTGTTTTCTACTGTATGAATATTTTCTATTCAGGATTCAAACAGGTTGTCCCCTGCATTTCTTCAATACTAATAGCTCCAGCTGTATCTTGAGCTCTCTTCTCAGTGTTGGACATCTAACTTTGGATACGGGGACCAGTTCTCTTGCTGTTTTCTCAAGATAATGTTTCAAATTCTCTCGAACGTTGTTAACAAGCTGTAAAGTTATCACCGGATGGGATGTAATTTTTCTCACTGAATGACTGCTGTACTACGTCACTTATAACTGCTTGGCAAACCTGTAAACACCAGATCGGCCCACAGATAATATCACAATGAAACAAATTTGGCGAAGGGCTGGGTCACATGTGTTTGGTGAACGCTCTATGACAGTGTCGTGTCGTTGGCGAATTTGTTAATTTCACTGACAATTTCGATGTCGAGGTCGTTATAGTATTTTATAATCATTGTGCTGCAATGATCTTCTCCATTATAACTTACTCGAGTATTTAACTTTCTAAACTGAACTTGCCTCAAACTAGGTCGCTTGGACTCGTCCAGTGTTGCTCTTTCACGTCTATTAACGAAGTTAAGAATCCTTCGCTCCACTCTATTGATCGAGCTGATGGCATTTTCAGCAATGAGTTCGCTTGCTTCATCACTTTAAAGTTCAGTAATGCTTTTAAAATATAATTTCCTTCACTTTTCCGCAAAAAAATCTTCATGACTTGCACTACCTTCATGTCTGAAACTTCAAAGCTAGATTGTTATGCCTTGATGTTTTTTAGCTCTTTCGTAGAAGTGCGTTTGTTTCACGTGTTCAAGTAAAATGATGAGAATACTAGAAGCTTTCTTTGTCTTATGATTTATGTATGATAAAATTCTTGGAAAATACTATTATAGTCAAAAAAACATATTTCTAGTATTCCTTCTATTCTTTGTGATCCATACAATCCAAATTCTGTTTTCAAGCTCGGTAAAATCTAATATAAATTTTTAAAGTATTTTCTTTCATCTGAAATATTCAACAAATAATGTTTTCAATATAGATGCCAACCGAAGAATATTCGCATGCTTGTCAAACATCATCATCCATTAAACAGGAGTCGCAGGAGTGCCTCCTGTGCATGTTTTCGGTCGTTCATCAAAACGTTCATGCATTTTATAGACGCTGCTATGAGAGTATTGTCGTGCAGCTTGTAGAATGATTTTTGCAGTAATAATTAAGTCAAACAACTGATTTCCTCTCTTCAAAAACGCATTCCGACCATCAACTGTGCGAAGTGCATGCATCTATGATGAAACTCGGGCACAGGATAACTTTCTAAAATACATGGCTGTGTTCGCCTGTTGAATTTCCAGTCGCTCTGTTAATCGCTTTGTCAAGCTAACGTTCAACTTGCTGCATAAGATGAGATTTGTTAGCGCACTGAACTACAATTACTTCTTTAATTTTTCAGGTGCAGTGTTCTCTATACGGGATACAAAAGCTTCATTCCATTTGTCATTTCCAAATCAATAAGTCTGGATCATTTATTTCTCGCAGGGACACTCATTTGTTAAATTCATTCGATTGTAGGTATATTTTTTGGACGTTAAATTTCAACGGAGTATTGGTATGCGACTCATAAATTGTTTGTGTTTTTACTTTTCGATAAGAACAACGCTTTTCAATTTCGTGGAGCTTAGCTGACATGTCCTAAATTAAAGAATCTTGTCAAATCTTCCCCGTCATAACCCTCATTTGAAAGTTATTAAATGAGTTACTCTTATTCTTTGCGATTAGTTTTTTGGTGGAGGATTATTTACAGGATGCTGTTTCAAATTACCTGTTTGCTGTCATTCACGAGGCTTTATGAAGAGCAGGAGGTACCGACAGACCGTGAGTCACCGTCGCGTGTTGCTGTCGACTTCATGCTTTCACTCGTTCCCAACACAGCAGCTCCCTCTGCTGCTCCCCACGCCTAGACACGCATGCCACTTCATGTGCACGACTGAGTCATTTGAAGCTGTTGTTTGCGTGCGACTTTTTACACCGCGTAATGTGCCTCATGAATTATTGCTGCTTGGCATTTGGTAATTGCGATATTTTTTACTGTTACCCTAAGCGAGTGTACGTTAAGGTTTAGTTGGTGATAAATTAAAGTCTCCATCAAGCTGGAAGTGTCGTATTTTCAGATGGTAATTTTTTACTTCCTTTTCGGAAAGATTTTTTTTAAGATTGGCTGTTTCACTTGAGAGTTCCTCGACGAACCAGACACGAAATTATGCACTCATGGTGCAGCTCTTTCAAACTCACTTGAAAGACTGTACTGTAGAAGTGAAACCGTATTACTTACCTGTTTCATCGATGTGTCAATAGATGAAAATTATAATGGTGAGATGATATTTAGCTCATGACTGTAAGAAAAAATTACAGAAATGATTATCTTATGGTGTTGGTAAAAATTTTAACAAATGCCAAAGGAATTTCCAAAAATAGGATATATAAATAAGCTTTAGTAAATATGGTATCTACACTGCTCAACTTCGGCGTATATTTATCAGTCTCAGAGTGAAAATATAATGCTTGGTTAATTTAAAGGATCTCACAATGTAAGCCGATATTGACCTTTGTCACGATTTCAGCCAATATCGACCATTTTCACTATAAGAACGAATATTGAGTATTGACACAATGTAAGCCAATATCGGCCATTTTCACAGTATAAACCACTATCGACCATTTTCATAATATTAGCCAATATCAACTAATGTCTCAATATTACTCAATAGCGGCCATTTTCATAATATAAGCCAGTATCGACCATTTTCACTAAACGAGTCGATATTTACCAACGATAAATAATTTTGCGAGAGTCACATCTTGACTATCAAAACTCAGAATACCAGAACACTAAAAACATTTCATGTACATTCAACTTATAACACCGATATTTTTTCAGGACTGGAAACAGATATAAACATGTTTTGTTTTAAAATACACGTGGACACATTGTGGATGCGCGACAAAGGTGACAGAGATTCCAATAGTCGTTCAGGGCCAATAAGTTTCAACCAAAATATTTCTGCTCGAACTTGACGAGTAATGGTAATGAGCTCTGTTATTAGGACAAGTTTCACGCGAAGTTGAAATGTTTTTCACATTTATCTAGATTTTTCGTGGTGAAAACTTTTAGAAATAAATAATATAAGGTGCTCTGCTCGAAGTACTCGAATTCCTCTTGTTAATAAAATGTTTCTCCACATTTGTAGCAATCAGAAATACACTTGCTGTTCGTTTGGAATTCTATTCCGCGAAAGATTTTAACGGCCGCCAAGCTTTTGTTTGGCAATCACATTGAATGTCTCGTTAAAGCGCTAACCGAATTTTAAAATGTATTCGTTTTCGATTCAGTTAATTTCAACTCCCAATGTATCCAACTGCCTTTGTAGCAGAAAAACTTGAGCCGATATTGTTAGCACTTTTCGCTCAGCCTTACAAATTTTACTTTACTTCAATGAAAACATGATTCTAGGTGCGCAAGCGAGCACTTTGCTCATCGTCTGAAGTTTCCTTTGAGCAATCGGCGGTGTTGAGCTAAACTTTCTTTAGCTGTCGTGTCTTTGCTGCTGCTAACATACTTGTAAAAGCGTAGGTTTGGCTTCTTCATCTTCGTGCGCGCCATTGCTCGAATGTTGAAACCCTCATCCAGAAGAGAGGTGACTTCAACATTTCATACTTATGTTGATAGGTCAAACACTTATTGATTGAGGAAATAAAGGAATTAAACGAGACCAAACGTCACTGCGGTTACTTCATTTCCGCTGTTCCTACAATACTCCTTGTTAACTTTTCAGGTAGCCCACGTCTTTGCCTAAATATCATACACACGTAAAGGTCTCTGAGATGCTCTGTGACATGCTCTATCATATTTGGTCGTTCTAGATCTAGACGGACTGAGAAAAGACACTCTTAAATATTTAAAATTGTGTATTTGCCTTTTTGATGATATTAAAAACTGCTCATTGAAATGTTATGTTTGGTGTAATTTCGTTATACTTTTACAAGTGGATTAGCACTCTCGATGATTACATGTGAAATCCTTCACCCTTTTGTGTGAACAGAGTTCTTTGTTAGCTAAAGTTCTATCTCTCAAAACGCTACGTACATGACATCTTTAAATAAACAGATGAGTTTTCTCGTACTGGTGAACAAAGTGCTCTTTCTCATAATCAGCTTACATTCGTACTGAAGATATTTCGTTCAAACTCTTTGTTACCATACCAAATAATTCATCAGTATCGAGAGATTCTTGTTTAAGGTTCATGATTTAAGATAAAAGAACCAAGCGTATGTGGAAGTTTTTCGTGTTTTCTATGGAATTCATCACGCTCTGAAGTTATTTCTATGCCGAATTGACCCTGCTTCCGTTATGAAACTTGATGTTTGTGCTTGAGTTGCCCTAGCTCAAGTGGGATTTGTCCCTGGTTGCTCCTCTAAACGATGAGTAAAAGAACATAAAAAGATTCGTTTTCGTTCAGGTCTGTGTTGTGTAAATTGGTTTCCAGGTCTGCTTTTTCAAGTTCTTATAGAGCCATTGGTCGTACCGATGGCTCTAGTTGTCTTTATTTGTATCGATTAATTATGCTGTTTCTATATTTTCTAGCGATCTGACTACTTGAAAGTACAAGTCTTCAACCCACGCTTGAATTTTAGACTCTAAGCTTCTCTATTATATGTTATAAAGCTTCAGTATTCGATAATATTCCAGCACAACAATAGTACTCATTCACTCAGCTTTATTTACTTATACTCCAAATAAGGCTATCAATGATTTTTCTTTTTGCATTTTGGTCACTCATTTTTACCCGTCAATCCTTTCATATAACAAACTAGCGAATGTGTGGCTCCTTTGAAATGGACCCAGGAGAGAAGCTTGCGAAATTAGGCTGTATTTCGGGTAGAGTGACACATTTATCCGACTCTGTACCGCTTCATGATAGGTCGAGAAGTCGTGCGATATAAATCTAGAGTGAGATATATCACTCCCCTGAACGAGTTTGACCTTTTTTCTGCCGTGAAAAAACGGGTTTACCATCCCGTTTTTATTTTGTCTAGTTTTGTGTCTACTGAAATGTATATTTTATGACGTTTAATCACTTCAGTCCTGTTTTACCTACATCTAAAAGTCAGGATACTTGTATCTCATCTTCATATTGCACACAGTCGCTGATTTTTGCTCTGTGAAGAGTATAAAGTTTTTTAAATAAGTGTTGAGTAAGTTATCTGCGAACGAAGAGTAAACTGTACAAGATTTAGTTTGCATCGTCCAATTGTGACTTGCGATCGCTGACACATTTCTGCTAGAATTGCGTCGCGCGTTGCAGCATTCCAGACGAGGATGCTGTCCTAATGAGCCTTCCAAACTTGCTCTCACAGGTCCAGTAATCCTTTTAGCTGTTCGGATTATTCTGCTAATCCTCTTCTGCAACTTGCCTTGTTATTGTGCTCCAGACCTTTGAGTTATGAAGAGTCAAGTTTCCTCATAGACGAGCAGTCCGCTTTGAACGTCGTTCAAGAGTAGGATGCGGTCTACTTCACTAAGACTGTGTCCTCAATTGAAATCAGTTTCATTCAATCAAGACCGAAAAGTTACTCGGTTGATGATCTAGTTTAAGATGATTCTGTTCTCAGTCGAAATTATGCTACTTGATTAATATCAAGAAGTTACTCATAAGATGCTTCAGTTTGCGATGTTCCATACGGAATCGGTTCCACATATACACTCAAAAAGTTACTAACGATGCATTGTAATCAATGGAAATTATAGCCTTAGTCACCATGAAATACTTTAATTGAGATTCAAGTATTACAATTTAGTCATTCGGGTTCATCCTCAAAATATTTTAAATTTTTAACTGTTCTTTCAATTGATATGAAAAACTTATTCACCTACGTATTTTTAATATAAATTTCAGGCTCTTTGCCATAAATTCGAAATTACAACTTATTCTCCAGTAATTAAGAATTGATTTTATTCAATAAGATGTCTTAATTACAATCTGTGTGAAGTTCGTATTACTAATAGCATTATTCGGTGCAAAAATTATTATCGATCCTTCTAATATATGGCTTCAGTAACTGAACTTCAGAGTCGCGTTATTGTGCATCATCATTATTTGCAATGACGTATTCTCTATTAAGGGATTTTCTAAAATTGTAGTGCTAAGATAATAGCATGTTGCACCGAAAGTGATATTAAAATAATAAATAAAAATATATATTGGTTATATTTTAATATCAAGAATATCTATGCTACCTCGAAGATCAGGCATTCACAAAGTGGCATGAAGTTTCACATTTCTTATTTCATTTCTAAAATGGCATCCTTAACATAACCCAAGTTTTCAGCTCAAGTCATCATTTCAAACAAAATTCTTTATTCACTGTGCTACAGTCATCGTTTATGGTCTTCACATTATGGCAGCTCCAAAGCATCAAGCAGGTCCAAATGGCATTCGGGATTAAATTCTTTCCCAACCATTCTCGTCAGTGGTTAAATATTCTGTCATTTAATAGAATCGTGAAATGATTTAATCAAACGACTCTAGTTCGACCTCAGGTCCTCATTGGCTAGAAGTTAATGACATTACAGAACCTAGAGACAGTATGAACAATTTCCTTATCCTCATCCGAGCAAAGAGTCAGCTTCGCTACGCAAAGGCAAAGTTACCTGGTAAAAAATGTGATTTTCCTAAAGCAGTCCTACCTGACTATTGTATTCCGTCGACTCCTAATGTTGACATTACGAATTTTATTATTATCAAGCGAAGATAATGTTCTCCTGCTTTATTAGGTAAAAATTTTAAAAAATTGAAAAAATAATCCGTGACGAGGACATTGAATACACTATTAAGAATTAAGAACTTGGGAAGCTTAGATTAAACCATAGATCCACTAAGTACGTGGAGTTCAAGCTAGTCACTGCCATCTGGTTAAATTGCAATACTTGCACGAGACCTCGTGCTGTACTGACCCTGAACAGGGTGTCATGACAATGGACCATCCAGGCAAGCATCTGTAGAAGGTCGAGTCTTGGAGTTTCTCATTCAAAACCCTAAAACGTATGCAATTAGAAAAAATATTAGACTTTCTTACGAACGAGCTATTCGTAAAATATTAAGCTTCATTCAAAATTCATAGTATACCTCTGAGTGAGTTTATTTTCATCTCATGAACTCTGTCAAATTAATTCCCTTCTTATTTTATGTACTTCAACCTTTGCCGACACATGTAGACTGTTATTAAACTGGTCTTGCTCGTTAGAGAGCTTCAAACTTTTGCTTCTACTTCGTTGTGAGACACTGAATACACGGAGATATTAAGACTTCTGTCAGAGAACCCTAGGTTCATAATTTTACAGGGAATGGAGTATCAGTGTGTTACGTTTAGCTGCGAGTTCTTTGCAATAGGCATGAGGCCCTCGTATTAGAGACCTAATTTGTAGCCCTCGTGAGCAGGAATCAATTTTGCTGCCTCGTAGCATAACAAAATAGTCCAATGCTTCCTCCACAATATTGTCCAGATTTTCTTCGAGGGTTTCAATATGAGACTTGGCATCGACTAAATTAGAAGAATCTTTTATGACTGCTTAGGTCGAAGACGCATTGAATTACTAGGTAATATTAGCTGAGAATGAGCATCAGGAACTTTCAGTACTGAATATTATTTTTAAGTCGAGCATGGGCTACTTGTAGGAATGCAGTTTTTTGGTTAGTTGATCAGTGATAGAAAGTAACTAGGCTGAAGTCAACAGTACCTTATTTCTCGCGAAAAAAGATACTAATAATAATGATAATAACGTAAAATTATTTTTTATGGGAGTCAACCTTCAGGTTGATTCTAACGCCATGTTCTTCCTATTTTCAAACATATTTCAGAAAATATTCAGTACCTGCAGCTAATACAGACGCAAAGTTATCGTCTAGTTCTTATATTTCTGGTCATATATACATTACGGATATATTTAGTCTGGAGAATTGACTTTGTGGCACTGAATTCTGCCAGGTACATGTTTGTGAACATTCATCATATTGAGGATGGCAGGACATGCAACTCACATGTACTATTTCTGGAAGGTAGCTCGTATTACTTATGTTTCTACAGTAAGCAAAGAAACTCCCGAACTAAAACATTTAGCAGTAATTAGTTCACAATAATTGCAATCAAGGAGATTATGTGGTATAAAGCAACAGTGCAGTCGAATGCGTTTTGTACCGTTGATTTTGATAATGTACGTATTAAGCTCATGTGGAGGTATAATATTAAACTAACATATTCCTAAAATTTAACGTAGTTTGCATCCCGCACATGGAAATGATAACGTTCAATAAAGTCGGAAAATAATTGTTCTACTTGGCATGGGACTTCGGTATTGAACCAAGAATGGGCCAAACGGCTCGTTCCTACTGCCTTATTCTATTCTATTCTACTTCTCGTTCTAACTGAGCTTCCTTGATTCTCATACAGGATTATTACGTAGTTCTACTGTCTCCAATGGAGCTAGACCCCACCATGAAGATGATCCTGCAAGTACCGATGTGGGCACAGAGAGTGATTTACATCCAGGGATCATGTTTGAAGGTAAGTTGTTTATACTTGCTAATTCTACTCGCACTTCAGTAGTATTTGCATGCATCTAGTGTTTGGCAACTCTGTAATATGAAAAATATTCTTAATTTAGTTTCTCATAAATAATATTTCACTATTGCAGCGTTTATGAAAGGTTGGAATTTAAGTATGTACATATATCATGTATTAGAGAGTCCCTTATTTATTTTCTCAATTTAAAAGATCCCTGGGTTTTCTAATGTTCGCTTTGAGGTAGAAAAACTGTCTAAATTATTAAAACGATCAATTATCGCCCAATTCAAACTTATAAATATATATAGCATATCTATTTGGCTGGAGCCTTCTGTAAATATATATTTGAATTGGTTAGTCCTGGTCGAATGATTATCTGATCGCTTCAATAATTCAGACGCAGTTTTTTCTCTCAAAACGAACATTGAAAAACCCCAGAACCCTTTAAATTCATAGAAAAAAATAAGGACCACCCTAATACATATGTGTTTATATGTGTGTGTGTGTATGTATATTTATATATATATATGTATATGTCATTGGAATAGATTGTGATCCTTCTCATGGACAGGCAGGCGTTGAGTTCAGTTGACTAACTGCACAGGTAGATTGCATTTGTATGTTTCAATAATGTTTTCGCTCATTAGTGCCCTTCCCACGACTTCTCTGCTCCAGAAGTGAACACGGTCATTAAATATCACAAGCATGGATGATAATAATGGGAAAACTGAGAGAAAGTTGGAAGGAGATATCATAGGAAATTTGTCATAAGTGAAATAAGTTTTGATACCTTCATTGCTTTGAACCAGCAAATTGTTGAAATATTTCACTAGATATTTTTGAGAATTGCCGTCCATTCATTTGCAATAAGAAACCATCTCCCACTATTTTCTTGGAGACAGGTTAAGTTTTTTTTCTATTTGAATAAGGTAATTCCAACAGCTTCTAGAACAAAATCACTATTTTTTTAAGAGGAATGTAACCTTTTCGTCCTTGGTCACAAGTTAGGCAATCGTATGAGGATGTTAGTTTATTTTAATGAAAACATGATAACCTTCTATGCTTTTATGTTAACAATGCTACATTCCTGCCTTCCATTCTCATTTTCTCTGCTGTGCAAAATAAGTTGCTGAGTCTCCCGTCAAGTTACAGGTCCTTTAGTCAAGATTACTTAAAATATAATATATTCATTGTACGGTATGTCTCGTTCATTTCAAATTTAGATGTGCGTCCCTGACGAACTTTTAGTGTCCATGTAAAACAAAGAAAATAGAAGAGATTCAGAATGTCCTGAGGGAGATGTTTTAATAGGATTCGCAAAGGGCAACATCTCAAGCTTAGAGGCAGAATTGACGTCTTTTTCCATAACTCGCTTTTGTTGAGCGACAGAAGTCACCTTGGGTGCACGAATGTAAGCTTTCACCTAGGCAATCCTTTATGAAGCATTCGTGGTAATCCTGCGTAAGAGGCAGACGGATGTGCCCTGCAAAATACTGAACATTGCACTGTCTTCTTTTAATGCAGGACGGAGACTTGACGAGAGCCAGAATGAGTGAGGCGGAAGCCTGCTTCATCCTTGCAGCTCGTCACTACGCAGACAAAACTGCTGCTGTGCGTGCATTTATTGTTCTTTTTGTGGCAATAACCCTATTCCCTAGTGCATTGTTATTCCTAAATCGAGTGCAGCTTCTTTTGGGTAATCAAATATATCTGCGGAGGATTAAATGTCGTTTGTTTACAACAATACTTCATTTTATCTTCGGTAATCGACGATATACCTACGCTGTGTTTTACAGTCTGCATAACTTGTTTCTTCTACAGTAATTTTCCCAAGTTATTAGGCAATTGCTATTGAATATTTTTCCCTCTAAATGAATTAAAATACTTGTTTTTCTATTAGGTTAGAAAGAAAGTGATGTCGCTTGTTCGTAATGATTTGTTTTAAAGAGCCCCTCGATTGTTAGTTTAAATAAAATCCGAGTTCTAATGTATCAATCATTTTTTCAGAAATTATTATTTATATATTGGAATGGATTTAATTGATTCAAACCTCCAGAAATTGGTGGAGATAACGAGCATCTAAGTTATTTTATACTCTATCAATATAAGCGAGGCACATCAACCGCACAAACTGCAAGAAACATTTGTTGTGTCTATGGGAACTTAGTTTTGAATGTTAGAAAATCTGTACGATGGTATGCTAAATTTTCATCTATAGATTCTCATCTCAAGGATAGTCCACGTTCAGGAAGACCAAAGTCAACTGATAAAGAAGCCCTTAAAGATCAAAACGAGGAAATATCGATCTCCTACAATAAGTATCATCGATATTTTCGGTGATGACTTCAGTCTTCAATTTTTGCTTCCTTGAGGTATTTCCGTCTTTTTTAAGACATTTAGACGCAGTTGAAAATTCGAACGGAAATTTACCGCACACCCAGGTATCTAACTAATAATACTGATGAATTACCTCAATTCTTACATTGAACTGCATAACATTGTATACCTACGTACCCAAAAAAAAGTGCTAGCAGAATATTTGACTTGAAACGATGAAATTTATTGACAAGTTAGACATTGAAAAAAATGAAAATTATAAACAAAAGTATTTTACATAAACAATACTTTTACTAATGTTTGCGCCTTGTTCATGATTTTCGTTTCTTTTTCGTTGCATTCCCGCGTCCACCTTGAGGCTGACCGTGAGCTGGGAATCAGCTATCACAGAATTTTTGGGCTTCTTTTTCAGCTGCGCCAAGTGGAAGTACCTCGAGTCTCAAGTGTTTCTTTGTTATCTCTGATGTTCAGAACCTGTTCCACTTTTATTTTACGATCACTGCTACAACCTTTATTAAGAAAACCGCTTTCCTTGGTCAAGGAACCTAACCTATATTGTTATTGTACAGCGTTATGATGTTCTGACCTTTAGCTGAATTGATTGACGTTCGTGGCCTCATCGTGTTTGCTAAAAAGAGGGTGCACAACTGGAGCCGGTTTTTCCCGGCATCACTAGTTTATGTTTGCGCAAAACAGGATCACGGTATTGTGTTCCTAATTTCATAGACTCAGTTTATCTGTCTTATACTAAATTACTGGTACATACTGTATAGTCAGTTCTGCACCATCATTTGTGTTTTAAAATGGTTATAACACTCAAATTTTGCATAGTTGATCACATATCTTGTAGGCTCATCAAACTTCAATGACATGCAAATTAAACGGAATTGAATTCTTCTAATTGAATTCTGACTTTTTTGGTCTCGATGGTAATTTCCTCCTGAAGGAGAAATTCACTAGCATTGCTCATACATCAGGCCATTACGGTAATGGAAGTAATGGAGCAGTATTACTTTCTATTCATGAAAAGTGATCATGATACATATGGCCATAATTGTTTAACTTTTACATATAGTGTATTTTGTTCCATGGTGATATTCCCGTCTACTGTGGTTCTTACGCATATCTTGTTAAATACTTCTCATGCTATAATTATTTTTGTCCTTGTTCTTGTTCGCAGATGACTGAAGTTCAAATAGAAAAAATAAAATTCTGCGTTGTTTTTAGCCGTGTTATGAATATTTTACAGTTTTTGCATAAAAGGTCCTGTTTACTATTAACTTAGAGAAAACTTGAATGAGCTGTAATTTCTTGTATACTGACAACCTGACATTCGTAACGCATTCCTTTTTATTTCTGTGTATGAGATTATTAATGAACTATTAATTGTAACTCGCCTTGAATGCGTGTAAAACATCAGGTGTAATGCCAGTATGGATCATGATATACGAGTATCTCAGGTTAAAGACGTTCCTTTCAATAAAAGTGCGTGATATTGAACGATTGCATATCTCGACATACTCCAATGCAATATTTTTTTAGCACTCTAATGATTCTGGGAGCTAGAGTTGAGCACGTTTCATGTTGTCAAAGCATTTGTATTCAAACAAAATTCAATTTTACTTGAGCAACGTAACTCGTTTCTTGATCCAACGAAAATCATTTATGATCGACTTGATTCACAGTTCATGGTGCAAATGAAATGCAACAAACCTACAACTGCGTTCATTGTTAGAAATAGGAACCTGAAGTGCTATCCTAATCCTGGTAAAAATTCTTCAAAATTTTCGAGGTAAGACAATATTTGACGTACATGGTGTGAATGTAAATTGTGTTTTGTAGTTGAAGTAACTCCACTATACATTTATACCCAGGACGAGCATACGATCCTGAGATCATGGGCGGTGAAGGATTTCGCTCCGAGCATCCCTCAGTACGTGCAGATCTTCAGGCCCGAGAACAAGCTACACGTGAAGTTCGCCGAGCACGTAGTGTGCGAGGACGAGTTCAAGTACGCTCTCTTAGCCAACAACTGTATGAGCCCCGGAATCTCGACGCTGGTCACGCTGCTGCTCCACACTTCAAGAGGACAGTGAGTTCTGTAAACTTGATTCTAAGACCGAATTCGATTTTCCTGCAGCATATTAACACTCGCATGCAACCTCACGCCTAGTAAGCTGCATGAAGAAACATGGTCAGGCCATTAACCCCCTTATCATTACAGATTCTCCGCCGAATTGTTTTGAAAAGAGTTGCTCCTTGTTACTTAAATCCTGCCAGTACTGCTGGTGACCATCAGGTCCATCTAAATTAAAGTTTTTTCATCAAAAAATACCACTGTTTGAAATTGTTCCTTGGTTAAAGTTGCTTGTCCGTTTTCCAGTCTAAACGTTTCATTTTATGTTTTGCTTTTGAAACGGGGGCTTTTTCTCCAAAATATGAAACGAATTGAACCATTTAAAAGACCTTTGACTTTTTTACGATAATGCTCAACTTCTGCTATCAAGTTACGACTTTGAGAGTCTCCATAATTTTCTTCTTTGTATTGTGATTCGGTCGGACGCTAGAAGTGATGCTTATGATTAATTATATTGTGTACTCCAATGAATCCGCAGTCTGCGTTAACTCAGAGCACTTCTGTACTAAGCGATGACTGTCATTAAATTGTTTTTCAAATGCATGTTGAATTATGAATTTTGATGAAAGTCGACTGGCCATTTAAACAAATTGAATACATTTAAGCTGAGACTTCAACTGTGAAATGAGAACTACGTATTTCCTGTGTGTGTTCTCGAACTAATCATTCTATGTTCAACAACTACCTTCTCATTAACGTAAAACATAAAAGAGCAGCAAGCGTACATTCCCTGAAACACATACATGAGATGGAGGGAATATAACCATAAATCTTTCATCGTGATAATAAAATCATGATTGCTTTAATATGGAATCATGAAATTTATTTCCAATTCCTCCATCAGGAAAGATTTCGATAGTTCACCACCGACGAACATTAATGTGATAGGTACTAGCCATTAAAAATTTGTTCCACTCGTAGTCAGATATCGATGCACACTGAGGTTGTACTTAAAAGGATTTCTGAGATACATAAAGACTGAAGATATTTGAAGCTTAAGCAGACTGTGATATTCAAGGATAATATCTATGAGAGTTATTACGACTATGAGAGGTATTACTTACGATATTAAAGGATAATATGTATCTATGAGAGGTATTACGACTAAAAGTTAACTCGCTCAATCCAGCGTGTCCGACTCTATACGATGTACACTGTTTCCAGGTTTGTCTTACTCATTAGAAGTGCGCAAGCCAATATGAGTCTGGAGATTTTGTTGGCCTAAAATGCAAACCATTTCTCTAAACACCCCTACATTACCATACGTAAGGGTGTAATTTTTTTTTAGATATTGACTACAACAGAAAGTCAATCTGAATCCGTAAAATAACTATGAATATCTTTACTTCTTGATTCTGTTTTTTCCGACCCCCATAGTGCTGTAAGAAATGTATATACATATATCTAGTGCGTTATAACTGACAATTTTCCTACGTGAGACGGAAGTGACCAATTTGCTCGTGAACAAGACACTTTGATTTACATTTTTCGTTTCTTTACTAAAAAAATTCTTCCTTCGCTTTCACATGATCCGGCAACAGTGAAGAGCCTGATGATCTAGCGTTGGTCAAGTCTGCATTTGCTAATGTGTCTCATCTTAAGGCAGATTGCACGATACGGAGACCTCTTCGAATAGTATGATGAATGATGAATTGACTCGGACTCATGATCGGAGACCCAGCCTTACAGTATGTTGACTAGGACACAATTCGATGATTGCCCTACGTTTTCTATAGGCCTTGTGCTTTAATTGTTAATTAACCTTTGTTTATCGTCTACGTTTTATGTTAAATATTCTCCATTTTTCCCACATCATTCTTAGAATAGTTGCTGTAGGGTTTTTTTACCGTAAACATTCGAGCGTTGTATCTTAGAATTACCTAGGACAGTAATTCTACTGTCACGGTGTCCCTGCATCATAGACTTCAGTTTTGATGTAAACTGGTAAGTTATTTAATCATTGTTCTCAAATAAAGCCAGGTCATTCCTCATTTCATCTTTTTGTCCGCAAGATTCACAATAACCTGAAGCTATTTTTTATGAACCTGTCTGGTAGATTATATGCGTTCAATTTTTAAAATTCATATCATGTTGACTTAGTCTATTTAATGATTTCTGTATTAAACCCTAGTAGTTTTTCAATGATATTCACGATGTAGATGGAAGTCGGTGCTTTGGATAAGTTTACGATGTCTATCCGTATATTTTATAAGGTTCCGCGGTAGTCGTGCTCCATTCATAGTAAGTTTGAGACTTTTTTCTAAAAGATAACAGTTTAAGCAGCGTAAAGATTCTAAGGAATGAGTAAATGATATTTACTTAGCAATGCACTTTTTTTCTAATGTTTTTCAGTGTACCAACAATCATCTATTGTTACCTAACTTAGTTTGAGTGTGCTAGTCCAACTGCTCTGCCTCTCTGTTTGTTTGTTATCGAGGCACAGATCACGGATCAGAATCACGAATTTATGACTCAATATGCACACAGGGCCCTGGTGGTGCATGCTGCTTGATTTGATGGGATAGAACGATATGAACGTCCCATCTTCAGGTTCTACAGAGCCTTCAAAAGCCCTCTTAGTGGCTCGTCCTGCTGTTGATGCATTGCTCTTTGGCTGTGACTTTCGAGTCCCTTTTGTGCCATAAATATCGTTTTGGATGAACTGTAAATACTTCCTCATTTTCTGCAGTCAAAAATGGCAGACTTACGAGTCTAAGGAGGGTCATGGTCGGAATTATAAGCTCATGCGCCTGCCACTAAACTTTCCAGTTCATCTGAAAATAATATTTTTCACCTTAGTGAGATATCTTTTAAATTTTATTGGTCTGAGAGCTTTACAGAAAACTTAAAAGTTTGTTTATAATTGACAGTCGATTTATCAGGCTCTTCCATTTGCAACGAGGAAATTATACTTTGCGATAGGGTGTACGAACAGATGACCTTTATGTAGCATGTAATTTATATGAAAGCCCTCAATAATGCATAAGTGCAGTTACGCTCGCTAAATCAAGTATAATGATTCCTTTTTTATGCTCTTCCTGTTTTTTTTTAGGTAGTCTAAGGGATTATCGTGCTGCGATTGATTTGGAAGGCGCTTCGTTGGTCTTTTTATAATCTGATGATACAATCAGTAATAAGTGGAAAATTTTCGGTAGCGTCGATCCTTTTTAAAATCCGAAAACTTCATTAAATGTACATATTAGCGGTATTTTTCTTTAGTTATGTGCCTGTATAGCATTCTGGATTGTTTGCTACCTTGCATACGAACCCTTTGCGGATAACGATATTCTTTATTGCCGTGTTGAACGTAAGCCTTTCGTTAGAGAAGAATTTATTAAGACAAGAAGTACAGACGTCACAAGTTCATCTTGGAAATAAGAATATTTCATTCTAGCCATCATGCACTGCTTGCAATAAAACAAGTATACATTTGTATTATATATAAATATGTACGTACGTCAAAAAACAGAACACTGGAAACTATGCACTAAACGAATTAAGGTATATTGAAATAACTGGAAATAAATAATTTCAATATACCCTAATTTCAATCGAATCGAGGGAACGATGGCTGATTAAGAAGGAGACTACGACCTAATGCACGGAGTGACTTCGGTTCAGTTTTTTCTTGTTTTCAAGCATCGCTTCCTGGTGCAGTTACTACTCGTACTGAACACCTGCTGAGTAGGAGTGAGGTGGTAGGGCTAGCTGCGTTGTTTTCCACTGCCTGGTATTCATTAACGTGCAGCTATGAAGTTTATAATGAATATTACATTTTTCTTCAAAAGATTTGCAAAAATCCTGTCGTAGAATTTGAAAACTGTTTGTTTCACAATTTTACTTTCAGTTCTGAAGCCTTAAGCACACTCCAGCAATTTGAGTGTCATTATTTAATTTTGTCTGTTTTTTCATAAAATTGATTGCCTTTTTGATCTTAAAAGCCGCATGGCGTGTTTCTTCAATAAAATGAACGTATTTTATTTTTATCATTCCAGAGAAGGACAGGCGTCTCAAGAGGCTTGGCATCGGCTGTATGGCAAGTGCTCAGGCAACGAAATCTATCACATAAACTTGAAAGACTCACGCTTTTTCGGTGAATACGAAGGAAAGAGCTTTACATACGCATCTTTCCACTCGCACAGAAAGTAAGACTTCTTTTAGCATATATTAAGTACAAGTGCATTCAATTTTTCTTTGAGGATAGTAAGGTTACTCGCATTAGTTTCCGAAGAGTAATAATATATCTAAAAGCCGCTTTCATAGTTATAAGCTTGGGTTTCAACATACGCCTGTTCTAGTAAACCAAGCTTGAAAATAAATTTTTTAAAATGGTTTGTTAGTCGTTAAAACAGGTTACCAGAACGTTAAAATAAAATTAACTTGTAGTAATTGCCTTAATTTATTACTGATATTATGCCTTATACTGAGACGTGAAACTAAAATGACTGAAGCTGGAAATCAGTAACATTACACAAACATGCGAAGATTGTACAATAAAAGTTTTCTTCGAGTACTGGAGAATTGGAATTCAACCTCTAAAAATCTTACAAGTTTTTAAAAGATTCTTATCCAGCAGTAGCGTTGATTGCCTAGCGCTGCCCCAGGTGGTCAGCAAGAGAGGGTTGTCAGACAGCATTAGGGGGACTTACGCTGCAAGGCGATGTACAAGTAGGATTCCTGCGTCTCACTCGCTCGAGATGAGGAGAATCCAAATTATTCACCCAACTTCAGCAACGCTTGTTGCAAGAGTTGGGTGTCGTCATGTCGTTTTTATATCTCTTTCATCGATGAGACCTGCGTTCAGTACTTCAATGTTCCAACTTTATACTTCATTCTTAAATTTTTCTTGTCATTCAGATGCTTCCTGGAACAGGTAAAACAGTCTTTTAGTGAAATTGGAGAGTAAATTACTATATAATTGTGGTAGGTTTAATAATTATTATTTTCCTTGATATGGTTCAAAAATTTGTTTGTCAATGTTCTCATTGGTCACAGAGAGTGTATATTTTTGTGGGTAATACAATCAATTTTTTCAGGTACGGTGTAGCTTTGGTTGGTGTTCGGCCAGCTGAGTTGCCTGAATTTTACGAGGACACAATCTTACTGAACCCTGGCCCGAGACATATTATGCGCAAAACTGACATTTGTTTCTACATGAGCATCACCAAAGAAGAGAATAGTGCCTTCGTAGTGGGAAACGCGAACAACCAAAATCCCACAGCAGCCACCACTGACGACACGCGTAGATTATCGAGTAGTCGGGCAGATACAACTTACTCCTCTACGATCAAAACAAATCAGCAGGGCAGAGATGGAGGTGAATCCACGGGTGAAGATAAAGGAATAGAACGGCGTGGTGGTGAAGACGATGTAGAGAAGGGTCTCATTCCTGAAGCTTGTGATGAAGCTGCCCGGCCTACCACTAGATCAGGTAAATTTTTCCTTCTCTTCTTGCTAATCATTTACCAGACTCTTTATGTTTTTCATGATATTTGTTATTTTACTGTTATTTATATTTTTGTCTCATCATGCAGTACCCTTTTTGAATATGACTTAAAAATGTTGTTTTAAAGATATCGTTTGATGTTTTTATTCCTATGGCTACGTTTTTATGCGAAACTTTGCGTTATCTACGAATAATTTGCAATACATAATCCTTTCCCTTGAGTTTATTGCCTGCATTTAGTGTTGTCAGTCTGTCTTAAACTGGGCAAAGCGATCAATAAGCCAGTGCCTCTTAGTTACAGGGAGAATGTAATGATTGTGTAATTAGTCACAGTAAAATTTAAATGGAAAAACTCAAAGGTTATTTTGTTATGAAGTGACCTTCTTAATCCTTTAAGTTTATTTGTAATTTAGTTCAACAAAATTACTTTTCACACAGAGTTCATGTCCCACAGTATTCATGGTTAGACTAAGGGAAGAGCTTCTCTCTTTCACGGAAATTGAAAGTAACTGTATTTTAAAGACGCACGAGAAGAAGTTCGTACAATCCCATTTACAGTAATTTGTATCTTAAGAGTACTATATACGTTACTATTAGCTTTAGTTTCGAAATAGAGGTAACTAAAACGAAAAGAAAGTTTTCTTCTTCAGGTTTTTAATGATGACTACCAAATAATAAGAAATATTTTTTAATTTGTACACAAGTTATCACTAAAATAAATTTAAATGATGAAAACTGGAATATTTTTACAACGATTAAGCCACTTCTCATTCTGATTTTTGTTATTAAACCATTACCTTTAAATTGAATTAAAATATTTTTTTTTCATTCAAATGAGGTACGTGTTTCTAGCATCTTAGTTATACGTTCACGAATTTGAAAACATCAGTTTCAGAATTTTGAAGCTTCCTTTTAGCTTAAAAATCCCTAGAAAAGATAAGTAGAGATATTAAGAAACTAGAAAGCCTAGTACAGTTTTCTTCCGATAGTTGGTATAGAGCTCTATCTAATGGCAGTATGTGCACTGTGAGTTTGAATACGACTGTCTAGGAGTCTTGTATGACCACTTTATTCAGTTTCATAGTCAACCAGCATTTTGCAGTCTTTTACACCAATAATAAAAAAAACTATTAGCTCATGGGTGATTAAAAATTTTATTTAAGTTTGGAATATTTACGTTTATTACTAAAGAAAAATATGCCTATGCCCGAACAGACGCATTTATTAAAGAAAATTTTCCTCATCGCAAACAAAAAAATTGTTTGTTTTCTATTTATTTCATTTACATTTTATCTAGATCCATTAAATTTTTCTTTAACAGTTTTAACAGACAACCATCATGAAGTGCATAGTTTCGAGTGCTATTGTCTGTGTTTGACCAACTATTGACTGCCATTGAGCAGCAGTTTAGTGCGGGTAAACGAATACTTAGAGCTGAACAAAGATTTACCTTCTTTGAACTTGTAAAAGAAAATGCTATGGTATTTAAATCACTCTCATAATTTTACTGCTGATTTAAAATCTTTTGGAAGAATTAACATTGCGTTTTTCTTTTATTTAAAGGGGATCCTCGCGGGCTTTGTGAGATTAAAGTTAATGGTCTCCACGGTAGGATTTATTTATTTATTTATTCTTGTATTATTCTTGAAATCGCTATTCGTTAGTCGATATTTTTTTTTTCTCGCTATGTTTGGCATGATTTCTGAAATTCTTGTAATATATTGTAAAATAAGTAAATTTAGTACAAAACAAAGATGCTGCTTGCAACAAAATTATCTAGAATATTATCAAACTCGATTTTCAGTGCTCATAACGTAGTAGTTGCTAAATCTTTGGGATAAGCTTTGTTTTTTTCGTAATAACTCGCTCCGCAGACTATGTTGTAGAGGCCTAGTGTCAAGTTCATTAAAAATAGCAGATCTACCTTCCAAAATACAATAATTTTGACTCCTGCTTGGTCACGTCGAAGCTTAATAAATACTTTGTTTCCAGTATTTCAGCTGCAATATTTCAACGATTACTAGTTATTTAAACGCACATGTGAACGTAAATATTTTAATCCGGTATAGTTGGAAATACTCTTCCACCATCGCCTGGGGGAGAAATGAGATGCAGATGGCTAAATTAATCACGGTCTTGAATAAATATTTCAAATGTTGCTCATATCGCCAACATATTCATATTCAGCCAACCGTGTATATTTTTTCATTTTTAAAGTGAGATCGAGTAGCACTGGGAATATTTGCAGGCTGAGCTCTACAAAATTCAAGCATTTTGAAGAAATGAAAGTTAGTAATCCGGTGATACTACCTAACTTACGGTAGGCTCAATTTTAGTGCACAATTTTGTCGTTTCTGTACGTAGGATTTGTAAGCTATCCCTTATGAGTAATTAATAATTATATATATATTTGATTATTCATGATTCAAAGCTAGGTTGAAGTTTTCTTTTTCTATTAAATAGTATCTAATTGAAGTCTCTGTAAGGTTAACTTTGGGAAGTAAATGCTGCAATTGAAACATTAAACAGCTTCTTAAATTTGTGTATATGCTTGAATGAATCAATCTATTGCATGCTTATAAGTTGGGATCTTTTTTAGTTGTACTTTGGGTTGCTGATCATTTTATATTCGTTAGTTTATTTCGTATTAACATTTTCACTCTGTTCTTATTTTTCACCCATTTTCTTACTAGTATTTTAACGTTCTTTTCATTACAATTTTGATATCGGTAACAGAGTTCAAATTTAATTATTCGTACCATAATTCTGACGTCTGTTATTGAATATCAGTGTGCTGGTGCACGTGTTGTTCTGGTCATCAGTATTTCGTGCTAGTGACGGAGATGGCGACTAGTTAATACAAACAAAAGTTAACATGTTGCACTCGTCGTTAGGAGAAATTGATTTTTTTGTCATTGGCAGTGGTGATTCGGCAGAATTATTAATTTAGGGAAATAACTAAAATCTTGTGGCATAGATAGTGCATATGTTATAATTTACCATTTTGAATACAATTCATTTTCAATATAGTAGCTTAGTCGCAATGAATATCTATATTTTATTTATTCAATAGTATGACTAATTTCCTCTGACAAATATTTGAAATCTCGTTATGAAGAAACATCGTAATGCCTATATTCTAACTTATGGTGGGAAATCGATTTCGAACTAGATACTCTGCACTTGCCTTATCCATCTCATAAAGCTGATCGTAGTTTCATATGAACGTCGGCGTGAATTTTTCATATTTCAAGTATGTGTACGTTTAACTTAATTGTCTGTACGATGTATGGAAAAGCAAGTACACTGTGCGCATCACAGCGCTTAATCGTGATTGGTCACTCAAAAATAACTTTCAATTCTTGTGAAGGCGAATGCCGTTGATTTTCATTCTATATTTGCTCTGTCGGGCTGGTACAGTCATCTTCATTGGTATAAAAGGAAGGTTACGCAACGCTGCCGTAGAGGTTTTGTCATGATTATGTATTAAAATACGTGCTATTTAAAGCCCAGAAGTCGGTCTGGGATTTGTAAAATGCCATACGTTCATTTTGTTCTAGTAATTCACGGGAGTGTGCACTCCAAAGAGCGGATTATGCATTGTGGCATTACCTCTGATATGGCATCGTTGAATGTCACCGATGTGTCGTTGAGCACACAAAAGGCGTCAGCTGCCTCGATCAAATATTCAATATCAGTTGGTCTCTGAATTATCAAAGTGAACAGAGCCATTGTTATACTCAGTACACTGAGGCTTTTCCTTTTAAATATTACTTCTAGAATTTTATCACATAATTTGTCGATTACCGCATCCGTCAAAGTAGTTGTTGTGATAAAAACTGTACAGCTTGAGGTTCTTTCGTTGTTCTCACGGGGCAAATAGTGACAAATTCACTGTAGTCAATTTTGTTGAAAACTCAGTAACTGCATCCAAAATTCTCCTACCTTGAAGCTTCTGTTTTTGTAAGTTATCTGCGACTTGATAAATTCTGTTGTGGAAGTAAGGAAAATATATCATGGTATCTATGGCTGTGAATGGCTGGGTAAAACAAAGACAATTAATTTTTTTCATGTTGCCACTCTGTAAGAGAGTCATAATAGTAGTTACGAAGCATAGAGGGCCCATACATAATATTATATATGTATTGTCTTCAATGATTGAATTTCAATCGCATTCACTCATAATTACTTACAAGTTATAATTTTCGTACTTATGGTATTGTGTACCACTATAATTCGTTCCTCACCAACACTTTCTTCACTTCCTCGCAAATAAATTGACTTTCACGATCTAGAAATGAGCTATTAGTGACATAATCATTAGTCTCTTTGAGGCACAAGCAATAAATGTATAACTAGGGTTTATGTCGAATTCAAAACATCGCTTGAACAGTTTTTTGATCCAAATCTAGTGATTTTTGTCCTCAAATCATTGAAATGTTAGTGGCACGGTTACATAAAATAGTACACATTACACGTATTGTCATAGTTTTTTTTAGTTATTAATGCTAACATATCAAGACTAGTGATGATGCTCACAGATTGTTTCAGTCCATCTGTACAAATTGCGACTTGATGTAGAAGCTCGTTGGGGCGCTAGATGAGTTTGATTATGAAGAATGTTTAGCCTGGTCTCCTGTGTCGCAAGTAGGAGAAAATAGAGCGCTGCTTTGAGGCTCGATCCAAGGATTTGTATGACAAAGCGCAAGCTGCGCATCTCTTTACCACCGAATCAGACAACACCACAAAATTCAATCTGATTTCTTGTTTATTTTTATTCCTATTTTGTCAACATTTTCATTTTGTTCTCCCAATCTGGTTCGAGCATGATTAAATTAATGTTGTGTCGTTGGTTGATTTATTTACAATTTTAAACGAACGTTTGTTTTCACTTAGTTTTACTTGTTACGTTGGGTTGATTTAAAGTTTAATCTTGGAATTAGCTAATGAAGCTCTTCGTCGGCATGTTTTAATTGCTCAAGTGAATTAACGATTATTTTATTTCCATTCACTCTTAAATATTTTCACTTTATAAAGAACAGGCTGTGAGTTTGGTGCATATACTCTTACAGATTTTTGTTGATTTCACTTCTACGCTTTTTGAAAGATTTTATTTACATTTTTTTAAATTACCTTTTACGAACTTCATTTAAGGGTAGTAGCTTGAACGTGAGTATTCTAATCGTGCCTGTGCCCAACCTTGTATTTTTTTCTTATCGTATTCTTCCTAACCTCGGATTCTTCTACTCTTGGATTTTTCTGCCCTCGGATTCTTCTATTTTCATATACTTCTACTCTGGTATTTTTATGCTCTCGGATTCTTCTACTTGCAGATTCTTCTGTCCTCGTATTTCTACTCTCTATTTCTTTAACTCTCTCATTTTTCTTACTTCGTGATCTTGTAATCTTATATTATTCTAACCTGATATTCTTCCAAGCTCGAGTTGCTCTGGGAAAAGTACTCGTTTCTTTATGAAGTCCGGTGCTGGAGTTGAAAAAAAGAGAATTTCGTAGGTGTTATGGGGATAATAACTACGTGTCTGCACAAGCTCTCTAACGTTATTGCAAATTTAAAGAGATCTCATTTTCCTACCATTTTTTTGACTTCCACTTGTATTTTGTACATTTACTACTCGAATGATATTTTTTGTGAACTCATGTTACGTATACACAAATTTTTGCATTAACTTGTTTGCAAGCATCTGAGCACTGTAGTCGTAGTGTTGTCGTTGCACCGTTGTCATGTGTGACTTCATATCTACTAACGAATAAGTTACTGAACACTAGTAGATGTTAACACCTGTATTTCCTATAGAATTGATGTGTAACATGAGCCCTGTATAGCACCTCTAAAAGCTCTTCAAGGATTTTCTAAAAAAAACGACACATCGCTGTATTTTTATGGCTAGTCAGAAATAATTTATCTTGCACAATTTTATATTTTAATTTAGTAAAATTAAAATTTAAGTATTTCAGCATCAAGTTCTGCAATAATACTATTGTGACAACTCGACATATTTAATTGAGCCCTTGTTTTAGCTCTATCTGAATACAATACAAAATTATGTGCTAGACTACATGCTCAATTTGATTTAACGTTTGTGCTTGAATGTTTATTATTCATTCATAATGACTGTTATACAGTTTTTTATACCCTGAAGAGCTTTGTCTATTTCTTGAATTATGGCAGTTGCTTGGCTGGTTGGTCACTCTTAAATCGATCCTCTTTCGTCCACCTTTTAACCAATCTATCTCTATAACCTAATGCGTGTTCCTGTTTGTTAACTAAACTGTTCTCCTATTTTAAATGAATGTGTGTTTTATAATTCAAAGTATATTCTTACTCTCGAAAAGTTGTCAGTGAATGATTTTACGCATTCCGGAGAGTAAACTCATCGCTTAAGGTACAAAAATTGAGTGTTGCCTCGATAAGCTTAGTTCATTTGGGGTATTGTGTCCTCATCACACGAGTTACTTAAAACGATGTAAGTATTTCACATGAACACAAGAGATGCAATGGCATATTTTGGCTGCATCAAGATGTCAATTAATGGTTATGTGAAACTCTACAATAGTTAAATTGTGTGGCAGAAAGATGTTCCTGAAGCCCGGAGCTCACCTTGCTGTGTCCACCAAATTTTTGCTTACACTCTGTCAATTAAGTGCTGTCGTTAAACCTTTAGGCTAAATATACTCAATTATTTGCAAAAAGAAATGTATTCTGTTTTAATTCAAACTAATATCCAATCAATTACTGGCAATTTATGGAAGTTTGGACAATATTGTGACAATTAGAACTAAGAACAGAGCTGCAGCAACCATCACTATATGACGTGGAAAGTACGACCAGCGTTTCTGGAATTCAGTATCCCAATTTGTGTTGTCATCACAAGTTTGAACAATTTGCTTCAATGACCGGGCTTGCAGATTTGGTGTGACTTGAATACAATTCATTTCCGGATTCATTTTGGAACTAAAGCTGACGGCGGTTTTTTCATGGGTCCTAGGTTGATTACTACATCATTCAAATTGTTAAAGTTCCCTTACGTTTGAGATCTTTCTTAACAATAATTGCTCATTTCTCGGATCAAGAGGATTGACAAGGAGTTTGACCAACCTACCACCAGGATCGAAGGTTCAGAGATCCTAAAGAGGCTCGGACTAGTATGTTGAATGGTTGTCATCTCACTGTTTCTTGTTTCATCATCACTACTCTAGGTCTGTCGCTTCCAGTTTCCGTGAACGAACTCCAGCGAAAACTGGAAGAGGAGGTCGAAAAGAGGCGGGAGGAATGGGAGGCAGGTCAAGGCAGAGATATCATCAGAGAAGAAGCTCTAATTCGCGACGGTAAGCGAGTTTGTGGATAAATGAATTATAAAATATAATTTCGCTGCCGTCAAACAGGAGAGGTAATGGTTTGGGCTCATGAATCTATCACAAATAATCATTGCGTGATTGCAGCACATGAAGGAAATGACATTCATAAATTGCTGAAGAGAAATCAAACGATCGTGTCTGTACAGCCTCACTGAGTCGAAAATGTGTGCCATTAAACTAGTAGATTCAAAAAAGACGTACTCTGGTTATTTTTAGAGTTACATAACCAATGAATTCTTCAAAAAATTAAATATATTCATGACCTAGTCCATACAAAATTATTTAGGGTAGTCATAAAACGGTGTCTTTTTCTAGTTGTATTAAATCTGATTAGATGAAGTGATTTAGATTACAATTTAAAAGTTCTCCACTATCGTCTTTGAATTTTGTTCTATCCTATGAGCTTTAAAATGGAATTTGAGGGTGATCGTTTATTATACGCTGCAAGTTACGATTTCAGTACTAAATAATTGAAAACGAATTGATTGTTTTCTTTTGTGATTTTTCCACGCGATATTATAGTTGTGATAATAAACTTGGTTAAGTTACTGTGGTACTTAGATTGTATCACTTGAAAACTTTACTAAATGATAGGTCTACTTAATTTTTTTAATGAAAAAAATGTCTGCAAAGACACTTTCTATTTTCAAGCATGCTGCTATGTTTCTCCGGATTTTTTATGTAAAAGGAATTCCTTATCTGGGGTCTATTTTACACTTGAAATTTACACTATTTTACACTTCTTCCCCATACATATTATTATACTATATGTATATCTACTCTGTTTGTGTAACGGATGGAATGCGTGTTTTTTGGGCCTCTGTTTTAAAACATTAATCCATTTCTTCAATGAATACTACTCTATCGCAAATAAAACAAAACAAAAGTCGTACGATATTCAAACTCTGGGCTGCATAAAGTAACACTAAACATTTTGGCAGGCGCTGGCGTCGAGGGCCTGAAGAAGAACCCCCAGCGACACAAGCTGGAGAGAGCGGACACCACCAAGAGTGAGAGTCCCTCTCTCGGCACTGCCAATTTTCTCGATGTTCCGCGGTCAGACACAGCGGGCACCATGATCGACTACAAAAAAGGTGTGTATAGTAGAGAAATAAGAGGTTAGCTTAAGAAATAAGTTTGAGTATTTAGACCACAGTGATACCTTTATAGGGCAGTATTTAATTCACTAGAGGTGAAGAACTCGATGCTCTCAATGTGGCGCCGCCGGCACTGCAATTGGAAGTAGATG
Organism: Trinorchestia longiramus; assembly: GCA_006783055.1. NCBI lineage: Eukaryota > Metazoa > Arthropoda > Malacostraca > Amphipoda > Talitridae > Trinorchestia > Trinorchestia longiramus. The sequence continues at coordinate 57,678 of VCRD01000689.1, read as the reverse complement.
AAGGCGTTCTCAATGAGCTCAATGTTTTGGACCATTTTACGGTAACATTTGTTAGAAGGGGCCAATTAAAAGTCAGATACCCGAGCAGGGACCAAGAAGCACCAGAATTAAAGTAATTCGCAGGTTGCTATTTAACGTATTTAGAATGATTTAAGGGACAACTAACTGATGTTTAGAGTTGATTAAACATGAGGTAAGCACATTTTTTTGTGTGAAATATTATACACAATCAAATACCCACATCGTGCATTCGTATTCACGACTGATGAAAGTTCGGATAAATTTGCGGCTAAAGTTAGAGAAGGCTAATTATCCCTGTACTGAAATGACCGCCGTTTTCGGCCGTAAGTATGACGCGTTCATGAATTAAATTCTCACATGCGTTGCCAGTCTTGTGACAGCCTCGTCAATCCTTCACAATTGAAGTACGGTATGATTTGTGCTGAACATAATTTATCTGTACGTGACTTGCAGGGTCTGTAATTTATTTTTGTTTCTATAATTTTTTGTTACACGTTATTAGCACTGGCAATATTGCCAGATGATTTTAAATATTGGCTTGTTTTTTACATTTACTTTACTACGCTTTAAGTTTAATAAATTGGCTTGTACCGTTGTGCTTTTTGTAACTATTCAAGACATAAAATTTTTATTTCATTAATTAAGCATCCACACCATCAATTACGAAGCCTAATTCAAGCCCTGAGATTCATTATTATTTCCCCATCGATAATTGAAGTTACCCTCAAGCTTATTTTCGTGATCAAGTGCAGTCATTAAGATTAATTGAACCCCGCAGTCTTGTAGGCTTACGAAAACGACAATCATTTCAGTACAGGGATAATTAGCCTTCTCTAACTTTAGCCGCAAATTTATCCAGACTTCCACCGGTCATGAATTTTTTCAGTGTTCTCTGAAAAAAATAGTATCCTGATGTAATTGTAACGTAATTTTTGTTTTAACTCGTATTGGTTTTGTCATTTTTGCTTTTAAACAAGCAGAGCATGTTGGTCAAGTTTAAATTTTGCTGCAGACTCGCGGCGGCCGTCGATCATGCCTGTGCCGGACATGTACACGGGCTCATCGCAGCACCTGGCAGGGCACAGCGGCGGCAGCGACGAGGCTAGCGGCGAGAGTGACGACGAACTCGACGACGAGGTGCCGTGGCGATCACCAGCTGAGAAAACAGCGTAAGATGACATATGATTTCAATGTCTCAATTTATTTTAATTTTTAAATACACGCACTTAATACCTGAACATGCAGTATACCACGCACTGACGTGAGTCTACACCAACCCCAGCAACTAAATTGTACATATTTTGAATTCATTCGGTTTAGGAACGTATCAGTAATGATACTAGGTGCTGTAGAGACATGATTTATGAATAACTTTGTAATTATACAGGATGCGGCAAGATAACTTCCTGTTTTACGTTTCAAAACGTTATCAAAAAAGGCAGTTATGTTGCTACACTCTGTAGGTAAAAGTCCTGTTTGCATCATTCTTGATACAATGTTTTTGGGTTGAAATACTTCACACTTGGCTCTCTAGTCAATATCCACCACTTTTCATACTTTTAAGTGCACTATGTACTCAAATATATTGGTTATTTCCAAAATTGTATTTGTATTGCCACAGCTGCAAATTGTGCAATTATTATTCATTTGTTTGTTATATTTTACTTCATGACCCACGGTATATTTTCAATGATTATTATTCCAAAACGTCTTTCAATTTTGGTTAAATATAGTTTCTTGCAGACTAGAATGAAGATTTTAATTTTCAAAACATATGTGTTGAATATGGTATTAGTTACTTGTGCTGCAGACCATATCAGCTCGTACAGTTCATGCCTGTTTTGCTGAGCAGAATTGTGAAAGGATTTCCCCCTGTGTCTCCGTACATTGGTGTGAGCCCCACGCTCTGTTACCTGCTCAAAGAAAAGAAGCCTTTCTGCTGCCTGCAACTTGCCCAAGTAAGACTACTCTACTCCTTTTATTTGGGCTCGCTTAACCCTGTTCCTCATCTATCAGTTTGCCCACATCTGATACGAGAGCGGTTGTGTGAGTTCCATGTGCGAATGCAATTAATTATTATTACGCGTTCAACTTCACAATGTTCTGAAACTATGACTTATTCTGAGGAATGATAGCCTACCTTCTTGCCTATTGTAGGTTTTAGGCCAGCACTTGTAGGGAAGGTGTAAATTTTCATGTAGGAGTCGCTCCCCATTCTGACACCTTAAATTTAGAACAGAATAAGGCTATAGAAACGAGCCGTTTGGTTCATTCTTGAGTTGCTATCCAAGTCCCATGCCGTCTTCCAGTTTACTGGAACGACTACAAAGAAAAAGTACCGTTTGCTTCTGACGTTTTGTCAAAAATATTTGTGGGGCAGCTATTTCAAACTGAATTAACTAATGTGATGGCGTCTGTAAAAGCGTTCATTAAAAGTCGTATGGTTTGTCAGTGTTTGAAAATCTGCAAAATTTAAAACTGTCATCTCATTGTTCCTGTAACAGTGCATTATTTATTACTCCGTGTACGTTTACATAGAACTAGATAGTCTAGGCTTCTAGTGTGAAGAACTAGGTATTCTAGGATCTAGTGTCGTTTCCCAGACATTTTCAGCAGGTTCTGATAACACTTCATCCATTGAGAAGTATGATCAACATTCGAGTGCGTGTCCCGCCCTGCAGGTGTGCGAGCATTGTTCCTACAGAAGTGCCAAGGAGTACAACTGGCAGAACAGAGCCGTCATCCTAGCCGCTGACTACGCAAGCAACGGAATTTACAATTTCATTATTCCATTGAGAGCACATTTTAGGTGAGCAACTGAGTTAGTTATTCATTAAATTTCGAATAAGGAATAAAGCCTGATGCTGGGCCAGCTATTTCAAGCGGAATTTCGCTTGTAGCAGATTCGTATCGGAAGTTTATCACAACGTGTGTTCGCCAAAGCTTTGGAATACGCGTACTTTTCGTCAAGAAAATTTGCGAGATCACTTTACCAAACCTAAATATAAAGATGGGTTTGCACACTACTTAATAAGAGAATAATATAGAATATATGTAGCAATAAGAACGAGCCAAGTCATAATTTTCGTATTACTACCCAAATCCCATACCGTCAGACTATGAACTGCACACGGGCATCAGAGTGGGATTAAGGTAATGAAGACGGAAGAAAAGTAATGGTCACACCACAGTCATCAATCGTCACACGCAGACAGGCGCATGTGCGTTCGTCTTGATAGAAGAAAGTGACCGTTTAGCAGATGTAGTATCAAAATTTTGAAGCTATAGCATCCGAAGACGTACTCGTCCCCTGCAATAGCAAATCATCTCGAAGAACCCTAATATTCAATATTTACGTCAGTCCTCACCTTTTAACTTTACAAATTTTGCCTGCCGAACATTATTTATTACGTCCATATTCTATTCTATTTTTGAATAGGCACATGCCGTTGTCCTCCAGCTGATCCGTCTGTGTACTCAAAATACTTCCATATCCTCCTGAGAAAATGAACTCTCCCCGGTGTGGTAACAAACCGACCGTTACTGACAAAAAGCACCAATCTCCGATAGGCTTAAACTATTATTATTGTCTTGTCTCCGTCTCTGCTCCTCTCTTAACTCGTACGAATATGACTTAAAAAGTTTTCACAACGATCCCTTGATTTTTTCGCCTTGCCACATGCGGTCATGCACCTTGTGTTTGAGTGCTCGGACCCACTAAACGTGGAACGTGTGCGAGGTACGGGGGCTTGTGGTCTGACTTCGGTAGAAAATAGTTGCTCTCCTGCAGAGTTCGAGCTCCCATCATAGAACAGCAAGAACAAAAGCTACCACTTCTTCCATATAGGCTGTACACCTTGCTTTCTGTCTAAAGTTATTCCTAAGACCTGTTCTCTCTCACAATGTGTAAAGGTTAATAGGGAGCAATAAAATTAATCTAACGTCATGAGATTCGAATATGCTAAAATAAAGAAGTTGAGTCTAGTTCCATCGTTTTTTGCTGTGGATATGTATTGCTGTTTAAGTAGTAATCTAAACTCTACCTAAATTATCCTAGAACTAATGATAAGGCTCTTAAGATAAGAATGGTAGTACCTTGTGTAGCTTGAACGAAAGAATAACTTCATCGAATTAGATATTCATGACATATATATATTCAGTTTTCAATTCTTGATTTTAATATCTAAGACTAGTGTTCATGCTTTCATTTATTGTGTTTCCGTCCTGTGTTGTGACGTGAGATAGAGGCTCGTAAGAACGTGTAGCACTGATCTGAAAGATTGAGGAAATGGTCATGTCAAGTAAGTCAGCTTTTCTCCTTACCTGCTTCCAAAGTTGGAGAAAATTTGAATACTGCTAGGAAACTCGAACCAGGGATTTGGGACCACAAGTCAGGCCTATTAACTACTCAACTACTGGGGGAGCTAAACTTAAAGTATGAAGTATCTAACTATCCTCCCATTTTAGTATGAATACTTTGAACCTCTGCCGATTTCAGATCCAAATCGTCGCTGAATCCAATTATTCTTCTGCTTGAAAGTCGTCCTGATCCAGCGTTCCAGGACGCTATCTCGTGGTTCCCTCTGGTATACTGGATGTTCGGCTCCATCAGCTGGTGAGGGCCACCAGGCTACATCAATATTCTTATAAGCAACTCTTAATCCTAAATATTTATTCCACGGTCAGCTCCATCAGATCGTCTAAGATATCTTACTTTTGATAAACGATCTGTTATTTTTGTAGTGAATCAACATATTTAGCGCCCGGATATTCTTGTGAGCAATTAATTTGAGTTAAGTAAAATTCGTCTTTCATTTAGCTAATTGTATTATTATTCTGCATTTTTTAACAACTCTTTGTCACAAAGGATTTTTAAGCACTTCCACTTCTGATTTGTATTGTGCAGTATAGCAGAGCATTTTGAAAAGTAAATTTTTTTGACTTTTATTTCTCTTTTCATTTGACGTCTCGTTCATTTAGCCCCACTTTCTGAAAAATAAACGTGTTTTCAGATAATGCTGCTCATTCTATTATGATTAATGAGGAATCCGTAAGGTCATTGTTATTGCCATCAGTTGTATTACACTATGAATTTCAAATCAAAAGTAGCGTTTTAAACCAAAAAATATTCATAATTGGAATGACATCAAAGTTGTACTATTTCTTTGTCTCGAGAATTTTTCATTCTTTTCACGACTGTACCTTCTTTGAGGACTCCGAACTTTTCCATGATATTGTGAATTTTTATGTATACAATTTATGTGCTCAGTTTGGACCACCTACTTCAAGCTGGCATCAACTTGGCTGAGAATGTGGTGGTCGTGAACAAGGAGCTCAACAACTCGGCTGAGGAAGATACGTTGTCTGACTGCAACACAATCGTGGCTGTGCAGACTATGTTCAAGTGAGTCCCAAACTTCCAGGGTTTCACAGAAGCTCCTCGTGCTGCTCCGTGCCAGACAAAGGTTTTATAGTAACTGTCCTGCCTAGAGGCTAATAACCATTATCCTATTTGTTGTACAGTAACGCATACTTTTTTGGAAACTCTGTCATTATTGAGCACGTTCCATAAGAGTATGCACGCTTATCTTAGAAAAGTCTCATTTAACATGCTGTCTCGGCTGCGGTTATACATTTTATGTAGTACATCCAGGAGAGAGATAATATTTAAGTAATGAAATAAGAATTATTGTACCCTCACCAGAAGAATAATTATCGAGTCTTCTGGAATACGAATTGTGATCGCCAATGTCACAACAGCAGTTGTGCAGGAAAGTATAATTAACCATTACTGTTTATACTTCGCAGCATTGCCCCATCACTGTGGGCTCGAATGTGTCATTTTTCATTCGTTAATTATCGTTGTATGGCTCATGTGGTAGCACTAATCCTACATCAATGAAATCTGTTTTTTTTCAAGTGTCAGGACTTCAGAAGTCTGCACAAGGGTTTTCGAGTAGTTGATATTACAAGAGCTTGAAAAATTTGGAAAATACAAGAGCTCAAGAAAACATCGTAAGACTTACACGAGTGTGGAAATAAAATCCTTCAATACTTTGCTATTCCTCTGTCACGGAAGGAATTTTGAGTTAACGACTAAATTGAATATCTTATACAGAAAAATTAAGGAAATTTTTACGATTTTCATTTGTTATTTTTTGTGATGCCTTTAGTACTTAGAATAATTGTAATAGGAATTGGGCTCATGGAATTTTTCAGAATACTGAGTGTGCAAATCTTTAAAAGAATAACCTTTTTTTAAAATGCTTCCCATAAACGTCATTAGTAAATAACAGATTCTAACGTGAGGCGATTAAGAAAGGTAATATTTTATGAAGATTGCTGGCATCTTGATACATTCATTACGAGGATGAAAGAAATCATACAAGGACTGTCCCTTAATCCCGTTCATCACTGCTGAGATCACTCTTATTGTGGCCGTCGTGCTTAAACCAGGAATATAATAATATTAATAATGATACGGGTGTGAAAGCTTTGAATATCTATTTATGTTCTAAATAAGATCTTTCACTACATAATCATAGGTATTCATTTCTCTTGTTCAGAACAGCCACGAAATATCGTTGTCATTGTTCATGTCAGCCGTAGATATTCATTTCCATTGTTCAAATCATTTACATAATCGTTGTTGGGCAGGTTTTTCCCGGACATGAAGATCATCACTGAACTGTCACAGTCGTCGAACATGCGCTTCATGCAGTTCAGAGCACGTGACGCCTACGCTCTGCACCTCAGCAAAATGGAGAAGGTCAGGAATCTGTTCAATTTATTGTCTGTATCCCTGGCTTGATGTCCCGCTTAGTGGTTTCTTTAGCAAAATGTATTACTACTGCAGTGGATGGCTACGTTTAGTGTACAGCTATCGTATAGTGTTTGTGCATTTGTTGACGTCGTGCTAAGAATTATATTTCAATTAATTATGTTGTCGAAGCTTCACTGTATCTAACTTTTGTTGTCATGTTCGTTTTTTGATTTTTGTTAGCAGACCGATATTTTCTGTGGAGGCCAATAAGCAGTTGTGAATATTATATTTTATTATTATAATATCCATATTCATCTAGTCCGACATTTATGTAATATCTCAAGCGTTTGTATATATTTTTTTACTTATTTGGTATCATTTTCACATCGCGGTGCCCAAAGAACAAATCCTGATAAATTCTAAGGTCGGATAACAAACAGCTCTCGGAACAGAGCGATAAGTAGTTGAAATTATCATCATAGCTGTCTTTCTCATCCTATCATTATTCCAATGTTAAAATACAAATAGCCATACGAGTTATTGTATGAAACTGAGCTACATTTTTACCTATCATTATTTCTGTCCAGTTAACTTTCTTTTCCTTAGTCAGCTCTTCTATTTGCCCAAAATTTTACCTTCACACCTACTTTCCCTCTCAGCTAGGTCATAAGTTGGTTCAGGACACTCATTTGGAACATTGTATGCGAATGACAAAATCTACCATTCAGTCAACATATCTGAGGACAAAAATTGGCCGTAACAGCGTTCTAACGGTATTATTAGTTTGAAAATGTTATTAGTTATCCGTGCGTTGATAACTGAAGCCAAGCTCTAAAATTGAAGATAAGACAATATTGTTTATGATTTTTCACTATTAGGTCACCATTAAATGGAGCGATTCAAGAGACAACCAGTTAGTACAATACCCCTCATCTCACCATAATTCCACGTTGTTTCAACTTTAGATGTTTTAGAAGAAAACTGTCATCCCGATGCTCTCCAGGTTCTGCTCTTCGTTCGATGAGAAGCCAATTTGTAGACATCCTGTTAAATGTAGTTAGCTCATGAGCTACAAAATTTGTTAATAAGCGGATTAAAATGTTTCCACGCAAGTAAATTTTTATTATTAGTCGATGACACATGCTAAATTAGATTTCTAAATTTGCTCAGTTATGACTCTACCGACGCCGATACATCCATCGAGTCACACGGAACGTAATGTCCATGTTGGAGTTTACTCCTCAATGATTTTTATTGTTATGTGCTTTCCTACCAATATTTATAATTACTAATGGTACACTAATATTTTCTGTACCAAATTTTTGGTCAACTAATTGAAGTTGGATTTGAGTGATTACCAACAGTCAGTATTGAAAGCGAAGTGTATTCACGTGCAAGGAAAACCAAGTATATGGTTTTATACTGCTAGTACCATTTCTTAGCCGTCATGTACCAATATTGGCATACATAATGCCAATTTTCGTAATTTTCCGAGTAGACGTATCTGGGTTATGAGAGTTAGCAAATTGTAATAAAAAACAAGTGACTTGTGGGACAGCGTATTTTTGTGGATTGTTGGGCTTGCACGAACTACGCCTGAAAATGAAATATACAATGCAAATTGATTCACTTCTATGTCACTTGTTCACGTCACATACTTTTATTTTGTTTTTGCATGCTTACAAACTTCTTGAAGGTAGAAAACAATATTTTAGTAGATTATTAGTTGGTGCTTATTAGATAATTTGATTGGTGCTTGAGTCGAGTAGCTTTCCTAGTATTCTGAGCATAATTCCTGGCTTGCGATAAGTTTTGTAGTATATGTAGCTAAAGAAGAAATTTGAAGATAAATTTTCAAGTACTCGTGGCTAAAGATCTCAGTGCGTGAAGATCATGCAGTCAAACCTCGCTAAACGAGCACCTGATTAACGAGCACCTGATTAACGAGCACCTCGATTAACGAGCACCTCGCTTAACGAGCACCTCGCTTAACGAGCACCTCGATTAACGAGCAGCTGGGTTAACGAGTGCTTCACATAGTGAATGAATCTCATAACGAGCAAAAATATTTCAAAAATTTGACTTCAAACGAGCGACGTTTCACATAACGAGAACAATTAAAACTGGCCGTGCTCGTGTTTACTGTGAGTCGTGAGTCCGACGCAAGTGCTTCTAAAAGATTTCAACCCAACGAGTCAGTCGTGACTGCTGAATGAGAGTGAAGAGGAATCTCCTTATGTTGCGATTCTCCTTTAACTTGATAATCCTCCTCTTATTTGTCTCTCTCCTTTCCGCCAGGATCTACCTTCCATTTTTCATACGATGCAACACTATTATGTGTACAGTTGAACCTCGATTTAACGGACACACTTTCCTTCTATTACACTGTTAACTGGAGCATAATTTTGTATTGTTTGTAATTTTTTTTAATTTTATAAAATTTGAAGATTTGTGAATAAAATACAAGGTGCGGCAACATAACGTTGCATTGGAAATCCGTTGCATCGGGGTCCGTTGGATCGAGGTTTAACTGTATGTTTATTTCAGTAATTATTCCTATGTTCCAAAATTCATTTATCTGATTATTTATTTGAGTTAGAGTGAAAATGAATTTCAGATATTATTAGAAAGTATTTTTCAGTATTTTTTAGGCATGGGACGCAGTATTGTATTTCATATTACTTTATATGGCAAAAATTGTTTCACTAAACTAGTAAGAGGAATTAAGATCGTCAGGCAAGGTTCCAGTCTACTTTTGTTTGCATCCTCGCCTTGTCGGTGTCTCGGAAGTAAAAGACAGAGACGATGCTCTTGGCCATTTCCCTACACAGAACAAGTACTTACTCCAAAATACCCTGTTATGAGCTACTCGACACTCTTCTAAGAATTTCAGACGCATTATATAATGGATTTGCACGTACGTTCGAAGCCTGTGCTACAATAATTAATTAGTAAACACTTGGGATAATTATAACATCATTCAAAAATTTGTTCATAGATATTTATTGTATTTTTTTAGATATATTTACACCTGTTAGTTAATGAGTGTAAACAAATATGATTAATGGTTAAACATGGTAACAAATTTTTCTTTCTACCTGGTGTATTTGTATTGTTTATGTATGGTGCGGCAACATAGCTTCCTTTTTTGAAAGCGCTTTGCTTAAAAAAAGGAAGTTATGTTGCCGCCTCTTGTAGTTTCATACACATCGTGTAATACACGATGTAATACACACATTGTATTACATGTAATACACATCGTGTCGTTTGCTTCTTGAGGTTCGGCATATTGAGCAGCACTATATCCATAACTTCTTTTTTTTTATCTAAGGTCCTGTTTTTTCTTAATGGAGACCAGTATGTTTGATCGAAGATACCATTTATTCTTGTGCATGCGTGTCCCATTATCGTTGAACTTTATTTGATGAAGTTATTTCTTGCGTCTGCTCGAGCTAGTCCTGTTGAAGTCTTTCGAAATAGTTTATTTCACTGCTGGGAACTCCTAAACACATGCTGTTCAAAGTCACAAGTTTTAATTTCAAATTTGTAGCGTGTTCATACAATTGATATTACACAAAACTTCCAGCTACACACCCTGAGGCTGTTTGTTGTTTCGCGCCCTCAAAAAACGGAGGGTGCGAATGCACTCTATGCACAGAAACATGGAATTTTATTTGCATTGGGACTCGTATGACTCACCTGTTCAAATGTTGTGGATCAGTGTTTTTGAATTTTCTGCTGGCTACAATACGCGATCTTTTGTTCCCATGTTAGTGCGAGCTCTATAGTAGCCTGAGTGTATATTCAAATATTTTCATGCCCAGATTAATAGTGATGAAAGTGCTTTTCCTAAGGTACTTTTTCTTAATATATCTGAAATTTTATAAGAAATTGAATGAAAAATCTTAATTACGTAATTCGATCAATTACTTTCCCATTAGTCTTAATTCAGTTTTGTGCTTCTTGAGCTTCTTTGAGATGAATGTTATTTATTGATGTTTTCTTGTCAATAAATGTGTAACATATAATTTCTGACTATATTGTGCGAAAATTTCGTGAAATAGGTACGTTAAATTGTTGTACGTTTGTTGTGTACATATTCAGTTTCAAGTGGTGGTTCCGTACGCGTCGTGCCTTGTGTGTCGTGTCCTATATCCACTCCTTCTCCTGCAATTGCATCCTCCATATTCTCAATGGATGTTGTGTCTTTTTAATTTACTAATTTCATGGCGTAAATATGTTTTGCTATTTTTGGCAGTGTATTGCCAAAACTTTTTGCAGACTTTTTATTCATCCTTACTTTTTGTTAAAATGCATGCAATACTCATTCGCAGCTTGAAATTTTATGAAGTACTTCTTTTCCTCTGACCTGCATTACTCAGAAAGTTTCGTTACTTATCATTTGTAGGATGTGTACCTCGTAAAAAATCCAGGGAAAATCTTCATACTCAACATAATTTGAAAACTTCTCGCTCCTCAGAGGTATCGCTAATGATCCACCACAAACACAGCTGTTGTTTCAAATAATGTTGTGGTAAACCTATTTAGTTTTAGTTGCGTAGCGAAGCTTCTTTTTTAATCATAATCTCTGTTTGATCTTATAGTGCTGTCATTTTGTGCAAAAAACTTTACTCTTAATTCTTAGTGTTTGAGTTTCTTTCTCTACATTTGCTGTTCTAGATTTTTAAATTGAAAGGGGTTTTGTTCCGGCAGTAGAGTGTCAATCTCACGACCTACATATGATGTCTACTCATGTAAGAAAGAAATGCTCACACAACAGTCACCTCGAGTCACAGACCCGGCCTGTGAAGTTCATTAATACTACCTTCAATCTAATAGTTTGTGTCCTCATGGCAGTAGCAGGAACTCAATGTAATGCTGTTTCTACACTTTCTTGAATTGGAATATCCAAATTCTGAGCACCCTAAGACAGAAATGATGATTGGCTGGCGTGTCCTCATTTTCAGACTTGTGTAGTGATGTGGCTCATGAATTCCTAGATACGGCGCTACTTGCTGAAATTCTCTTCAGTATTTAATCATTAGTACTGATCAAAATTATCAGCTAGTGTCACAGTGTCCTAGTTTTTGAACAATTGTATTCGATTCATTTGTTTGTCTCACACATTTGATTTTTATTTCTTTCTATAAAATTATTTAGATTATGGTTAACAAAACAACAAAACAAACAAAAACGTTGAAAAACAAACAAACAAACGTTAGTAACTTTAAAAATCGGATTACAACATTTTCAATCACTAGTAAACAACTTTTGCATTCCACTTTACCTTGAGACAAAGAGATATCGTTAAATTATCTGATATTCGTGTTTCATTGAACCTAGCCCATTGAAATCCTTGTAAATGTTTTCAGTAATGCATTTTCGTATGAATCGGGTATCTTTTACTCTTTTCAAGTATTTAACTTCCATTATCGGGACTTGATCATTCCATTATTTTTCGTTTACATAAAGTTTGGCCCATGAGACTTTATGAATTACTGATGCACCAACTACGTAGGATAGTTACGATCTGGTCTTTGCGGTCACTTTCATAATTTCGGGCATTAATTTAACACGTGACGAATGTACATGCATCCCCTATTTTTCCTTTTGAATAAGCAGTTGAGAGTGTGTAATTCTACCGCTTAGGTAATACTAAGACTAAGGAAATGCTACGGTTCCATTACTGCTGAAGTGTTTGTATCACAATCATCTCCAACGCTTGGAGACTCCAAGCTTAGCAAAAAATGAAACTTCACTGTTAATTAATATTCATTTATTATAGTCATATTTTATTAAAAACTATAGAATTTTGACTGCATGGCTGTTTATTTTGTTGCCGTTTATAGAAGTTCAGTTCTGCTATTCGTCTTGCTAAAATACGATTGTTAGTCTCTACATTTTATGACCTTACAATTAAGAAAAACTTGATCTGCTAGCCCTCGCTTATTTTACTTGTTTCATCGTCTAGGACATGAATACTATTTAAGTCAAGTCTTGCTTGTTGAAACTCGCAGTCTTGCAATTACGTTTAAAATTAATATCACCCGTCGCATAGCTTTGAGCTCTACTCACCGACGACTGACTGAAGTCTTCCAAATACTCGTTCATCTGTCATAGTGGTTCAGGTGATCATACACCCACATTGAAGGAGGTGAATTTCCTCGTAGATTCAATAAATCTCGTCTGGTTGTCGTTGATTGTATTTATTTCAGAAGAGGACACAAATTAGTTCCATGATAGTAACTCGGACAGGCCACGAATGAATTTTACGTCCTGGACACACCACAACCTCGAAGTGTTTTTAGTGGAAGTTTCTAGTTAGTGAGTTAGTTATGCGCTACAATTATCTGTGGAGCGAATAGCACTCCGTGGAAAGTAGCAAGACTTGTGTTCTCTGAGAGAGATATCCTGATAGCTTGTGTATCTCAGGAATTTTGTGTGTCTTAACCACCCATAGTCGAGCCAATAGTGTTAGTTGCAGAGACTCTGAACTTTCTTTTATAATTTGGTAAGCCTGAATTTTTATTTTTCTGTTTCTCTCTGATGAATGATGGTATTGCATGGTACGAATGAGTTTTATATTGAACCTATTAGCTTCATTTTCCGTTTTTTTTGTATCAGATGCTCTATATCATTTTTTAAATTGGTCTTTGATCATCTTTTTGAACGACAATAGTGAAAAATTTTCAAATCCATGACAAGAAATTGAAGTGTGGGAACAATCATGTAGATTTTTCATGATAGATAATCGTATTATTTATGTGTGTTCTGTATCGTATTTTAATCAACAGGTTTTCTACCTAAAAAAATCATGTGTACTAGTTTCTAATGTTGCATAACATTTTTTAACACCTGTTGCATAGCTCATCAGAACTAAGAATAACAATCTATTATCGTATTTGCTATTATCTGCTTTTCAGTAAGTTATGATATTTTAGTGCATTTACTAACGCTTCTCTCATCATAAGTTTTAGTTTTTTTAATTAATATGCGTGCGTCTTCCGAATCAAACAATCGAAAAGCTAATATAGCGACTTCCTTAGCCGATCGAAATCTTTACCATAGCACCTTACGCTGATTACCCTCAGACTCGTTACATCCGTCACGAATATCCTTAGAAATGAATAATATCATTCTGTTTTATCATGCAATGTTGACGGCCATGACATTATCACGCGCAGACCAAAACGGAAACCTTGCGTCCAAGCAGCCCCATCTCGGCTCTCGAAGAAGCCCAGGTCAGCGCTCCATGTCATGCTCGATATGCCACACACTGCTTGCTCTGTGTCTCGTCACATGTCTTCTCTCTCTTGTCACTCCATCGTCCCATCAAACCAAGTGCAGTTTAATCCACTTTTTTCCTTACATTTTATTTTTTCATAGATTTTTTCTATATCAGTCACGTCATCCAAACGAGTGGACTTGAATGCAGTGTGTGTTATTTTTTGCTTCTGTTTGTCTCAAAAGTTACTTCATCATGCCATTCCTCCAGCATTTAATCATAAACGGCATCAGTTCATGCCACAAAAAAAAATTAGTTTTTAACCATTTTAGAAGGCTTTAATAGTATCATGAGACATTTTTACCCATCTATGTTTTTGATTTATTTGAGATATTGATTGTCCGTTAGGCTACAACTTCTCTAAACTTATTTTTGTTGGACTAAATGCTGTTAGTTTTTTTATTTGCTGTAAAAATTTTGTTAGATTTTTGCTTCGGACGAATTCCTTTTTGAAAGCTATGCACTTAATAAAACTGACGATCCACCTAAGTAGTAAAGAATATGTACCGTTGAAAATCTACAAATACGATAATAACAAACGCCTATTTTTATTTTCTGTTAAGAACGTATCTCAAACTCCAGTCTGTTTTAATTTCAATGCTACGTTATTATGAATACGATGTTCGTTCCAAGCTCATAACTAAATAATTGAGTTTAAAATACGCATTAGTGACGAAACTAAATCTAAAAATGCAGGTGTTATGAAAGTGCGATGATCAATTAATTAGTCGCTTTTTACAAAAAATAAACAAAAAATATATTAAAAAAATACAGTTTCTGAGTAAATTCTATGAGTTAATTTGTTGGCAATTAATTTCTATATTTGAGATACTCAATACAAGCCAAATCATTTTTGAAAAAATCCTTCTGACCTGTAGTTCTGACTACGCTATAAGTGCTGACAGAAAGCCAGCCACAAACTGACTCGTGCGTGATTGGTATTGAGAGCTAGCAGCGCAATTTAGGTGTCATCGTAAACTAACGTATCTGGCACAGCAAATCTTAGATGAAGGAAAATTTTCCGTATTAAGAGAGTCGCAAGTATAATATGTACTATAGGACTGATTTTCTGTACGAATTGTACGAGATTAGTTCTAACTAAAAGTTATACCGTCTTCATGAAGTCAGTTGGACCGTACATGTATTCCTACAGTTTATGAAATGTCTTCTAGCTTTGTAAATCCATGTAATCTAGAGACTCAAACTTTTTAGTTATACGAAGCTGCATAAAATACTTATTTCTCTTCACGGAATATTTTTCGTTGCCAGTTATAGATCTCATTAATAACTGACAGAAGGGCATCTGTTAGCACTCACTAGTTAGCTTTTTGTCACCTCTCCTAATTTTTTCTCTTGGCTCATAATCGAAGTAACTGGGAATCAATGCACTCCTCACTAAGAATACATTCGAACGATGTTTCTTAATTCTGAATGTGAGCCAATAGACTTGATTTTGTAATTTCATCGTAAAACTCAAACTTGAAAAGCTTTATTTACTCCCAAATTCATTTCACGTTTCTTAAGAGTTTCGGTCGTGGCAGAGAATCAGAAATATAACATTTACTTAGCTCAGTTGTATGCACAGTCGTGACATCAATTCTTGATTTATACAAACGCATTCTGAGCTGCCCTCATGATAATACCTTCAGTAGCTCAAACAAATGGTTTCAATACATTAATCGTTTGTTCAGTCAACAGTATCTGGATGAGCATTTTCAAAATATATTTTAATCAATGATAAATACCAAAAAAAACATTGCGTATTGAACAAGTACTTCGTCCCGTTATTGGTCACAAAATTCGATTGATTATTCATCCATTCACTTAAAAATAAATGCTTCTACCTTTATGAAGAGTACAGATTTTCAATGGAGAATTTCGATTGGGACGCGAAAAAACTCATTTTGTGTGAATTGTGTTCATGTTACTCGTTTCCATCACATTTTGTTTGCATGTGTCATCTTCTGTGGCAGGTTTTGCGTTGCACACAAACACGAGTTTCCATGTTTTCACTTCCATTCAATTTTTCTCTTTTGTTTAATATAAGCTTCCGGTAGTAATTTTACAAATGCTTTTCCTTTCAAAACGGATCAATCTCTGTCTTAGGTCCCAAAATAAATGTTTTGTTACTTAGTTGTACAGTATTCTGTAGCTTATGTATAACGATATTTTGTAAATTTTCTTGCATTTTATATCCCATAAACAATCCTTTTTTGCGTTCAATCGTTTCTGTGTTCGCGAAAAGTAATCTCCCATTTCCTCAAACAAATAATTTTCCCATATCCTGTAACACTAGCATATATTTGCTTCGTAATTAATTTTTTAATTACTTCGTTCTGTATTTTTGCATCACTTTCATAATTTTCGAAGCACCTCTCCTAGCGTCGCGTGTAAGCAAATTTTTGATGATTCTGAATACTAATATTTTTGTTATTTCTTATCTCTTCAAATTAACGTTTCGTGTGCTTGGACGCACTGTGAATTTTCCATTATTTTTAGTATATGTATTCATCAATTAATCTCCATAATGTTGAATGTTTGCCTTCGCAGTCATATGAAACTACTTCATATACATGCTACCGAGTCTTTCAATATTGTATTGCTTCTATGTGTCGCTGAAGTTTCTGTTCACTAGTCACTTAGCAAATACCCACTTCATTATGTTTTTCTGTAAAAATTTGTTGCATCGAAATTGTTTCCACTTTATAATATAACCTCTTAGGGTGTAAATCACCCTACCATTCCCTACGTAAGTTCACTTGCTTCATCAGACTCTTCTTAAATCTGTTGGTTTTTGAATTGCATTTCTTCTCCAACTCTTTGATTAAGTCTTTGAACTTTTAATAAGCATTACACTACTCCTAAAAACACAAGAACAACGAGGAGCACATACCCGTCCGACCAAATTCTTTTCTACCGAGACTTCAACGGTGCGAGCTTCCGTTTTAAAATTACTGTGTATTATCTCTCCCGACATAATGGCCTCATGGACTACGCTTGCACGAGACAGTGTGTCTAACCGATGGTACGATAATCTTTTATCCCAGTTGAATACCAGCTTCTTTCAAGGCCAAGTTCCACTGTGCTTGAATATTTTATTTTAGTTTTTCGGTTGTATAGAATTGCAGAGATTCTTTGCCTCCCAACAAAGAAATTTATCTCAACTTTTTTTATTCTTATCTAGGACCCATGTTTGTTGACTGCTCATCCGTTTTCAAACTAGCTTAAAAAAGTTTTATGAAGTCTATTGTCTTACGCACTTCATGTTTTTCTTTCACTTTCTTTTGATTCCATGATTAGGAAATGAAAAAAACATTCATGTGGAAATCATGTATCACATTTGTGTAGTCTAATTAATAAGACAATTCACCTCCAAAGCGACCGCTATAATTACCGTACTTCAGTAGTTTCCTTGCAAACGTTTGTTCATTTTTTAAATTTTTTCTGTTTAACTGTATAACTTGATTTTTTCTTTTAGATCCTTTAATACTTTTAGATAAACTTACTGGGAAAATTCTAGTTACAGCGCAACTGAAGGATTTGTAACTTTGAGTATTTTAACTGCAATTGAACTACTACAGTCTTTTGGAATACAGTGGGTAAACTGGGAGGTGTTTGCGTGCGTACTCCTAAAACTCGTTAGTGTTGTGGTTTCAGTTTCTGTTTGAGTTTTTTGGGGTGAAGATTGAGACATCTTTTCTCAGTTTGATTTTAAGATGCAACTGTTTTTTCGTATGTTTTATTTTCTCAATCGCAACCTAAAGGTCAAACGAACCGCGTGAGGTTCTTTGGAAGTCGACCAATTAGCCATAAATTTTCCCAAGAAACCGCGGCCAGAGCCAACATCTTTCATTAGTCGTGCTTTTTAATTTCCGATATATGGAGTAACATGTTAAATCGAAGTAAATATTAAAATAATTCTTCAACACAATGACGTATCTAAAGCTAAAGAACCGAGCTGGAGATTTCTAAAATGAAATATTCGGTATGGTGGATTCGTACGCAACATCGGAACAAGTATCACTTCACACAGGGTGTATTATGTACTATAGTTTAGACTTTTGAATTGCGATCTACGAAAATGACTACAGTATGTCATACGTGTATTGAGCAATAAGGTAAAGGCTCTGTGTCTAACGCCAATTTTGAATTATTAGAAACTGTAGTTTGTTTTCACGGCTCTTCATACTCTTGCAATTGCTAAGCTGCACTTCATGTATTTCTAAATTGTACTGTCTTAATTTTCCTCCACCCGCTTGTATGAATCACATGAATATAAGAAGACATATTTTTTCAATTTAGCCACTTTTATTACATACATTATCTTGCAAGGATGTTTGCTGTGGTGACTCGCGAGACTGAGTTGTGTTTCTTGAACTGAATTAACCCACGACCGCCGCCGTGTTGTCGTAACGCTTACGTGAAGCTTGAAGGAAAAAAATGCCTTCACGTTGGACTACTAGGAAGAACCGCCTTCTACTTAATCACTTCGGTAAAATGAAGAAAATTGGCATAGTATCCTGTAACATATTTTCCGGTCATAACGTATGTATCCACTACCATGTATATTATTTTAGGATTGACGGACTCGATTTACTTCTGAGTAATTCGTACTTATGAATAGTTTTACTTCTAACGTTTCCAAGGAATGTACAGAAAATTTGATATAAAGAATTAATAACTTTAGATAGACTTTTTACTACTACTTTTATTATCGATAAATTTTAATTTATATATTCATCATACAAACAATGGTGTAAGAATAGGAGAGTTTGCTACCGAATAATTTTGAACTACTGCTTTAATGCAAGTTGTTAAGGAGAAAAAAATCATTTGCAACAGGAAGACAACAGCATATACATCTATGTTCCGAGTTACAGATGTTACTTGAGACAAATAAAGCCACCACGTTGATTTTACTGCGTTATCAAAACTATTTTCAATTTGTCACGGATATTTTATTTTACATTTTTTTAGAAGGATAAATAAAAAATCGTTGCATTATATAAGCTTCAATACAATGACGTGTTTTAAAAGTAGCATTACTTCAGGATTCAGTTTAACAGTTATGAATCATTTAAGTATATTATTCTTGGGGAATTGAAATTTCAGGAATTCATTCCGACTGGGTTATCTTTTTTCTTTTACCCACTACTATTTTGTGCAGTAAGTTCATTTAGCTTTTGAACAATTCCTCTCCAGCAATATTTTATTGATAATCAGTACTGGATATCTTATTAACTTAACGTAATTTGAAGAATAAGTAGACGTCCTGGCACTAGTAGGAGGGGAGGGTATTAAGAGTATTAAGAGCTGTCCTGATGACTGTTCAATTCAGAACACTTAGGGCGCCTTCATTTTTACTGTGGTGTCGTCAGCTCCTTGCTGTTAAAATCAGCAACGCTTGTGTGGCTGTTTTGCGTTAGTGGTGTTGGTATGGAAGCCTCACCCGTATTCTTTGTACTGCTTTTTGCTCTGATAGGGAAGGCCGCCATACACAGCAACTGACCTCCATCACAATCCTTTTTGTATTTAATGTAATAAATATAATTCTTTTGTCTTCCTGTTCATCTAAATTCATACTGCCTCTGCATAAACTGATTTTAGCGGATATGTGGTAAAAGCTTGTAAAATAGTTATTCTTTGTTTTTCTGGAAGCGTATATAATGTCTCATGAGAAACTTATTGTGTTATCTTCTCTCTGCTATTATTTTTTGTCTTGCTTGTATTGCATCTGATACTGATTTATTTATGAACAGTCTACTTAATTTTTTACAAATAATTTTCCTTAATTTACAGTAGCTATGTTTAGTCGGCAGTAGCATATTTGATGATAAATGTTTTATTTGATTGAAAGAACATAGAAACAATAGTAGCGTCTTTTATTTTAGTGCATGGTAGTTTGTTTATTTTCGTTGATTTTAGCGACATTAGTAATTGTGTGTAACCTTCTAGATTTGAGGGTGTCTCCGTGTTTTCAGAGTTTCTACATTGGGACTCACGCAATCTTGACTCGGCATTACAGGAATTTTCAGAAAGCACTGCGACTTCGACATACGGCAGCCAAGCGAACAGAAGAACACGAAAAGCTTATTCTAGTCCCGTCAAAGACTCTGCTTTCCGAACTAAGAGTCTCTATCAACGGAGTTTCCGTCGCAAAAGCACCATCCGGAAACCTAAGGTTTACTACTCGGAAGTCATATCGCAATTGGAGAGGGTAACGATGATCGACGAATTTGCTTTGCTTCTATTCTACCATTTTGGGTCTGGTTTCAAGTTCTTCTTTGCATTCATGCTCAGACTATCCTTTATATATCAACCACTTCAAACAAATATTATGCTTTTAATATCTGACTTGGTTCCTTTTCATAATTTTTCGCTAATTTATGTACATGTAACCTTATATCACACAGTACTTCACGAGCGTGGTGCTGCATTGCACTTGTGTTTTTCAATATTCTACTAAGTGCCACTCCTTCGAGTGTGCCTGAGGAATTCCTAGTTTTATTTTGGGGATATTTTGACGAACTTTGAGTGCCAGTTATTTCTTCTTTTTATAATAGTTTGAAAACTTTGATCATGGCGATTATGCTCATATACTTCATATACTGCTGTCCTTGAATGAACGAGACATATCCAAGGAGTGTTTTTTACAAAGAACAATAGGCAAGATTGCATATGATTCCTATGTTGACGTCCTCTGTCTGCTTACATCATTTCATTTCCTCCACAGTTGTTGGCCGCTCCAGAATGCAGTTTCATCTCACGAAACTTTTTTGATTGATGCAGAAGATATTGACCTATATTTTTAGAAGTGAATGTTTCTTCCATGAATTGTATTGGATGTTAAGAGGATAGAATGGGTTACGTGGCGTGTTTGCTCCTACACATGTGGCTCAGTCAGACTTGATGGCTTAGCATGTCTACCTTGGCCACCATTATTTCAAGCATGTATCTTAATATGCTAGCACAGTTATGAAAACTTGATTTTTCAGTATCTTACAGTATGATCTACAGGTAGTGGTATTGTAAATGAATTCATAAAAATGTTTCATCAACATATTATAAAACAAGGGAGGCAATGATATACCGTTAGAAGTTGAACATTTGTGTGTATAGCTTCAAATGTTCAAAATACTCTCCAAGCTGACTCCTGCACAGTTTTGCTCTTTTCTTAATGTAGCTTGTCATCTTTCTGACATCCTCCTCACTTATGGAGGCTAAGTCCTTCACGTTTCAACTCTGTCGGAGTGGCTTGTTGACACCTGACTGTGTGTGCCATGGTCTATGCCCAGAATGAGAAATAAGGAGAAACAAGTCTGGAGAGTATGGCGGCCATTAGTGATCCATCCGACGCGAAATCAATCTGTCACCAAATGTTGATTTCAGAAACTGAAAGTACGGGCCTGTCAAATGGACATTGACTCCGTCCTGTCGAAACCAGTACTGACGCCTGCTGGCCATAGCCTTAACCGCATGCCAGTCTGTATTCTTCAGGACTTTCTCCTAGTAGACATCAGAGTTGACGGATTCTTCAAATCAAACTGCAGGAAGGATAACCGCAAAGGACTTGACTTATGCTCCATGAGCCTACTTGCGCTCGATTACGGTTAGTTAGGGCCCAGTATCGTTTGATTGGTGACTGGTGCAAAGCAAGCTACATTTTTTCTACCTAACCAGATTACATGCTGGAACCAGTCATCCTTGAAAATGAGTAAGAAATGCAGGCCGCCAGTCTCTATTCCTTGTTTACTGGGCTGAAAATTTGCGTCAAGTGCTGTTTGTAGGCCTTCCACTTGAGGTGTTTTCTCAGGATTCACCAGATGGTTTCATAGCTTAAACCCAATATGTTGGCAACGTGCTTACTGTGGGTTTTTGAGTTTTGTTAAAAAAGTCTCTACTGTCTCGAGATTCTGAAAAGACACAAACTCCTTGCAAGTCGAGACCTAAGAACGAATTGAAACTTTTTGATCAAATCTCTTCACAATTTTATTAAATGCTAGAATATTTGGCACCTGACGAGGATGTTTGAGAAGAATTTTATCCTGAATACCATTTGGACCTGCTCGATACTCTGAGGCTGCCCAAATTTAAAAATGATAAACGATAGTTGCTTAATGAATGGAGAATTTTGTTTGAAATGATTAGAGCTGCGCATTGGAGCTATTTATGAGTGTGCCAGTTTCGAGATGAAATAATATGAAATGTAAAAATTTATATTCCTTTATACAAATATCCTATCTCTGTGGGCGCATAAATACCTTTGTTTTATTGAAATGTAGACAGTGAATAGATTTTATTAATTATTGTTTTAATATAACTATTTGTAGGTCATACTGGAGCGACGTTGTTAGACCCTTGATAAGTTAAGGTCCTAACAATAAATAGCATTTATTGCAGTCATGAGCGTCGTGCCTAAAGGTTCTTTATGTTCTCGAAATAGAATGATCATCTTTTCATCGAATAAACATTTTTCGGAGGTGCAAAGAGCCTAATATAGATTCGTGACATATCCTCATTCTATATGATTATGTTCAATGTTTAAGAAATATTTAGTTAATCACGTGTCTTTCACGCCCTGAAGTCAACGTTTATTTGATTGCATTTTGCAAAACGCAGCTAATCTAGATACTATTTATTACATCCCAACGAAAATATTGATGAAATAATTCGAGTTCTGTGTCTTAAGATTGTTATTTACAGATCATTCAGTACACTTGGTGTCGACGAATGAAATTCGTGGTAAAATTGTGAGACGAAACAAACGGCATTCCCTTATCACTGTACTTCACATGTACCTCGCTTTTCTAATGGGTGTAGCGAGTGTGACCAGCTGGTCCTCTCAAGTTGGACGACGGTCAATAGCTGTTGGTTTAGTTTTAAAGTGCATATAAGTTTCTTAATAATTACCTCATCCAAGAACTGTAAATCCGTGTTCCTGGGAGACAAGGACGCTTCTTGGAAGTGCTTCTAAGCGCTTCTAAGCGCTTCTTAGTGGGATCTTCAGCTACTCTTAGTCGAGTCGGCAATGCTTGTTGTAAGAGCTCGCTGTAGGTGTAGTTATTGACATATATTTGTCGTTTCTCTTTTCCATTTTTCTACGACTT
Organism: Trinorchestia longiramus; assembly: GCA_006783055.1. NCBI lineage: Eukaryota > Metazoa > Arthropoda > Malacostraca > Amphipoda > Talitridae > Trinorchestia > Trinorchestia longiramus. The sequence continues at coordinate 34,502 of VCRD01000689.1, read as the reverse complement.
TGTCTTCTCTTCGCCGTCTACTGATAGGGGGAGAACGGAATACTCACAAATGATTGCATGAACGACAATCATTCTCTATTCCTTTCCTGAACGTAATTCATCTATTCATTTCTTCGTAATGATTATGATTCCTTAATTGGCCAGCTATCGCCCAGCTGTGCCCAAGGAAAACATATTGGCACCCATGTAGTGCCAATTAAAGTATCGTACTGATTTTCGATTTGATTGTTGCTCTCAGTGAGGGAAAATGATAGTTGTTTAAATATAATAATTGTTATAATTTTAATATTTTTATCACGTTCATGTTATTGTCTGTCAATAGCACACGAATCATACCTCAACCTACAGAAAAAATGAGGGCTTTTGAAAAGCTTCTGTTTTCTTCTCTATTGAGTTTTTTTTTTTTTTGAGGTATACGTATCAGCTAATATAACTTCTGTGGTGCAACTTTTACGGTGAACTTCTTCATTCTAACATAGCTGCACTGAGAATAACATTACACCGCTGGTCTCGAATGGATATAATGCTTGTTTTCGCCATGGATTTTTCTAATATTACAACATTGAATTCGCTCAAGTCACACTTTTAGCCTATATTAAGAGTTACATGTTACCAGGTTAGACTATGAGAGTATTCAAGCTGCATCACGGGCTTGTGATTGTAACATGGGCGGTAGAATTCGCTTGATCAATAATTTTCGGAAAAAAAATAACCCTTCTCTATGAAAATGGTTGAAGTGTTAATTCGGACCCGCTAGTGAAGAGGTGAAGTTATTGAGAGACCTAGCAGAATTTGCATCAATGCTGCTTCTTCTGCTCGCACCTGGTGACGTCGTGCGTTTTGAAAGCATTTCTGATTACAATGTCTTCCCATCACCGCCTGTTGTCCTGGCCTCGTTCAATAATATGTCTACTGTAAACTGTAAGCAAGTGTGGGGCGTAAACTTGTCAAGTTCGCTTATTTCGTTTAAGAAACTTTTCAAAAATAATATTCATAATTATTGATTTTATAACATGGTGTTCTTTTTTAGTTATTTACTAGCTATTTATTTTCTACCGTCCGTCTCTCGAATGTACTTACTCTTTAACTTCGATTCTTCTACATGGTATATTCTGTATCGGGGTCTGATGCATTTCTAACAACTTCCCATTTCAAGGTTTCTTAAATTTCTCCAATGCATGAATATATAGCTTAAATATGCGGACTTTTGATGAGGATAATAATTGTATATCATCATTCTGTGAGCGAGCTAACGCAGACAATCAAAGGGTTTGTCATACTAGAATATATTTCAATTGGAAAAACTTTCAATCTGTATTTTTTGTAAAAAAAAGTATTGGAAGAAGTATATATAAGATATGACATTCATTTACTTGAAGTCTTGAGCATGTCTAAAAGAAATGTAATGGATTTGAATGCATAATACTTCAAAACTTCTTGTTGCAAGACACACGAACGAATGCATGTCATCTTCACTCGCTTGCTCGCACTGATGTTTGAAAGAAACAGCATGTTTTCTTTATAAAACGCTCTTAGCGCTGTAATGTAATCACCTAAAAATGCACTGCTTCTATTGTGTCTGTACTCGACACTTGAGTTCATTTTATGGAATTTTTAAAACAGTTATATTTTTATCAATTGCATCTATTTAATTTATAGTAGTTGAATTTTTGAATTGTTGTATTTCCTGTCCAATCAAATAGACTATATCGCATTTCTTGACGACTGAGTTTGGAAAACTCGTCTGCATTGAGGTATTGTTTCTTGAACATTTTATGATATACCCGGCAAAGCGTAAATGTAGTGGAAGTAAATTTTTTGAGATTTCATATCACCTTGTAGCATGTGTCTCAGACCGTGTGGCAAGAGACACGGCCGTCTGTTATCACGGCTTCTTTCTTGTGCCCAAAGACCAACATGCCTGTACATGCATAATGCCCATGACTGAGAACTCAAATCGCGAACTTATTTCCATTATTTTCTGCAGCGAGAAAAGGAAAGAGGTTCGCACATCTCGTACATGTTTCGTCTGCCATTCGCCGCTGGCTCTGTGTTCTCGGCCAGTATGCTGGACACTCTCCTCTACCAAGCCTTTGTTAAGGACTACCTCATAACCTTCGTCAGATTACTGCTGGGCATCGACCAGGCTCCTGGATCTGGCTTCTTGACTTCCGTAAGAGTGACAAAAAGTATTATGTGTATCCGTAATATATTTGCATCAAGAAAACTGATCCTGCTTGGCTAGCAACAGCACGACAGACCCGTTTCCTCGATCTACCCACTAGTATCAGTAGGTCTTGTTAAGAATTTTTCATTAAATACACTATGACAGTATTTTAGTTGAAATTTTTATTACTAAATTCACATACAGTGACTGGCTTCCAGGTATGGTATTCTAAATTCACTTGACCGATTTCTACGTAATTCCACAGATGAGTTTTCTTATTACTCATTTTAATTAAAACTTCAATGTACAGCTTTTAAATGATAAAATGTTTTGTTTTCACCAGCCTAACTCAAACGCTGGTTGCTTAGTTGCAGTATGCAAAAATATGAGTTTTATTTTTATTCATTCAAGAGCATCTCTCTGGAATTGTAAATGAATAAAATTACTTCAATGACTTACAAAATGTCTTAGGGAAAAAGAGACTTGATTGAACACAGAAAAACCAATCAGTTAGTATACGGAATGATGAAATAAACAATATTGAATTTTATGCATTCAAAACTGTTAGGCATTTCTGATTTTACTTTATGAACGGTTTTGCACAGCGTTTTCTTTTTTATATTCACTATCATTATTTGCAGCCAGCACGAAGTACCGGGTTGTACCGAAACTTCTATCAGGTTTTTGAAAAATGACAACTATGAAAAAATATGAAAAAACACATTTACTAAATTCCAAGCACTGTCACCACAATTCTTCTCAATGACATCTTCACATCTGGCCAATTAGCTTTTTGATATCCTTTGAATAGAAAGAAGTTTATTTTATTACGAAAAATTGTTCTTCATTTTAACGTGTTCTCTCGGAGTTAGCCCTGACCCTGCAAAATGATCATACAGGGTGCGACAACATCACTTCCTCTTTTTCAATGCAAAGCGCTTTGGTAAAAGGAAGTTATGTTGCTTCACCTTGTATAACCTATTGAAAAGATGCTTTGCTGGAGAAGAGCCTGAGAAGATGTTGGGGGAGACATTATCTCTGTCAAATTCCTCCTGGAGATTCTTGGTCACACTTGCAGTGTGGGATGCGGCATTGTCATGCTACTAAATCATTCATTTTCTTGTCACCAGTTACATCTGTTTTTCTTGCAAATCTGTCGACACACGGAACAGACAGTCCACACATTACTTACGATTATTTTCCGACAAAGCATGTGGAACCTATTTTCTGGCCGTTTTCAGCAGATCCTTTTCTTTGTTACATCATTTCCACGTGTTTTGGGGGATTTTGCTGCTGAACCTATTGTGCTCTTTTTTTTAGAAATTCTCACAGTGAAATATGTTATGTATTCTCTAATTGATGAACACTTGGATCTATAACACTGCTATAATAATTTATCACAATATCTGAACATACAAGTGAAGGTTTAGAAATATGGGTGGTGGCAAGAAAATATGATCCTAGAAATTAAGTTTCTCTAATCCAGTCAAATAAAAAAAATATGAAGGTTGAGCATGAACAACTTAGGTCTCTATTATTAATAATAATATTTCAACTAATGTATGTTTCATTGTAAAGTATCTTGACGTCCATTGGTTTTTTACTGACTTACTGTGTTCAATTTACGAATATTTTAATGTACTTGAATATCGCTTACTGAATGCTACAAGCTTGCCCCATTTCTTGATATGATGATTTGTTTTGGATGTCAGATGAAAATTACGAAGCAAGATAAATGGATCAGAACGTATGGACGGCTGTACCAGAAACTCTGTTCCACAACTTGCGAAATTCCCATGGGGATTTTTCGCACAATTGACACCTCGAACCTTGAGCCCAGCAATAATGTGAGTACTTGACTACGAGTTCCTCACTTCCTGTTCTTGATATTTTCATGTACTCTTGGTTTGATAGCACTTTTTTCATCAGAATGGATCGTTTAGTGTCACACCGCATTGCTACTTTTATTGTCCAAGCGATGCGTATTTGAGTGTTTTGAGGTGTCGTTGCGCGCATTTTGCATTTTTGTCCGTTTTCCCGTGTAAATTTTTAAGATAAATATTTTTGTTTGCATTTCGTGTTCCACTCTTCTAAAAATTAAACAGATCGACTTCGTTCAGTGGATATCTTAAAGCAATAGTTTTGAATGGTAACTTTTAAAGGCAATAATTTATGGTTTTGCATCTCGCTCCTTCTGTGAGAACTCATTTCAGCAACATTTTTATTATAATTTTTTTTAAATTGTTCGCTTGAACAATAGGATCCTACAATTTCATTTTCAACTTCCTCTTAATTCATTTCCATGGGTTTGAAGAATTTGTGACAGCAGACAAATATTACTTTTCGAATTAATTAATTTGATCATCATATAATCATATGATGGTTGAATTTATCTACTGCAATCACCTTCATTCAGCAGAGATAAAACAAGGCTCTAGTTCTTTTCTCTCAAGATTACAGTGAAAAAAAAATATTTTGTTGCAATCGACCTCCTTGCTTATATTGAGTGACAGCATTACATTTTTTAAAGGTTGAATGAGTAGTTCAGGTCCATTTAAAGTAGAAATAAAGCCCAAATACACGAGCTGGGCTTCATCTGTAGCTTTTATTTTGTAGTTGTTCCGTGTAAGTCGCTGTGGTCTTCGCGTAACTGTGATGTGTCATAGAAAACTTTTGTTCAGCTTCTGTAGAAAATAAACTTTGCTAGTAATATGAAATATTTGGTCGTTACTTGAACATAAATTTGTGAATAGTTGCTTTGGGCTTCGTACGATCATTTGAAACGCTGGTTTACCAGTTGGGTGTAGTTGCTTCTTGGATGTTGTGCCTTCATGGGTTCTGTGCATGGCTTCACAAGCATTGCCTCTCTTAATTCTTTTCTCAACATTATTGTGTTTCAATTAGTACTAGTATTTAGAAAACTCTAGTGCTATCATTTTACGAAGAAAATAAATTATATTTTACAAAGATATTCTTTGCTGTGTGTATGTGGACTATCGCATTTATAATATCTGAAATCATTTTTCTTTTATCAAAACTTCTTGGCATTAAAAAATTTGTCCTGTGCAAATAACCCTGGTGACTTCGGTTTCAGATATCTCCTCCAAACAACAGTAAAAATGCCTCCATACTTCTATTATGGAAATTTCTTGTATGAAGTTGTATTAGAGATTTTCAAGGCAGTTTAAACAGAACACATTTTATTTCAGAAATTTAAGTTTAAGAACTATTTTAGTCGCTGTTTCTTATTTTCGTCTGTTGAGCTTGAATAAAAAACTGTATCAAATTGGTACAGGTGTGATCATCCGCAGGTGCAGAGGACATTGATTTTTTTTTAGCTTGATTTTGGAATTATACAAAATGTCTAGGTCTCTTATTTCCGGTTTCCTTTCTAAGCTTTAATATTAACTTCCATTTGAAACTATTCGGCTTTTAATTCTTCCATTTCAGTCGGATATTGTTTCTACTCTATATTTTTGTTCATTTAACCTTAAAAAAAACTATATTGCAGCGTTTATTGTAAAAATCGATTTCATGTTATTAGCATCTAATTCATAACAGAAAAAATGCATATATAACTTCCATGTATAAAATCCTAGCTGTTGATGAATATTATGCGATAGCACCGTAACCAGAAATTAGTTTCCGTTGGCAGAACCCTTAAAAGTGATCTTAATAGTATGAAATTGAGTACTCATATTTTCAATAAACACTCGCAATACAGTTCGCTTTACCATTAATGAACTATATTTATTTATCTTTGTACTGATTTAGCATATGAATTAGAAGTAGTTCCTTGATTTGAACAGAGTTTTATAGTTAGGAAAAAATTTCATCGAGGCGATTTGGTACAAACTAATCATCTTTCAAATGAATATTCCTACTGATATTTTACAGCTTATTCATACTCAATTATTAAATGAGTATGAATCTGTGAAGAAAATATTGATAGGACTCCAATTTCTTCTCTGACCATTCTTGTATCTTTTACATTTGAAGATGATTTCATGTTTATTTGCAGCTTGCTTCTGTGTTCCCAGCATTGTGGAAATCGGCCGAAACCTTTTCAAATTTCCCTTTCTCGAGTCTCAACCCCGAGGTAATCACACTGTCCGGATCGTAAACGTTTGATTTACAATTGATTACAAATTGCAAGCGATGTGCAATGGCCTCCAGATGTTCACTTCATGCTTTCCTGACCAGCGTTTGAGATAATTCTCAACGAATTTATTTGTACTGATTGCTGTGAAATTTTAGAAATGATGAATTCAAAGTCAAATGACACACGCGCAGTTTGAAGGTACAGTGTTCTCGGCAAGTGCCAGTGGACAGGTCCTGAACTAGCTTTCTGAGTTATTTGAGTTTTAGTAACTTTTTCAGTTTTTTCCAGGTGTGGTAAACCTGGCTTGATTTTAAAAAGGGCATTAAGCATGGTGCTCAAAGTTTGCAATAGGCCGTAAAATGTTCATGTTGCTTAATATCTTTACATGGAATTATATTAGCTAGGAACCACAGGAACATTTCATTTGTGAGCGCAAGTGAATGAAATAAAATTAAAAAATACTCACGTTGACATGCATCTCATCTCTGCGTGATAAATGCTTTCAATACTTTTATGCCTGTCCTGTCAACTTGAAACACTTACAAGGCTGGAACGCTGGTCAAGACTGGATGAACAGAGTGAACATCAGAGAGCAGATTAGGAAGAGCATGCCTATACAGACTGTTACACTTCCACTTGAGTCTGTGTAAAAGTTTTCGAGTGGTCTCGCCTCATTAACTTTTTCTCTCGTATTAAAGTTATTGAAACCTACAACAGTGCCTGCTAAGATTTCTTTCTTTAATATTTGTAGGCAATATTATCAGTTTTGGTCTTCAAATTTGCTTGTATTCTTCTCGTGATCCTGCTCACAGAACACGCTGTGCAGTATTATTCGTAAATTATTCTGGGCTTTCATACGTGCTTTCATAATTCTTACTAAATGAGAGAAGTAGTTAATGTTTATTTCCTTATGGCAAAATATTTCAGTGTAGTCCTGTCATGCAGTTTGCCAAAACCGAGAACATTTTCATAACTGACTGATAATTCAACAAGATTGATTCTCGCTCAGAAAACAGACTCTCGATAAATTTTACTCAGTTGACCCATTAATCCAGAGCGTTCAAAAAAAAGGAAATTTATATAGGCTCCAACTCGTTAATTGGTACCAGATGACCACGTCCCTCAAGTTAGTGGACGCTATGGATTGATGAAATTAGTCACCTCCACCCACTTCCTTGATTTGACTTCTCACCGAGCAGTTATTTTTGTGAAGTCTACGGGCGTTGCGCCGTTTTGACTGTAGAATAACACAGTAGGTTTTGCGTGTACTTCATCGCTAGCATCGCCCTAACATTTCTCGTCTTTTTGTGTCTACTTATACAACTCGAACATGGATTTTCTCTTCAAGTGTCAGAGAACTTTGTCTAAAGTATCACATTTGTCGAATTTTACAAAAATTAACCCTCTGCAGATTAAATAGAATCAAAATTATGTTGTCTTATATTAATTCTTTTGGATGTCATTTGATTTTGATTTCGACTTGTATAATGTTGAATGGACTTGTATAAGCCGTTTCCATGCTGAAATGCAAGGTTTTACAACCGTTGTTGATGTATCAATTATCTTTTCAAACCACAGCATTCGAAGCAGAGAGATAATTTTTTAATTCTTCTCAGTGTTGCTTCACTTTTTTTCTTTTTCTAACTACTGTTCTTAATACATCTTCTTGTTCACGAGCTGGCCCTTTATTTTCTGTTGTTGGTTTTCAGATAGCTGTGGTAACGAAGTATGAGACTTTTTTTTATCATTTTTAATACCTGTGTAGAACATTAAATCGTTTATATATGCTTGGAACCTAATGTCTGAGAATGTAATTACCAATATATTCTTGTGCTTCTCCACGTACTTGTTGTGTCGCCTTGAAGAAGTTATGATGTCTTTAAGGAAATCATTGTGCACAAACAATGTTTTGCCTATGATCTCTGTTTCTCATTTTTATTGGAAAGAAAATGCAACGCATGTTTTGCCCAGTGGCAGAAGAGGATGTACCAAACCTTATTCCAATCAGGAATTCATGAAATATACATCGATTCTTAAATTCGTAATGCTAACATCTTAGAATTAGTAATCATGCTTCCAGCTACCGTTTACGTTCTTTTTGTGATTTGACTTAGAGGCTGGTAGGGATACGTTCCGATTATCTGGAAGTTTGAGGAAATAAAGTCAATCGGTACATGACCCTACCCCGTCCCCTGCGTCATTAGCTGGAAAAAATTTGAAAACTCCGAAGAGTCTCGAATCAGAGACCTAATAACCCAAGTTAGATCGTTTAGCCACTCGACCACATTGAAAGCAGATGACTGAGTTCATTGAAAGAGTACAAAATACTATAAAAGTAAACATATGCTTCTGAACTTAGCAAAACGTAAGCGCCGGACTCCAGGTCCGCATGTTATATGGCCTTCGCCATACATGTATGAAGCTCCCAGCGTCTCATGATCAGTCTGTTGGAGATTGTCCTCCACATCTTGGGACCTTGATCTTCCAAATTCGCTTGAGGAGAGGTAATTCTTGACATCTCTATCATTACGAGACTCAAGCATGAAAAACAAATAGAGAAAATCGTTAACGGGGAGCAGACATTTCTGTTTCATGGCGAGAAATTTCGACTACGATTGGAAGAACCTTTCACTCTGTATTAGGTCTACTTGGGATATGCAGTGAAACCTTGCTGTCCGAAACAACAAAATTGAGAGCATTCACCTTAATAATAATTAAATTATTAAAGAACTCTATATACTCAAGTACTAAAACGAACTGAGTTTTCAACTCATCTCCTTGGATAAAGAAACTGCGATGATAACCAACCAAGACCTAATATCTTGATGGCTTTAATGATATTAAAACGGAAAAGTTTTTCGATAGAGACTATAACTATCAAGCTACGAAGCACCTATATTAACGGCAGGAAACTAATAATAAAAAAATCGAGAGAACCCATGCTCTAAATTCCTTTTCAATTAAAATTATCTGTACCTGGAACAAGCTGCGAGAAAATATAGTTTTTCCAGGCACCGCGAAGACGTTCAAAAACCATGCTGACCAACGCTGGATCAGTTCTAATCCGAGGTCTGATCGGAACTGTAGAAAAAGGGAATGAGAGAAACGATTAATTGATATAATTAACTAACTAAGCTACATAAATTCTGTCTTTGTATCTAAATTAACTAGAACACTGGCAATACATCATCCAAAAGCAGCGTAAACACAATATGAAATAACGAACTATTCTAATATTACTGTTGGTGTGAAAAACTAAGAAATCAAAGGATTCTATGCTAGCAAAACTATCACTTTCGTACGTTAAAGCAGGTGCACTGGTGCCTGTGTGTAAAAATTCACTGTCAGTGTCTTGCTCTTCTTTACCTAACACCTGCTCTGGTGCCTGTGCGTGATTAGTGTCTGACGGCTTCAAACCTGAGCAGCAACCGAAGAATATACCTCCCGGCTTGTTCCTGTTACCATAATTTATTCTATGATATGTATTCGATGCAGCTAACACAGAAAATTAGGACATAGATCTCTTTTACTGCACTTGAATCAATTTTGAAATGTTTTATAATATAACAACTGACTTAAATGTTAGAAAATAGTATTTAAATTTGTTAGATGTAAAGGATTAAAGCATGAATTTGGTGATTGCGAGCGTAAAGGTATATATTCCTAGCGAATTGCACATTAGTGTTTCAACAACTAAGAGAGTACAGTTCTTTATGTAATTCAGTTACGAAGAATTACATTCTTCTGCCCTGACTGATTTCAGAAACTAATTTTCCCTCTTCTAGAATGAATACATTTAAAAAAAAATTATAGAGCAGTTTCATTGCAAGAGAACTTGGAATGATAATGGAACGTTGAATGCTTTAGCATTTTATCTTTACGGCGTTGGGAGGGTCATTGTGTACAATGTAACTTACTGAAGAATAATGTGCATTTAAGATGAAATATATTTTTTAACTTGTGTATTTTGTTTCATGTTTCGTAAAGTTCATAATTTTCCAAATGGAACTACATATTTTGACTCTCAAATATCTTACATTTGCATAAAGCTGGAAATGTTATTGATTTTTGTCTCGTGTATTGTTTTCCAAATCTAATTTTGTAAACTGTCGCTGCATTCTTCCGCATGTCAAGCATTGGAATGTGTTTTTTGTAACTTCTTCCTCATAAAATTCTTCTATGACTTTTGATGTTCTTAGTAGAAACTTTGATTTCGTTATCTATAAAACTATTTAATTTTTCCTCAGGACTTCAATATCTAAGAATGTAGCCACTCCTAACCTGTTTTACATCGTCCAAGATTGTAAATTTTGGGCCTAGGTTCATTCTTCAAGACGTCGACTTTAAAAATGAATAGATTGGCGAGGTAAAAGTTACGCACAACCTCTACCGTCTGAATATTGTGGGTGCATGCTAACTCCATTCAGTTTGGCTTTCGTTAAACTGCATGTTGCCTGTTGCGTTATTATTGTGGATGACTTCACATCAAGGTGCAACTAAAACAAACCTTGATTATTTTTATTTTTCATTTGTATTTCAGTTGACGTAGTTCTTTTTTATATCTAGAAATTTGTATTTCATTGGCCTAGAATGAGTAGAAAATTAACCATTACATACTTGGCTGACCGTGTGCATCGTTGTTCATGTGCCTTTACACTCATATTCGGGGGTCAAACTATCAATCTCACAGTAATGATGAATGTGACGGCACCCTGTAGTCAGTTACGTTACTGTTAGTTATTATTATTAAATTTATTTTATTGTGGAATAATTGCTGAACAAATGCTAAAAATAGACGACTAAGGTCAAAATACAGTGAAATATTTGTAATTTGATACATATTGTCACGGAATATCATGCAAGTCATCCTTTGTTTTGAAGAATGAAAAACTAGTATTTGATGAATCATCTCTTGAAAACACCACTGCATCTCCATCAATAGCGACGAGTGCTAACTTCAATAGATTTTACGAAAATATATGTTTAGGAATATTTGTGTTCCTATAATATGATGCAGTACATACAGGTGGTGGACAAAATAATGGAAACACCTTCAAAAATCAACAAATTATAATTTAATATGGTGTAGGTCCGCCTTTTGCGGCAATTACAGCTTCA
>VCRD01000689.1:0-22986 GCA_006783055.1 Trinorchestia longiramus | reverse complement strand
AAAAAAGTGTTCATTTTCGAAAAGTACATATAATGCCATTTTGTTTCATCATGTTTTAAAAATTAAATCAGTCAAATGGGATCCATTATTGTCCACCCACATACTGTCGAATGCGTTCACGAAAGTTGTCTATAACTCGGCGGGTCATTTCATGTGGAATGGCAGTAATTTCTTGACGAATTGCATCTTTGATTTGTTCAACAGATTGGTTGCGATTAATGTATACGTTTGAAAAAATGGCATTATATGTACTTTTCGAAAATAAACTTTTTTGTTTCTTTGCTTAATTCGCCTTTTATTCAACCTACAAATGTCAGATCATTTTGACTGACCCTTTATATGGGCAAATGAAGAGGTAGGTCAATTGATTTACAGAACTAAAAGTTGTTTAGCCCAATGTTAATTTGTAAAACATAATACTGTCTAAATGCAATCCATGCTAGTTCATTTTTAAACTTTAGAGAGTAATTGTTTTGATAATTTTGATGTTACACCACAATACAATATTCATTGATGAAACGTTTGGGATATTCAAAGAATAAAATGTGGAGATTTGTCTCCTATATATCACTATATGACGAAGCATTTGCAAATAAAATGCTACTAAATTTTCATAATAGTGACAATTGTTTTGACATGGTTTTATTTAAATGTGTACTGAATTTTTATTTAAAACTAAACGTTATGCACAGAAACTATTTTAGAAACATTTAATTACGGCGTCGCGAAATTTGCCTTTCTCAAAAAAATTAGTTGATAGAGAAAAATAGTGTTCAAATTAAGTAGCTACTAATATTCTAGGCTCCAAAAAGGAGACAAACAATTTTCAATATACGATACATAAATATTTTTTTCTGGGTTTTGACTCAGAAATCAACGCAAAGAATTTTGCTTACTAAACGCCTAAAAACTGTAAAATGCGATGGCTAAAATTAGTTAGGCACGAGTTTATTTATTTCTATCCATAATTCCGTTACATGATGAATATGTACAACGCTGTCGTATGCTGGAATGGAATGAAAACTGAAAGAGCAATGCTTTCCGCCACCTCCCTTACTATTTGCCTCACGGAAGAGAAGTTACCACGGCATTAACTTGTATATTAACACAGCCCAGAGTTTGTGAGTTCACTCTTACTACTTGTATGTTGAGTGAAATGTGCAATTGTTACATGACAGTCTAATATCCAGAACATGGATGATGACTTGCTGTATTTCATTTTCTTTGACATGCAAGAATTGTTCAGTTGTGAACGCCTCGTAATCAGTAAATCTAGCCTGTAAATCGTGTTTTGTAATATTTTTCGCCTAAATTATTGCTGTTAAATATTTGTCTAATACATAAACTATTCACTTCATAATTTGTGTCTTATTGCATGGTAATTTTCAATAATGCTTTACTGTATTACTTTAATGCATTTGTGAGTATGATGTTGGCTCGTAATTTGGGTGAAATTAGGTGTTTATTTTTTTCTTAAGCTAAAATTTAGTGTTTCTAAAAAAGTCATGGAAATTAATGCACGTAGCGCTATTCGGAACTAAATATTTTGCAACTGTAGGAGGCCCTACAAAATTTGTTATACGCTCTTCAGTGGCTACCTGAATTTTCATCAATTAGGGTTAATTTTTCAACAATTTGCTGTGGTATGTAATCATCAGTGCATTTCTTGCTGAATGGGCTTAGTAGCGAAAAGCTAAACAATTTCAAATCAGAGTAGAAATGTATTTAATTGTAAGAACGCTTGTGAGTTTTTTCCCTATTTAAAGTAAGAACACCTGTAACCGTAAATTTTGTCCCTGCTGTATCTATAAACATGCATAATTGAGAGCAAGGCTAGTCTACTCATTGAAAAATATGGGCAAAAATGAAACAACCTTAAAGCTAAAGAGCCATCATTTTATACTATTCATCAAATTAGAGAACATAAAATGCAGATGCTCTTTGACTCCATGTGTTGTCGGGTCAAAATTTGTCGCTATGTACTGCAAACAACCTTCTTGTGATAGGGCAGATTGTCTGTTTGTTTACCATATACGACTAGCGCTCTGTTACATCCGAAATTTAACTGTAATTAAAAATTCTTTTGGCAGCAAAATTAATAACCATGCGAAACAGGTTATGTCTATTAGTGCATGAGTTCTGTACACAAATATTTGAACTATTTAACTCAAAACAAAAAAGTAATTTTGTATGTATAGAGTATGAGTATACAAATTCTTGGAATGTTGTCAGTATATACATACACCTCCATCTACGTAGTGTTAAATGATGCACATCTCTTATATTTACCTATTCCTGAAGATTCGCTATGAACTAATGTATCGCCAGGGTGCTAAACTGTAACCATTCTTTCATCAGTTCTCCTTGAATATTTCGGACGATCCTAAAGAAGGTCACAGCAATCAGATAGAGAGAGCAGAGATCGCGCAGCTCGTCAGATCACGGATGACCAGCTTAGGTGAGCATAACTTACTACACAGGATAGAATTTCTACCTTGAAATACTGAGAGAAATACTGTTTGATATTTCTTAGGTTCTGAACTTCAATTTGGATTATTCAATTGAGTGAGAAATCAGGTAATTTATTTCATTCTGCTATTAAAAATTTAATCACTCTACGTAGTACCATCTAGCAGTTTCATCACTTGTGTGATACATATGACTCCGTGGCAGTTTAGTTAACTGCTGCTCAGGATTCATTAGAAAAATGAAGACCTGTCTCTTGGCGTACGAGTCTTCAATGTTAGACAAAATGTTAAAAAAAAAATTATGAAACTATCCTGAACATATGCAACAGATCGACACCAGGAAGAAATAAAGTCCATTGAGAATTATGAGAATTATGAGGCAACGTGGCATAAATGAAAGCTTCTAGGCAAACCAAGTTCTTGTTCGTAGTTGGTCCTTCCAAATGAGCGTGTAGAGGGGAAAACCCTTGAGTGTACGAGTATATTGTAAGGAATATAGGGTTCTTCGAGGAAAGCGGCGATTCCTAAGCTCCTCTTAAAGAACAACACTGATAATAGTGACTGTTCTCGACAGAAATTTTAGGGTCATAGTTCTTGTCATTGATGTACCTAGCTGTACGTTGTAGGATGACCAATAATGCTTGTTCAAAGTGAGTTGCGTATTTAGTTGTTGAGGTTTAATTCTTTTCTCATTGTTCGTGGGGACACAGATGGACTGCGACATCGGCTCTTGTGGGAGTGACCTTGTTGCTGTTTGTTCTTTGTTCACATTTTCGTTACTCCATGTTGCCAATACTGTCTCTTTTATCATGTTTTCCTACGAGTCACAAGTTTGCACCAACCAAAACTGCGGAATTTCATTTAATTTTCAGATATTCATATTATGCGTATATATCAATCAAAATTTCGGCTATCGGTACTGAGTCAAACATATATGCATGACGATGTGGGAATTGGTTCTGTTTAGTATGGAAATGAGCATTTCGATTTTGAAATTCTGTTCATGCGTCGGTATTTGATTAAGGGATGCACAGCTCAAGCAGGCTTTACGTTTGAATGCGCTTTGTTTCTATAATAGTTGCGAGCGATCCCCTGTAGCAGAAACTTCCCGAGGTCTACGAAATAAGCATTTATAATTTTGAATTTTAGTTAGGTATAATGTTCATGGAATATGACTAAAAATGTTTATTAAAATGTACATAAAAACTTATCTGCTAACTCAATTCCAGCCCTGCCCCCGGAGTCCTACGACGACGTATCAGAGAAGAGAAACTCGTTATCGTTCGTCATCATAAACCCTTCGTGTGACCTCAACTTGGAAGAAGGCGACATTGTGTGAGTCCAGTTCTGCAGCCTACTCATGCATCTATTATATTTTTCACTGAGTTGTTTGTTAAGTGTCTAATACATAAAGGATTTTTTTTACATTTTTGTATCTCTTTTATATCAGTAGCAAGTTTGATTGGAGACTAAGGTGTTTTTTTTTTTTTATTGTTAGGTTTTTCTGTTAATTTTGGAAATTTAGCCCCCGAAAGCGATATGCTCACTCGAGGAGATATGGGATATTCTGAAGAAATGAATGTCCTTCATTGTATTTTGGGTACAAGGCACTTTTTAAGCGTTATTAAGGGTTTCTGAACTCTACTTTTAAGGGTCTTCAGATAGCGCCTTTCCTTGTCAGTGTACCTGAATAATGAAGATACATCAGTGGAATCCTAGCTACTCACTGAGGAATTCGCCATTTTTGTTGAAAAAGTTTGCTCCATGTGCAGTTGTCAAGCTTCTCCTTGTCTTTTCTTCTTCTCTGTCGTTCTCGCACGAGAGGCTGGAACAGCGTGCAACTGCACGTTTCCACGAGTGTCTTCATTTCTGTTTTTCGTTGTTCTTATTTCATGTTTTTGATCCTGTGAGATGTTTAGACTTTCTTTTTTTTTGTTTTTTGTTACGGGCACATGCTTTATTAAAGGACTCGCTTGATTATTTTTCCAGGTACCTGATTAGACCAAGTCCCTTCTCAGCTCAGAAAACTTTTGAGAGACACAACTCCCGGCGTAAGAGCAACATCAGCTTGGCGGAAACAAGAAGGCGCAGCACGACATTCACCAGGCCTCCTCCGTTGCATTCAGCACCTAAAAGTACTTCTTTAAGCCTTCCAGACAGCCCACAGATATCTCCTGGTAAGTTTCTAACTTCAACTTTAATGCATTCATTTCTGCTTGCTATCCGGGGTGTGGTGATGAATTCAAATCTTAGTTAGCACAAGTATGCTCACCCACTAGTGATGTATGGGAATGAAAAATACTTAAAAAGTATTCGAAAGATTAAAAGCACAAATTTGACATGTAGGCCACGGAAGATTAGTTTAGAGAAACACGGCCTCTTAGAGCGTGGTAGGTAAATAACATTGACGCACGGAACAGTTACATTCACACTTATCTTAAGCGCAATAATTTCCATTTTTACTCTGAAGGTCAGAAACTGAAATCGCAGCTGCAATAGAAACGATGTTTGTTTTCTGCAATAAGCAATAGGTTAAACGGAATTATGTGCAAAATATGTACGTTTTGCTCTCAAATTTTGTGTGTTATTCATGTGTATAATGTGCATCCTTTAGAATAGAAAAATTTTGGCTAATTTTCCTACCGCTGATGTTCTGATTTACATTAACGTATGTTTAGTAGCTGCTTCGTAGAGCTTAATGTTGCTGCATCACGCTTCATGTAATTAGCTGTAGAGCTTCCTAAATTGCTGTCCTCTTTGCTGTCAGACAATCTAAATACTCCTGTATGTTAGAATTCATATTTAAGCGAGTTTTATGTATTGTATTTCACTAAAAGATTCAGAAAATCATTGTATGAGTCTATTGGTACTTCAATGACAATTTTATTTCAGAATCCTAAGCAATGTTTTATAATGTATTTCGCCATAATATTGAATATATCACGAGACAGTCAAATTTCACATTTTCAATTGCATGCTTGAATTACACAAAAAAATGTATTTGACCACTATTTACGCTACAACTTCTGAGAAATTGTAGGGTTAAAAATTTAAATGAAATATTAGAAAAACATGCTTTTTTAAAATTTTCCCTGTGCTGATTGTATCTGGAAAGGCAACGGATATTTGAAGTTCTCATGTTCAGTTAAGTGGTTTGGACTTGTGTATGTCTCCAAATTCGGAAGTTCCACTGAAGGAAGAACTTTGCATCGGCCCAGTTAAGCAACTTTGTAAGCCTCTGAAGTGCCTTCTTCCTGTGCGATAAAAGTTCTTCCTTAGACAAAAAAAAACTCTGTTCCTGTTCTTCAAACAGAGGGGCTAAAAGAATCTGTTTCGGTTAGTCGACATATTGGACGTGGAACTACGTACAGGAAATTCAATGACACTACTCGTGATGATTAGTTATACGTTTATTTCTAATGTTAGGGTGACCCAATTTCAACTCATTACTTTTTCAAGCAGTGTCCACCTTTCTATTCTGGTTCACATTTTTTCAATCAAAGCTGTTTCTGTTCCTGTATTCTCATTTCATTTCTTCATATTTGGCGCATTAAATTAAGCGCCTCTTTGACTGCGTGTGCATCGGTCCCTACGTGAAATTATTATTATTTAGGGTAACAAATGCTGCAGCAAGCTCTTCCAGTTAGCGGTATAAGTGTTGAAATTCATCTGAACTAATTGCTTAATATTTCATTCGTCTCCGTTCCATGCAGCGAGAGAGCCCGGCCGAATCATCCCTGTTTGTAAAATTGTTCAACTTATAGCTTAGAACCACGCTATTTTATATCTGTTTTGTCTTCGGTAGGTTTTTTATCAAACCATTCGCTTCGCCTGATATTTTTGCACCAGAGAAGCATTTGCCTTCATCCTCTTGGAGACGAGCCAACTGAGCTTCATTTTTTATATTTAACGCTACTTTGGCTTTTGCATTCAGTGCATTGTTCTGCCATGGTGGATTTAAGATCATACCTACTTTTATCCTAACAATGTGTCCTATGTTGAAATTTTTTGTACGCTGCAATGCAATTGCATTTTTGACAGTTTTATTCAAAATATCAACTTTCAGAAGCGTCTAGGAAATTTCACATGAATTCGAACAAATAGTGAACATTTACAAGTAGTGTTCCATGCCTACCCTCCACCTGCCCACCGAGTTACCTCGTTATCTGGAGTGTTTTTGCATCCCGTAACTATTTCTTCTCCAGCGCTCCCTGATTGTTCTGTCCTTTTGCTGTTTCAAAATACCCAATTTTGTTTAGAGAAAGCTAGATTCCTAGTGTTCAAATTTATCACTTGATAGACTCGTATTTGAAACGAGTAGCACAAATTAAATTGTTCCCGTTGATTGGGGCACTGGGTGTATAATGTGACGAGTACAGTGAGCAAACATCGAAAATTTCTAATGTAGTTCATTTTATTTACGTTTTAAATACAAACCCTGACTATTTTGAAAGAGAAACCAATGTGCGATGTGCAATCTTGAATTAATACGCTAAAGAAATATTCCTATGATCAAGATCAGTAGTCCTTTGGTCCTTCAGCAACTAACGTGAAATACATCCATGTTTGAACAGAACAAGCCGCATAGGCTCTCAAACTTTTCACTCAACTTTCTGTTAAATATTCTATTATATTTAATTCATTCGCAGAAAAAAGTAAATTTTTAAATAACCAGAGAAAATGTTATTCAACTATATATTTTTTTAACTTTAGTGTTCATTGAGAGATGTGGCTACAGGATGTCAGTCCATTGAAAACCATTGTTTTGTAAAGCCCTTTTACTTTGGCAGTAACTAGCAATACCCAGAACAGCTTGCTTTCGCCTTGTTATGATTTTAATTTAATGTTAATTATTTTATTTTTCCAGGTTTCAGACCTCTTCTTCATCCACGAATAAGTAATGAACTTTTTTTGGTGCTTCATATATATCCTGGTTTTCGCTAATTTTTCGCCATTTTCTGTTGGGATGCTCTATATTGGTCTCACAGATATTGCTCTTCGACTTCATATGATTGCTAATGAATTTTATTCGTTCACAATGATTTTTTCTGAGTTTCTTAAGTCTCATTGAAAACGTTTCCGACCAATGGCACTAAATATTTTAGAATCAATAACAGTGGAAAAGTCTGTTTTTAAATTCTTAAAACTCTACATATGTCATATTGTTACGGTACAACTAATATTTTCTTAACACATCGCTATTGTTTTCCTATAGAATGTTGGGATGCTTGTTTGTATCTTTCGTGCGTATGAACGAATACGATTCCATGTCCTTGGGTTAATATGAGTAACTGGTCCCTGGCACATTAAATGAAAAACCTGCCGGCACACAATATCAGATAACTTGAGAAACACTGATCTCGATCACATCACTTTTAGTTGTGAGCACTGATACATTTTGTTTCTCGTAGGTCTATCTGCTTTTTGCTTGGCATAAATTTAGCTTGAGTATATTAATTTTAAATGAGAAAGAGATTGGTAAATTTTTCGAATACGTTACGAGTAAGATGCGTTCCTAGAGTGAGCATTTACATAGACTTCAAAACGAGCTTTACACTCCACGACCGATATAGCCAGGCAAGTAGTTTTCTGTTATTTTTAAAATAAAGAATGCATGCAGTTATTACCAGCCTCCTGTACTGCAAGAGCAGCCAATATGGATGCAGATGTCACCACTCATAGCCCACTAACTACCAACCGATTTAATATGTGAAAAATGAAATTTGATAGTGATTTTTTTATGCTTTTTCATTCCCAGAGAGAAGATATTGATTTCAAAATAGTAATCATTAGCAATAACCTACATTAAGTAGATGGAAAATCTCAATTTTGGCCTACTCTATTCGATAGTCTTAATTTCATCATGTTTTAGCAAAAAATCATTTAGGATTTTTTAATCATACTCATTTAACTTATACAATATGAGTAATATACGTACTTGTGGATTTCGAGTTTATTAATGTCGTCGTGTTTATATGTGTTAATGTTGTTAATATATTTCGAAATCTCCTGCGTTTCCTAGGGATAATCAGCCACAAATTTTATAAAAATGACAATTTTAACAATCTGCAGATATAAGTTCGATTGCAATTACTAAAATTCTCAAGTACAGGAAACCCACCGACTATGGGGGAAAATTATTCTCTTTTTTCATGGAAATTCAAGCCGCAATTCTTTGATTATTTACTAGATCATTCCATCTGGTTGTTTCAGCATCTTTCGGTATGTATAAATTGTTTGAATTGACCTACGGCATCATTGTTAATCTTTGAACTCGATGTCACTCAAATTACTACTGGTGATTCAATCTAGAGTTACAAATACTTATTTAATTTCCTTTTGCATGTTCGTTCAAATTTTTCAAGTCAGTTCGTTTTACTTCTACATTAGATTCAACCTGTGAAATGTTTGTTTCTTAGAGCATTGTTGAGTAACGAATGTTGTAGTGCACGTGGATATTTTACATGATGGATGTGAAATGAAATCGACACTCGTTTTGGTTGTGAAGAGTTATAAGTTTTAGTAGTTATAAGTGAATTGTAAAGAATTATGATACCTTTTTCAAGTAATTTCAATTTCAAAGGGCATAAAATTGGGTACCAACGACAGAATTCGATGGATAATTATAATGCGACGTGATCTTCCTGAGTGGGATGAGGTAACGCGATTACTTCAAATTGCAACTACTTGGAGTTAGTTCTAATACAGCAACTTTCAAAGAAACCTTTCCTTGAACTCAGGAGAACATACAATAATTATTTGTAGAGTATTTTCATCTATTCAACTTGAACATAGCACACCCTTATACACATACTTCGTTCAAATAAACCGACTTAAATATAATATATAATTAGTATCATCATTTGATATTTTATATACATGTACAGACATGGTGTTTTTTTATGTTTTCAGCCCCTCTCAAAGCTTGACTATAGAATTATTCTCGCCACATAGACAATCTGCGCAACTTCATTTAGCTCAAGCAATCAACACCAATCGAAACCGCCCTTACTTGCGATCATCCATGCTATTAATTATGTGCGCTGCTCTGTGAAGCCTCATGAACTCAGACGTCATTCATCAATTTCAGTTCACTGTTTGACGAGCTGTAAAGGATTGTCCTTCAGTGTCTAATAGAGATTTAGTATTACGTCAGAATACAAATGACTCGTAAACTTATCTTGAGAGTAGAAGAAGCTGTCAGGAAAGTGTCTGTCCTCCTCGATATACATGTACTGTGGGTTTTAGCACATTTATACCCTGGGTCACCTAACGCAGACCCAACGACTTTTATTTCAAAAGCCTATTGAGAACTTACCTAATAAATGAAATATTGCTTGTCTTTTATCATACTTCTTTCTGCTATTTCTGTGGTGCCGCCTTGGAATCCGTAAATTTCTTTCACTTCCAACATGTCTTTACTTTCGAAACGCTTCTGCTTTCGAAATGTTTTGTGCTTTCGGAATATTTTGTGCTTTCGTGATACTTCGGTTCTTTTGCTTCTATCCGTCGAGACTAAAACCTTCTGTCATTGTGCTGCTCCTGAAGTCAAGTTTTTCCAAAGTTTGGGTTTTACGACCATCTTAACAAGGATTTCCCGAGTATACGATTGGCACTTTAAGATGTAACTAACTGTAGGTTTATAAATGCCACTGCCATACACAGTATTCACGTGTCAATTTTCAGACACGAGGGAATTTTTCACCAAAAATTCATTTGTTTTCTTTCAAAGTTGTGACCTCTCATGTGATGAGGGCACTCGAACTCGCGCAAATTGTTTTGCATTAGTGCAGCTGTACATGTATGCACTATTGAACTTAATATCAGTTTTTTGTTGGGAAAATATAGCTGGGTATGGAAACTACTGCGTTTTAGAGAATATAATTTCTCCTTCGTTCAGTTCCCTAGTGCTTGTTTACAACATTAGCTTAGTAAACGAGGTTGGTCGATGAGTCGACGTTTAGGTTGTTTAAATCAATTTTTTCATAGATAGAGCTGAAATTCATTCTGAATATTTAAGTAAAATTTGCTTTCACAACAGCGTGCCGAATTTTTGAACTTATCCTTCACTTGTATCATAAATAAGAGCCTGATATGCAAAAGTTCTTGATAAAAAATCATAACGAGGAGGGAGGAATACGAGAAAAATTGTATAGTCTTACTTCCTTAGAAATTACGAATGTTTTCGAAATCCAAAGGCCCAAAATATGCATGTGGGACTGTATGCACTGGTGTTGTGGGAATATTCTAACTCCTGTCTTCGATTTATACACCGCCGAAGTATACAACTTTCTGCTTTTCTATTGTGGGGTATGATGCGTGTTCTACATTTAACAAATGTAATCCTTCCTTAAAGTGCTTACATCAACATCTACATTCGCTACTTTGGGTCCGAATTAGTTTTATTGAACGTTGTAACGGGTTCGGATAATTTCAATCATCGGGGTTAGCATTTTTGTGAGCGATTTTACCTAAAGTGGTCTTGATGATCTCAAACTTACCGTAGTCGTCAGATTTTGTTGCTCTTTCCAAGTTCCAAAACTTTGTTCAGTTAAACTTAGCTTTACTAGAACTTTCTTTTATTTGTTACCATCATAAAATGAGTTCTATTAGTTTAATACCTTCATTTTCAAAAGTCTCGAATACTTCATAACATTTACTTATCGGAAATATTTTTGTTTAATACTGTGAAAAATTTGAAAGCATTATTTGTCGCCTACACCAAAATTAAAATACATGCATTTATTTCAGGGTACCTTCGAGGTCGATCCAACTCACTGCGAGTTGACGATATCCTCATGAGGAGATCGAACAGTTTGCGATTTGGACTGGAAGCGACGAGAAGAATCAACAGCTTCGAAGAGCTCGGAGTGTCTCCGAACAGTGGAGTGTGTGCTGGAGGACCTGTTGGCAATGGCGAGAGACGGAGCTCCATTAAAATTCCAGCCAACGGATCTATCGGTTTAGAGGTAGTACTTCAGAGAATTTCAAATTCATGTATGTATTATGTTTATTTTGGTGGTTTGTTCTGTCAAAGCAATGACGAAGTGCACAGAAATCTTTGCGTTTTGCATATCCGTACATCTGTTTTCTTCGACACGTTGATCTTGCTTTTCTAACGGTTTGTGTGAACTTTGAACTTATGAATTTTTTTTAACTTTACCATTTTTTCCGAATTGTATGCTACAATAAAGTCACTCTAATGATTCGATGACATTGACGGAAGGGGAATCTTTAACATGAACGTGTGCAGTCGATGCAGCGCATTAAATATAACTCGCAGTGAAACTTTTCGTAACTAGTGTGTAACTTTAAATTTATTTTGCTCACATTATGAACCACATTTTTGGAGAAAGCTGTATTTACCAATGCAGTGGGTCCACTCAAAATACCAGACTGAATTCCTCGCTTAGGAATCGTGAATGACGAAACATCGGATTGCTGAAAATGACGGTTGTGTAAAATTACGCTGTACGAACGTGTTACGCTGTATAAATGTGTCTGTATGAAAGTTTGAAAAATACTCGATTTTCTCTTTCATGAGACACTATTGTGAGTGTGGGACAGAGTGATGATGGTTGTAGGACTTAGAGGTTGCCCCGAGAATAGATCAAACGGTTGCTTCGTATGAAAAATTCCATTCTTGCGTGTAAAAGAAAAAAAAATCATCTCTAAATCAATGACTATGTTTGGACACTTTTGCTCATGAACATGCAGTTATAAAAGTAAACCCGTAAAATTGAGGTGCTATATTCTAGGATTCGACAAAACAAGACATTGTTGATTTTAATCAGATGTAACATATGTATTTCCAGCTTGTTTTTTAAGTCAATAATAAGGTTAATTTGATCACATAATTAAATTTTCATCTTCCACATTATCTTTATTTTTGTCTACAACTACCACTAACCTATCTGCCAGTTTTCAGACCTTTCTTTTATAAAATAACTTATTTTCGAATTGAAGCAGATGGTAAAGTTTTCACCTTCAGTAATACCCGGAGAGCATGTTTTTTTCCCCAATCAAAAGCCTGTTCTGGAATTGATGCACTTTTTGTGCATGCGGACGCGCTTTATTATCTAGGATGATGTGGAGGCTCAGTATCTTGATAAAGGATGGCCTATTTTTGCAATTGACCAAAGCTAGACGCTTTATTATTACAGTTGTGTGAAGGCTCTGCAGTCGCTGACTGTAAAAAGCTGCAATAGTCTAGTCTCGTAGAAGCTCGCAATGATTGCTTGAGAAAGATCATGTTTAAACCTATCGTAATATTTTTTTTGTTAGCGCAGTTAGCACGTTAGACCGAGCGTTAGTACGTTAGGTCGAGCGTTAGTACGTTAGCACGTTAGGTCGAGCGTTAGTACGTTAGCACGTTAGGCCGAGCGTTAGTACATTTTGCTCTGCCGTTTCTATGACGAACACGAGTAGTCTTTTTAAGCGTGTATACGATAGAAAAGATCTTGAATTTTCAAAAATGCTACATTAAACTTCTAAATAAAGTTCAAGGCGTACTTTTGTGTTAGGTGGTTTCAGCTGCATAAAAATTTATAATTGTTATATATTTCTTTGAATTTGTACTCTGGAAATTCCTACGCCATCTTCTGTACTCGCGTTGATACAGTTTATGAAAAAAGTAATTCGGCATGTTGTTTTTAGGGTATCGACGTGTAATGTTAATCACATGAACGTCGTATATCAGCGGCTTGACTTTACAACATGAAGCTCTCTAACCCCAAGAAATTGTAGACAGCTATAACAGTCAAATATTTGTACCACAACTTTAAACATTAGTTCTACGTACATTACTCTGTGATTTACGAAATTGTTCCCTCTAAAGTAAAGGCAATGTAAATGATTTTCTAACGGTGTATCTTATGAAATCAATAATCTTCCGGGTAGGTAGGAGTCGCGAGTTTTTCTCGTTGTCACGCGGTAAGCGTATATAGTATTTGTGTATGATATCGTCTGTATATCCTAAGATCTTAGTTTCCTGAAAGATTCTAGCTACACACCATAGAATCAACAAAACTTTTAGCCAAACACTGTTGAGGTTTTAGTCCTTATCTTTCCTTTCTCTCCTTTTGTTTTACTCTCTTGAGTAAGGTGTCTTATCGTACAGCCGACGACCATTTGAGAATTAGAAGCCCAACTTCAAAACTGATTCAATTGTGATCTTTTTTTAAATTATTCTTTTTATTTCAGGTCACACCTCCTGAGGAGTCGGGCTCTGACGCTTCAGTCCCATCTATCCAATTGCAGGGCACGATCGTTTGACAGCACCCAAACAGCTCCCCCAAACCCCCCTCACAGAGGGTGTGGTTTCAAGCTGGAGGAGCCCAGTCTTTGCCCGTGCCCAATAATGTATCTTCTCAACTTCATTCTCCCGCACTTCCCATCATTCACGTTCCCGGTTCCGACTACGACGCCCGTTCTCCCGATACTCCTTTTGCATCTCATCCACTTCACCCTGTCTCTCCCAGGTCTCCTCTATTGCACCAACGATTAGGCGCACATCTTGATTCTCGGTACCCAATGGAAGCAAAATCAACTCTAGATCTGAGAGAACGCTTCCGATCTGAAATTAGGAGTCGATCTAATTCCTTAACTGGGATTCGGAATGTTCACAACAATTCACTCTTGGGGCCCGGACATTTGAGAGGTGCTAGAATTAATTCCTTTAGTTCTCTAAATCCCGGTCCGAAAGTACCCCGAAGAAGCAGACTTTATCGCATATAAATACATGAGAAATGACGCCTCTCAGGTGCTCCTCCATTACTTTGTAACTATTAGGGAAGAAAATTAAGTTTGCCTGCTAAAAATATTTAGTATTTTAAATATAACATGTTAGTTCATAATTATTACATTTTGAACGCATAATTCCGTCACATAAATTAAAGCTTTACGCACCGCGAAGTTTTACTTTTTAGAATTAAATAATTTACCATGCGTTTTTTGCCTCTTGATAATGAATGTTTTTGACACTGATGTGGTACTCAAGAACAGATACTGTCAAATCTGTCACAAAAATGTGACAAATTTTTAAGCTGCGTGCATGAAAAATCATAAGAAAATAACGCAAAATTTACAGAATTCACGTAAACGGAATTAAATAATTGTATCAAAAGAACAATGTTTCATGCACGCAAGGATAAACTGATTATTGCACACAACTATTCACTGGCAGGAAAAAGTAAATGAATTATACTTGGCCTAGCAGGTTCATTGCTCAAACTATGTCGACAAATTAAGTGATGTGTGAAATACGAGTTCTCTGAGTCCCGTTATATCTGAAGTCAATGCTGCACCTGACGGTACCAAATCAAAGAGGACCAGAGATCACTACTGCATGTGGGGTGGTAATGTCTGTGAGAAAAACATCGTGATCTCGGTTGTCGCTTTGTCTTTGCGGTCACTGTTCTTAAATGGAATAGAAGCAATCAATTCATTTCCTATCATCGTGCTACGCTCGTAAATTACTGTAATTTTGTTACGTAATTCATGGAAACGTCTGTTTTCGCGTGTGTTTGGGGACAAAGACACATTTCTACCCGACCAGCAATTCGTATTTGTATATTCGAGTGCACAAATTTTCAAACTCTTCGTAGACTTTGAGCACTCGGAGAATTTGCTTGGGTATGAAAACTTTTTCTTACCCTAAAATTGTAAACCAATATACATAAAATATTGACCTGCTATAGGATAATTTGCCCCATTTCTTAAATTAAGCAGTCATGCATAAACTTTTCAATGGTTTTGGGGAAAATAGAGAAATACATTGATCAGTGAGATTGAGCAATCTTTCGTAAGTGGAACCACACAATAATGCTTTCTGCTTTCATTTATTCTGCAACGATTCCATATCAATAATTTCTATAATATCGTGGCTTTGTCATTATGTCATGGCATAGATATCACTTTTTAGCATTTTTATTTTTTTTCGCATGCCTTTTCATACTACGCTTTTGTAGAGCATGCCTTTCGAAACACTGAGAATTTTTAGCTGTTTACTACGCCTTTAGGATTCTAAATACCATATTGAAGTTTCTCATCTTTTTAATTACTAAAACGTCCTCAATTTTATTCTTTATTTCACAAACCCGAACCAATTACTTTTGTTAGCGTTGTGCAATTCAATAATTTATTCGATAATACCGAGGTAAGCAGCTATAGTTTTCAGCTTCACTTGAGTTGACTTCTCCATGACTCTCTGGATCTTCGAATAAGAAAAAATTATGAGTTTCTACGTTTACTTTGTACTCCTACTTAACAAAATAGCCTTATGAAGGACTTCATTTTTTTGTAAAAATGTATCGACCGTCGTTATGAATGGAATGACATATTTGAGCGCTATCAATAATAACTATAGTCATGAGTGATAGAGCTAGTCATAGAATAGCATCCAGGTAGAAGAATGTTCAAGACGATAGAGTGCTTTCTGTAAGAACGCACTCAGAATATTATATCGAAACTTATTGCATAGTTGTTCATTAGTTGCCCCCTTCATTTATTATCTACTCTGTGTTAGATGAAGTAAATGAATTTTTTGACAGGACAGATGAACAAATTTAAAATTTTGAAGTTTTTTACGTGAAGGAAAATGAAGAAGGATTGTAAGTTATATCTGTGTGATGCTAAATTTTTTGGTTGCACTTGTTTGTACGAATGATAAAAGTTTAAGTGTATAATAGTTTATATTTGGACACCGTTTGCACGTGTCACCTGTGAAGCTGCAATTTTCCAATTAACTTATCTTTTAGTTATTCATCAATTGCCTGTCGTTTGAGATATCGTTTTCACAAATGGTTACACAAATTCTCTCATGTGATGCAACCGTAGTTTCCTTGCATTTCCGATTGGAATCTAACCAGTTTCCAATGACCTGCAAACTGACCTCCTGTGGCGGAGACCTCCAGGCAAGTCTTAAAAATACTATTTTTGAATCTACTTATAGATACTACATAATTTGTTGACGAAAGGTGACCTTGACACAAAAATTGGAGTCATGTAGCCTTGTGTAGCAGTCAAATCTTTCTTTGATTGCAAACATTTGATTAACTATTGATTGTTCTTTGCTTTTCGTAGCTTTGGTTAAGGGTTATTATCATGATAGAAGAAAACCATTTGATTTCTGGTCAAGTATATTGACTCTCTGCCTATTGATCGATGATTGTCTGTGATGTTGTTGTAAATAGATCAGAGGAAAAACGTTGAGAATTGCATATTTTATTATAAGGTGCTGCTCCAACTTTTACTGATGCCATCATCTTTTCGGAAAAATTAAGCCCACTATCATATCAGCATTCATAACATTTTGTATCATGTTGTGACGCACTTCTGCCCACTCTATCGTCCTTTTTTTAATAATGGATTATACTAAGCATAGCATTCTTTTAACCGTACTTGTTGCGTTGGAGACCCTCGTACAACAAACACAATGTCACTTTTTACCAAATATTCTCAAAATAATTCTTTCATCTGCATTTCAGCATAGTTCTGATTTTATTCGCTGATATATTCATTGATAGACATAGGCACATTTTACATAGAGTTAATTTTGACAAGTTGATGCCATCAGTAACGTTACCGTAAAATAACTGCGACGATTGTCGAAACCTGAAATGTTTTCTCTCAAACACTAAGCTGAAAATAAGAGCTTGAATGTAATGTAGTTGTACTAATTTGGTCTAGAACTTTACGAGTAAGAACAATACTAGCTTACTATTGCTTGTACTCTTTCTATCTCAGCGAGTCTGTTGGATATTATTAGACATGATAGTTTTGGATTTCTCTACTATTTTGATAGTGTATGTAGTTACGTAGAGATGATACACTTAAGTATATATGCCTGAACTTTTAATCCTTGCATGATATGCAATTTTATTTAAGAGGGAATTGCGCTGTCTCATCGTACCAAAAGTATGATCGTTTAATATTTTATACGAAGGAACAGAAATTTTTTGCATTTTCTCTTAATTTGAAAGGAAAGACATGTAGTCCCCAACTTAGAAACAGGTTCTGATCCACTAGACTGTTTTTAATTACATTTTTTCGTATTTGTGGCGTTCGTCATCACAACCAGCTGCATTACCACAGCTTTTGCGCTTAACGTCCGAGAGGTTAAAGTGTTTACAAAAATATAAACGTTTGCTGGAAAGCGCTCTACGTTTTCGAAAGAGACCATGAATGAAGTGAAAGAGGAACTCGGGTGTTTTCAAATGAAGGACTGCCTGTAAGTACTCGTCTTGGTAGCAACTGAAGTTATTAATGGCACGATATCATTTAGAATACACATTTCGTGCCATG
This sequence comes from Trinorchestia longiramus, assembly GCA_006783055.1. Classification (NCBI taxonomy): domain Eukaryota; kingdom Metazoa; phylum Arthropoda; class Malacostraca; order Amphipoda; family Talitridae; genus Trinorchestia; species Trinorchestia longiramus. The sequence goes on along the minus strand of VCRD01000689.1, from coordinate 5,215 downwards.
TACTGCGTGTATGATTGGTAAAAAATGAAGTTTGTACGCTTTTTTGCCCGTGAACAGATTTCGTTTAAACAATTTCGTAAATTTTCTTATAAATTAGTCTTGTAAACGGTGCTGCAATCAGAGTCTCGCAAACATCTCGTGTCTTCGAGAGTCAAAATTCTAGAAGTTTTATTTCATCGATATATGTACATAAATTTTTCAATAATTCAGCATATAAATGTTATTTAAATAATTAACAAATTGTTTGTTGTGTGCTTAGTACTCAATATCAAAGTAATTTTTTTCATCAACCGCTACTGTAGCGCTGTTTAAAAATCATCTCTGTTGCAAATGGTTACGGTCTACTGTAGGCCGTTATATCATTTAACGCTATTTATTTTAGTTTGTGTATGGAGATGTTTTTCTTTTACTATTAACACATACTACCATGAAGCTGACATTGGTGTTAGGACTTTATATAAACGCGATAACAGGATTATCTGTTTAGAATTTTTTTTGTATTTTGTATTTTTTTGTTTTCTTGTATACTTAAAGAAGTTACCAGAGTCTTCGAAAGGCCTAATAGTTCGACAATAACTGTTTTTATTTTGCATTCGGTCCAGATAATATTTTAGAGTTTATATCTGTTTCCACAGAAAATTTGATGATTATAATTGGACCAAATACTTCAAAATTCTGATTGAGTTTTTATTAATAGCATGAGACATAGAAAGAAGTAAATCGCTATATTTGTTAAAAATCAACGTATTGTTGAGATTCCATTTCTACTAAATTAGTCCCACAAAAATAGACGAGGCCTCTAGTCCAAGAAACTGATTTTTTGTAACAATTTATTTATCCATATAAGTGAGTGCCCCGCATTATGTTGTCCTTCTGTGTATCTTGAATAATTGTGTCGAGACATCCTTGGTTTACTAACAACTCCTATGCTTTCCAGTAAACGTAAATTTCATTAGTTAATTAGTGCTTCTCTGGTAAGACTAGCTAATCCCTGCAGAATCAAAACTCATTGTAGAAGGCTGTTCCAACTTCAGCTTTGTTTCGGTATTTTTCCCCTTTTTCTACTTGTTTTTCTTTTATGGGTGGCTAGCATTCCGTGAAACCGACGTTTTTGCACGAGGAAGGTCTTCACGTTACTTGTATTCCCCAAGTCCATTCCTTGTCCTTTTCATGTGCTTCCTGCCACTACTAAAAATGCTATCAAACTTGGAGCACCAATCTCACTACTGAAAATTTTTAGCAAACTGATTTTTAACTGCTATGCATTGCCATTAGTATTCCGAAACTATTTAAAAGAAATTTTTGAGCGAGTCTAAACTTGCTCAGCAGTCGAGCGGTGTTTGTTTCGTAAAAAGTTTGAATGTGCAAACCAAACTGAACGCTGGGAGATAATTATTGAATTGTTTTACTGTCACATTGTATCGTTCTAGTTGCACGCACTTTTTATTGGTACGTATTATATTCACACATACTCACGTACTTCATAGTGTTAGAGGTATGTCACATATAAAACTGCAATATGTGACATAGAAAGACCAACTTTGTAACTAAGTATCTTAAAGAATAATCCTCTATTGTTACGCCTAGTCTTAAGAGGTCTATTATTGCGTTATTATTCAACTGTACATGAATACAGAGAGAAATCTTGTTATGAAAGCTTTATCTATCTTAAAATATTTATTTGATGGCACTGGTACTACAAAATACCGCCTTCGTTATTCAACAATAATTAATATTTATATAAAGGAATGTGTACATGGTAACATGATTGAAGTCATTTTTAAAAAAGAAAATGTGCTCCAAAACGTATTATCTACAATTGATGAATAGGATTATAAGTTTCTCATTTTGTTAGTATTATCGCTACCTGAACACTTCAATATTTATTATTTTCTTAAAATGAATTGCATTTTAAATAGTACAGTTCAGTCGTTGTTCTGTCTGGTCCACCGAAAAGGCCCGTTGCCCTCAGCGCACTTGAAGAGGGAAAGTACCTTGTCGAGCTCCCTACGACGAAGTTTATAAAGCCCAAGAAGGTGAGCCTATTAGTTTTTTCTTTCTCTCATGCTTTTACTACTTTGTCACGATTTTGACATTTACGTCCTCATTATTTCACTGCTCTTGAAATTATTTCAAATCCTGCTGAAACTCCTTGAAAGGGACAACGGCTAAAAATTCATGCTGTATCAGTGTAACTTTTACCTTAACTCTGTAAAACCTTAATGAGAACCTTAATTCCTATGCCTTAGAACATGTTGACGGACATTTGAAAGTCTACTTTTTTCATACAGACACTTCAATTAATCATTTAAACTTAAATTTATTATTCTGCTTGTCTTCCTTTCACATTTAAACACTTTTTTGATTTGCTGTGTTAGATATAATCCTAACAATTTGTGTCACTTCGGTTGCCCTAAATTCATCAGCAAAAACAGCAGTAGGAGTTGCAAGAGTTTATTGTGGATTGACTTTCGTTGTAAAGTCCATTACAAGGTTTTCTCATCAATTTGTTACTTCGCTTTTGCTTGCAATTGCGAAACTTGGGAAAAAGAGTTGACCACCAATAACAAATTTTTATTAGGTTCTCATTACACTCGCTCTATTTTTTGACATAAAATTTTTAGCTAACTAATCACATTTTAAATGCTTATAATTTTCTGAGGATCATAGTGTAGGAAACTGCCAATTGTTTTTATGGATTGTGTCGTAGTTTCAATAGTTTTACTGGTTCCCCTTTTCTCTAACCATTTTGTCTAGTCGCAAAATATGTTCACGCCTTTACCCTTATTTACCAAATTTATCACCAGCTTGATCGACTGGTGAGCGAATCTGCTTTCGAGCGGGAAGACCCGGGTTCGAATCCCGCTGCCGACACGGTTGACGCGGCTAGAAATACGGCATGGGACTTGGGTAAACAACCGAATAATTATCGAAGTAATTATCCGACCCAAGAATGGGCCAGAGGGTTCGTTCCTATAGCCTCATTCTACTCTATTCTACCCTTATTTACCAAATTTAATAGGATGCCGTACATTAATCTTTGGGTAACAATGGCACATTAAACTTGAACTCACTTCATCCCCGCTATCAGGAGATAGAAATAGAAGCTTTGGTGACCTCATAGGTCGCTATAACGTAGGTCAAGATATTCATTGGCCTCACAGCTCAAATCTGATTTTTTGAATATTATTTAAAATTGAAGCATTTTTGTCGAGTTACATGTGATGTAATTATTTGATCATGGTAATTTCGCTACAGATTTGCTCTATCTGCCCTGTACTAGGTCCTTGCACTGGTACAAAATATTTTACTTCCTTTCAAGCTATAGCACTTGGAATTCTAGATTGCGTTCTCAATACTATTGTAAAGCATATTAAATCGCTACATGACGTAGCTTAAGCGAAAGTATCTGAACTAAAATATGAGCGAGTACATTATTTTCAAATATAAGTATATCAATAAATTCTCTTTATAACCGAATCTTTCATTTACCATAACCATGTTTATAGATGAGAATTATTGTTTCGAAGTTTTTAGATTTTCTGCTAAAAATGCAAACGGTACACAGTTTTAATGGTTAATGTCTTAGAATTTTGTAAAACTTGGTATAAGCCTCAAGCAAATATTGCAAACACGTAAAAGTAACTTAATTGTGGCAAATTTCATGGGGTATTCCGTGCATACGTAATCGATGTTTGTGCAGGATGATGCACCTGATTGTTTACATCATATATATACCAATGGTGCACGATTTGTTTGGAGTTTTTATTTAATTCTTGTTTAATTCATGCTCAGCTAACGAAATATGATGTTCATTATTGTTTTGAAGTCTTTCGATTTTTGAAATAAATGCATAGGCTTTATTCTTTTGAAATTGTTTGAGGTGTGAGATCAATGTCTCAAAATTTTGTGGAAGTTGGTGAAACGATGAAATTTGCAGCAAGAGAGTCGTTTTCACCTTTTTGCAATCCCTGCTTGAGGTTTATACCACGTTTCACAAAATTCTGAGATATTGACCACGAGACTCAAAAATATTGAAAAAGGTAAAGCCTACGCATTTATTTCAGAAATCGAAAAACTTCAAAATAATAATGAATATCATATTTCGTAAGCTGAGCATGAATTAAACAAGAATTAAATAAAAACTCCAAACAAATCGTGCACCAATGGTATATATGATGTAAACAATCAGGTGCATCATACTGCACAAACATCGATTACGTATGCACGAAATACCCCATGAAATTTGCCACAATTAAGTTGCTTTTACATGTTTGCAATATTTGTTTGAGGCTTATACGAAGTTTAACAAAATTCTGAGACAATGACTAGAAAACTCAAGAAAATTCATAACTGTATACCGTTCGTATTTCTTAGCAGAAAATCTAAAAACTTCGAAACAATAATTATCACCTCCAAAAGTTATATTGGTAAAAAGTAATGTCACAAACTGAAAAACGTGGCATTTCAATCGCTGTTATACGAAAATATTTGATGTAATGTTTCCTACTGCAATTCCAATCCAACCATTTTTTTGCAAATAAATGACATTGGTTTTTCATTAAATTTTTATTTTGAAAGGCAATACCTTTATCTCTCCCACTGAAATTCAAAATTGCTAAAACCTAAACGAAATTCTGTCTACTAGCAAATATTTGCGCGTAGATCACAAAAACGCGTCAGTTTTTTTTTGCACAACTGTCTTTGATTTTTCGCTAGAGAATCCGAAACTTTTGTTGGTATAAATTTAATGTCACGTAAACTGAAAAATGTGGAGTTTCAATCGGTGTTAAATAGAAGTCTTAATGTAATGTGATTCCTAATACACATCCAATCATTTTTTGTGCAAATTACAATGATTTTTCATGAAATTTCTGTAAACGTCACAATATAAACGTTTTTTTCGAAAACTTTTGCAAATCTTCCTACTTTATATTTGCGCATAAAGTGAACAGAAGTGCATCAGAAAACACGTGAGATCATAGATTTCCAATTAAAACTATCAGAAATGCAACATTTTTCAGTTTACCACTCTGTACTTTGTACCAACCAAAGTTGAATCAGAAATCTTGCATTTCTGATTCGCTAGCAAAAAATCTAACACAGTTGTGCAAAACCTGGTGCGTTTTTCGTGATTTACGCTCGAATACATGCATACAGACAGAGTTTCGTGCAATTTTAATTTATTATGAAAGAACACATAAGGCTATACCCT
>VCRD01000688.1:142549-225805 GCA_006783055.1 Trinorchestia longiramus | reverse complement strand
AAGAGTAACATTAATTCATATAAAATTCTATTTAGTTTTAGGCAAAACACAATTTATAATCTATCAAGAAATTTTTTTTATGCTCCATGAAAATTAAACCTTTCTAACATGTTAATCAGGTTAAAAAAAAGCACAAATTTATAAGCCTGAAATATAACAGAAACAAAATAAAAGTAAAAAGTAAAAAACATCCCGGTTTTTGATCAAATTAAATTAGTCGATTTGACTCCAGAGCTGAGGAATTATAGCACGAGTTTGACATATACGTATGTTTCGTTTGAATGTTGTTAGGTCTATTTCAGTTTATACTTAAGTTGTGTGACACAATCACATGGTAGACACTTATATGGAACATGTTTCGTTACCAAGTTAATTTTGTTTTATCATGCTTAGGAGCTAAGATTTCTGTATTTGTTTGCTACTTTGATACGCAAAAATGTTGTGTCACGTTTTTTTGAAATTTTTGATTGGTGTTTCTTCATATGCGTGGGCAGTTTATTCCAAAGCAATGCACCTGAAATTGAAAGAGCCCTTTGTCCAGCATCGGACGAGCGGAAACTGATGTTAACATCGTGTCGTCGATCAGGTTTCACACCCTTGGTAGTAGGTGGATAGAATTTAACAAAGTTGGCTGAACTTTGAGGGCGATATAGAGAGGAAGATACGTATTTGACCTTGTGAATGAGTAGTCTTTTTTTCTATCGGGGTCCAGTTAAGCTTTTCCATGAGAGGTGTTGCATGATCGTTCTTTCTGAAATTTCCTTTGCATACTACTTTAGCAGCAAAATTCATACATTTCTGTAGCTCTTTTTGAAGACCTTTAGGTATATTTCCCCAGACCAAGTCACAGTAGTCAAAGCGGGATAACACCAAAGATTGAATAGCTAATAATCTAGTTTTTTCGTCAAGCATGTTCTTCACGCGGTGAAGGAACATCAATGTACCCTTAATTTTGCTGCAGGTTTTCTCCACGTGGGATGTGAAAGACATATTTTGATCAAACCAGACGCCTAAATTTTTTACTTTTCCTACTGGTTCAATAATGTCATTTCCTAACGTTAAAGTTAAATTCGGGAGCTTATATATCGTGTTCTTGGAACCAAAAACGATGCACTGTGTCTTGCTTGCGTTAAGCTTGAGACCATTTTGGTCGTACCATGATTTTACGTGTTTTAAAAGTATTTCAGCATTTGATTTTGTCTGAGATAGTTTGGTCGGCGCGCTTGTCATTGCAATTTTTACGTCATCTGCGTACATAGAAATTCTCGTGTTTGACGGCATGGATGGAAAATCATTGATAAAAATCGAGAACAGAAGTGGACCGAGAATAGAACCTTATGGAACGCCGAAATCGTTTTGTACGGGTGATGAAATTGTGTTTTCTGGTTGGACTGCGTGAGAGCGGTTTGCTAGATAGTTTTGAAACCACTGTGTGGCGATGCCTAAGTTAGAGATTTTCTGCAGAAGCCGTTTATGTTCAACACTGTCGAAAGCTTTGGAGAGATCAAGCAAAAGCAAGAGAGTGACGATCTTAATGTCAATGTCACTGTATATTTTCTCGGTGATGTTAAGCAGCACATCTTGAGTGCTGGTATGTTTTCTGTAAGCATACTGGTTTGGATGAAGTAAGTTAGATTTGTCCAAATGTGTTGAGAGTTGGTTAGATATTACTTTTTCTAGTATTTTGGATAAGACTGGTAGAAGGCTAATTGGCCTGTAATTTGAAGCAGTATTGATGTCACCTGCTTTATGCAGCGGTTTGATTATGGAATGTTTCCACTGATCCGGGAATTTATTTGTCGCAATAGAAGTATTGATTATCAAATGAAGCAATGGTGCTGTATCATTGAAACTGTCTTTGATGTTTTGAAGGCTTATGTTGTCATGTCCAACTGCCTTAGTATTTTTCAACGAATATAAGATTCTGCGTATTTCCTGAAGACTAACTGGGTTTGGTTTCCATATGTTAGTTGTATTTAGTAATTGAGCTGGATTAAGGCCAACATCAACAGGTTTATGTGTAGTAAATTTGGATACTTCATCGAAGACTTTTGCTCCGACTTCAGAGAAGAAATTATTGAAATTAGTGGCTGTTTCCAATGGATTTTCGAATTTCTTCTCTTCTTTTATGTCTTTGTACTGTGCTATTTCTTTGATGATTTCCCAGGTTCGTTTTGGATTTTTCTTTTCTGTTTGTAGTTCCTTTTGGAAGTGCTTTCGTTTTGTTTCGTTAATTTTTTTGCGGAGAGCTATTGCATGATGTTTATAACGGTCTCGTAGAGAGTTTGTTATTTTTTATGGTGGCCTGGCTGGGGTTGCCAGTGTTATGTTTACAACTATATATCAGAAGGTAAGGCTAAGGGAGTCGACTGGTGCACCTCTAGTTGGGGAACTCAATGACAAGACGGGTACTCAGCTTTTGTTTATTTATAGATCCGTAGGGCAGCTGGTGGACAGAAGACGTCCGAAGTCCACGAATGAAAGAGATTGGAACTAGAAGTAATGATAGAGAATGTGATCGAAAATAGGATCAAGAATATGATCAGCAGTATGATCAGGAATATGATCAGGAATATGATCAGGAATATGATCAGGAATATGATCAGGAATATGATCAAGAATATGATCAGCAATATGATCAGGAATATGATCAGGAATGTGATCAGGAATGTGATCAGGAATGTGATCAGGAATGTGATCAGGAATGTGATCAGGAATGTGATCAGGAATGTGATCAGGAATGTGATCAGGAATGTGATCAAGAATATGATCAAGAATAGGATTGAAAAGGGCAACGATAAGATGAAAGCAATGAGCGCTGAGAGCAGTGCTGAGTGAGAGCAATGAGCACTGAGAGCAGTGAAAGCTGAGATGAAAGTTGTGATGAAAATTGTGGTAAAAAAAGAAGTGAAGACTGAAGAAGGCTGAGAGCAGGACCGCCAGGTGTGGTGTTATCTCTTAAAAGCTACGTTCAGGTTCACGTCGGTTTGGGCTTTGGGAGTGCTCCTCCAGGGTGAACTTTTTTAAGAAGAACCATAGCGACAGTTCTTTCGTACTAAGAATGGTTTTACAAATTACAGCGAATTTTTAATATTTAAAAATTTACAAGAATCTCACTTAAAGTTACAAAAACCTAATTACAAAAATACAGGAAATTTATTGTAAAAAGTACGATTTAATTTGTACGCGATTAATTAATACGCATAAATTGAAAATGGAGCATGAGCAGCGATGTGATGCTACAAGTTGTTCGATTTGTTACATTTAAATTCGTATAAGTAATTTTTTTTTCACTTTGCACAATTGTTTTATTTCATCTGTTATCCAGGTGGTATGCTTTAGTTTAACTCTCCTTGTGGTGTATGGTGCACATTCGTTTAGAGCTCCTAAGGAATTCTCATTGAAAATTGAGACTTGACTGTCAACATCATCGGTGAGTTCCATACTTTGAAATTCATTCCTCCTATCCCATAGTTTTTCCTGGAATAGTTCTGGTGTGTATAGAGTCTTCATACGGTAGGTAATTAAGCAGGATTTCGGTTTCTCTTTTGCTACATTAATTAAACATTCTACCACGTGATGATCGGATACGGAAGGTGATATTTCAGTGATTATTGCTTCAGGATTATTAGTAATTGCTAGATCTAATAGAGTTTTGGAAGTTTTTGTTATGCGAGTTGGTTCTTGGACTATTTGCGATAGATTAATTCTGTTTATCATTTTGGTTAGCTTATTACTTTTATTAGTTAGGTCTCCGTTAAAATCGCCGAAAGCATAGAAGAATTTTTTGGTTTCTGAAATTGTTCTAAGAGTTATCTGAATAAACTCTAAAGATGATGGTAAAGAAGCAGATGGGTGTCTGTAGACGGTGCCAATAATGAAAGATTTGTACTTTTTTACCTGCACGTTAAGCCATACCATTTCTATATCCTCACACATTTCCTTTTCCAAAATCTGTGATGCTGTGTAGACCTGTTTGATGTAAATGCAAGATCCACTACCTCTACTGTTTTTTTGCCATCGTTTCGGTGAAGTTAATAAGCTGGGATATTAAAATGTGAGCTTTGAATTCTGGGATCAAATCATGTCTCAGATACGCATAAAATGTCAATGTCTTCAGTTATGATCATTACTTTGATGTCATCCAATTTGTCATTGAGGCTTCGCGCGTTGATATGTTTAATTTTGATACGATTTATTTTAGGGTATTTACTCGAAGTTGTCCATTCCTTACGTCGTGCAGAACATTTTGCATTTAAGTGTGGGGGTTCGGTGAGGTGCTGTTTGGTGTTCGTGGTGCCAGCCAAAGGTGTTGTATTTACCTTCGCATTATTGTATAGTCATCTGGATGCTGAAATTTTATTAATGGACGCATTTTTTCCTTAATGAGGGCACTATAGTGGTAGTCTTTCAGATGGACTAGTAAAGGGGATTTGTTTATGTTCTGTGGCATTGTACGCTGAACTATTGTCTTCCATATGCCACCGTCCCTTTCGCTGTAGATATGGATCGGTTTTTGTAGAGCATTGGAAGTAATTTGCGGGATGAGGTCCCCGGCTGCATGATCGAATATCTTATTATGGAGGTATTTCTGTACCAAAAGATCAAGTCTACCACTGTTCTCGTCGATAAAATTTCTGTAGTGGTTTTTATTTCTTGTGCTTTCAGTTTCGATGGCTTTCATTAGAAATTTATAGGCTTGCATTGAGTTCGGTGTTTCGTTAAGTTGAAGGGCTACTGCGTGGAGGAAACAGTGTCCGTCAGCCAAAGTGTGAGCCAATGTTGCATTCAATGATTTTGTTACATCATGCAAGGAACTTCCCACATGGGTATATATAGGATTGGATGATGATTCTGAGATGTGATTCAGAAATTTACCGTGAGGTGGTTTAATATGGTTTGGAGTTTTCCTATCGTTATGGTTTTTGTGATTATTATGTTTACATACATAATCATGGTACCGAGTTTTTATTTTTGTCGTTTGGCTGAATTTTTGAGGAGAAGGCGGCATTTTTATTGTTTTGTCTATCTCTGCATGTTTATTTGGATGTCTATGACTTAGGGGTGATAGGGGCATTGCGCAGTCCGTGCTCGTATCGTTAGAAAGTAAGGAGAATTTATTATTTGTTTGTACGTTATAGTTGTTAGCAATTGAGTCTGTGGATAGTTGATTTATGTGTATAAAGTGCTGATTCGGTAGACTGCCGCCATTTCCTTTTGAGTGCATTTTCATTTTGGGAAGGTCCCACGGGTGTAAAGCATTTACGTGCTTATGATTCATAAAATGTATTTGAAACACTTCAAAAATACTTATGGATGTAAATTTAAAGTTCTCAAAACGGCTATAAATGATAAATGCTTAGAATACCTATTCTCTGAAATAAGTTATCGATTGTAATGTTTTTATGAAAAATATCACGACGGGAGCAAAGTAGTAAATTCGATTATTAATAAACAAAAGTTTGATAGAAAAGAACTGCAATTAAATCTAAAGGAACAGTTTTATAGAGTGAAAGTTGAAATTAAAAAAAGAATACCGTGATGCATGGTTTAACTCTGGCAAATTTATGAACGTGTAGTAGAAGTTTATCGACATCGAAAACCTATACAGAGAGGCAATTAAAAAAGTTGATGAATGTACAAATAATTCATCAGGCTGGATGATTGATACTGGATTTTAGCACAAAGATTGTCGAATATAATCCAATTTAAATGTTTAGGCTACATTGAATTACCTGCAACATTTCGATATCTAGATTATAAACTTGTCAATATAAAAATAGTGATGAGTGTTTTAAATGGTGTGTAGTAAGATATTTTTCAGCGACGAAAAACATGGTGAAAGAATTACGAAGGTATTGATAGCAGAAGTAGAGTAGTTAAATTTTACAAACATCAAATTCTCTGTAGAAATAAGACATCAGCAAATTTGAGGAGCGTAATATATCCCATCATAAACGTTTACAATTATTGTAATAATGACTTAGGCCCACTAAGGATAACAAAGGTTAAAAATATAGATGTTGCATTATTGTTCATAATAAATGAGAATAGGTCATATATTAATGAAATCTTTAAGCCTTTTCAATTATACAGGTAATCATTACAAAAAACATGTTTGCCCGTATTGTTTGTGGACGTTTAGAAGAAAAGATTTATTAGATAATTATGTAAATGACTGTTTAGTTCATACTCAAGTAAAATACATAGTTGATACTTCTAAACTGAAATTTAAACTGTCAGAAAATGGTTAAACATCCGTTTGTGATATGTACTGATTCTGAGTCAACTTTACTGACAATATCTAGTAGGCCATATCCAAGTTCAAGCTATTTTATGAATATACACAAACATTCACCAAACAGTTTTTGTTGTTACACCAAATGTGAGGCAGGTCAATATTTGAAATAAGAAATTCATAACTGAAGAGGCTTTTAAAACGTTCATAAAACATTTAGAAAAAGAAAGAGTTTATGGATTATTAAAACAAAGTGTAAAAATCTATGTACCACCAAATAAAGTTTCGAGAATATCAAAACGAAACAAGGTGTTGTGTGTAAAAAAGAATTTACTAAAGAAAATTATAAATGTAGAGATCATAACCCCCTTACTGGTATATTCCAAGGAGCTGCTCATCTAAAGTGTAACTGTAAGATAAAGAATCCTAAATTATCCCTATGTTTTTACATAACTTATGTAAAACTCGTACAATAAAAGAGGTTTCATATATGTGCAAAAAATCAGGAAGATGATAAGACATAACGAGAGACTTGCAATTCTTGGATAATTTTCGATTTATGCCATCATTGGGCAAATTATCGAAAAATTTAACGGAATACGAGTTTTATAATCCTTTCCAAATAAAGAACAATTCGAGTTCATTAATCAAGGGGAATTTATCCGTACGAATATGTTTATACTTAAGAGGAAATTAATAGTGAAAGTTCATCTAGAAGGAAATCTTACAGTAGATTGAATAATAAACACAACAGAGGATGACTATGAACATACATTAAACGTTTGGAAAGCGTTCAGTTGTAAAACATTCAAAGACTACCATAATGTATACCTTAAAGGTGGTACATTACTGCCAGCGGATGTATTTGAAAACTTGAGAGAAATATGCATGAAAACTTATTCACTTGATCCAGCGCATTCTTTTATAGCGTCTGGATTGTCATTCAGTGCATTACTAAAGCATACAAAATAGAATTAGATTTATTTAAAGATCCTGATATGTATTCATTGAAAAAGGTGTAAGAGGAGAAATTTTAACTATATTGAAATGATATGCCAACTTAAATAATCCGTATATACCTGAGAAATGTGGTAAAGAAAAATCAAATAATTACACACTCGTATTAATACAAACAATTTATACGGATGCGGAATGTCTTATGAATCACCGACAGGAAATTTCAAATAGAAAGATTTAAACGGTAAGCTTAGAAAGGTAAAGATTATATTTTAGAAGTTGATATGAATTATCCTAAAAAATTGCATAATGTTCATGATTTACTATTAATGCCAACAAATATTACAATTGAAGGTGTGAATAAGTTAGTGCCTCATCTCAGTAAAGGAAAAATATATTGTGCATCATGAAGCTTTAAAAGAATATTTAAATTGAGGAGTAAACTTAGAAAAGATCCACAGAATATAAGAATTTGACGACCGTGCTTGGATGAAGCCTTACGTTGATGTAAATACGAAAAAGCGTCAACAAGCTAAACCTCAATTTGAAAAAAAGATTTTTAAAACTTAATGAATAACACAGTATTTTGTGAAACTATGGGAGATGAGAAATAGAGTGGAAGTGAATTTAGTATAAATAAATAAAGAATTGAACAGATTAGCATAAACCAAACTTAAAAGGCTTAAAAATATCATAAATTTTAATTCCTTGTGATATGCAAAAAATATTAAATTTTGATAAATCAATCTATGTAGGAACTTCTATACTGGATATAAGTAAAACATTGATATGTGGTTTCCATTATAATCATATGGAGAAACAAAGCAGATTTATTGTTTACCGGTCAATTCATTGTGCTACGATATCAAAACAAATGATTTGTATAAAGAGACGGAAAGAAATAAAGATCTATGATATATCAAATTATTCGAAAGAACATTTTCTATATTCAGCTGCAAACAAAAGATTAGGAAAAATGAAAGATGAAACGGGTAGATTACCAATTCAAGAATTTATAGGTCGTAGAGCAAAACTATATTATAAAACGAAAATTATGTAGTTAAAAAAACAAATGCAGTAAAGAAAAATGTGACGGAAAATGACATCACAATGGACGAACATAAAAGAGCATTGAATTAAGAGACTATGAAACAATGTATACTTTTAAAAGTAATGATCACCAACTAAATATTACGAGAAAAATATGATGGCAATAAATGGTAGTAATGACCAACAGTATATATTACCAGATGGTATTATTACATTAGTATTAAACCATTGGAAAATAAGTTTGAAAATATTCTTGTAAACTAATTATAATAAAACAGCATCAAGTTATTCAGATGTGTTATCGATGGAAAATCAAAACTTTGAAAGCGACGAAATCGTTTCTTAATAGTGAAAAAGGTGGGAATGGTCTTATAAATCCAATGTTTAGAAAACTTCATTTTAATTTAGATGCATTTAAAATTACCCTCTAATATTCAATCTCAACAAGTCTCAAACGATTCATTGAATAAAAAACAGCTCATTTTGCGGTCCTGGTACCAAGGTTCAAAAACAAATTACAGAAGGTTATCAAAGGATTAATTCTTTAAAACAAGCATGTGAAGAACAAGATATTTTCTATTCTCAATATCCTAAAACGAAATAAAACTACGCGGATGATATCTTAGCAAAAAAACTGCTGAAATTGCAGTCGATCCTAATGAACATGATTACGTTAAACCAGATGCTATAATGGCTGGAAAAAGCTGGGCAGGCTTTGACCTTTCAAAAAACATTTTAAGTAGCTCACAGTTGTGAGCAATAGAATCTTAAGTGATATGTATATTTTAATCCTAAAATGGGGCCTGTTGAAATTAATAAACTTGTTCGTAAGAGTGGATTGTCTGGAAATGAAGTAAAGCATTGGCTAGAATCCCAAGAAACATAGTCTTCATGAACCAATAAGACACCGCTTTAACACTAGAAGGGTTAAAGTATCGAAGATTGCTGATCAGTTTCAAGCTGATTTAGTTGAATGGCAAAAATACAGAGACCAAGGATAAAATTATGTATAAATGTGATTGCCATCTTTAGTAAATATTTTTGGGCGATTCCTATCCGAAAAAAGGTAGGCAAGGAAATCAAAGCATTTTTAAAAATATTCAAAGAACAAATTCTTGCTAAAATTCAAACTAGTAAATGATTAGACTTTATAAATAAAGCTACACAATAATTCAAAAAACATGGAATTCAAAGGTTCGGTATTGAAAATGAAGCTAAAGTCTAAGTTATTGAACGCGTGTATTGTATACATACTTTAAAAACTAGAATGTGAAAATATTTTACACTCGCTAAAACTAAAAACTGGGTTAATATTCCACAAGATCTAATTCATAATTACAATAATGGTTTTCATAGATCCATACAAAGGACCTCGTGATGCGTCATTGAAACAAACAGTAAAAGGGTCTACGATAATTTATTTCCACAAATATGATATTCTAAAAGAAAAAAATTTTGACGTTGGAGATCGAGTGAGGATAAAAATAAAACGTAAAGACTTTCATAAAGAATACCTACCAAAATGTACAAGTTAGCTATTCATCATCTCTAAAATATTGTCAACAAAACCTGTGACTTATGAATTGAAAGGTCTCCATAGTGAAGAATTAGAAGGAAGTTTTAATGAATAAGAACTCGCAAAATATAGCAGCGGTGTTTATGAAATTGAGAAATGTTAAAGAACAGTAAAGGAAAAATCTTAGTTGAGTAGAAAGGATATGATGATCCTTCATCTATTCATTAATAATTGATAAAAAATATATTATGTTAGAGAAGCTGTGCTTTCCTTGTTGATAAAATATCAACACTTGAAGCGGAAGTAAAAATGTTTTAGGAAAATTTTGTAGACCATCAGAGAGTGTGATTTTAAATTCAACCAAGACGAAGTTTAAAGAGTTCGTATCCAAAATTGATGTAGACGTTGTGTGGCGATACGTATTTTTTGATGTCTATTATTAATGATTGATTAATGAATATAAAAAGAGAAAAAGCTTTTCTACCTACTTTCAATCGTGCATTGATATATTTGTGATGAGTTCTTTCCTCACTCATTTACGTCATCTTGGATTCAATGCATGGTTTTTCTGCATGCTGTCTTTCCGTTATATTTCAACTAATACTTGTAAATAACACAATTAATTCAATGCAACAAATATACCTACGTAATCGCACTAGAGGGACTCTAATCCTCTGAATACATGAAATGGTAAAAGGTTCCCGATATTTCTTTCCAATGGCAATAGAGAGGGCAATAATACACGCAAAAGAATTAATACGTGTTATTCTAAACGTCACGGGATGGGAAATGGGAATCATCTACCACATCCGTTAGCACATGACCCGCGCATGATGTTTTATTAAACAGTGCACCAAAACAGATTAATTACATACCTGATAGCTGAATAGTCGAGTGTGTACCCAGAACAATTTAGTTAAATCAATAGGCGTTCACATCAGATTACGAAATCTACCATGTCGCTAATCTCAATCACATTGACAATAATAACATTAAAACTTGCCATTACACTGAGAATTCGTTGCTGATAATGCGCTTCGATTTTTAACGCTCACAATTACAACACATTAGCAATAACGCTAATTTTCCTCCTTTATCACGGTGCCTCTAAACCCGCTTATGCCCCTAGACCTAGATGTCACTCTAGTTCCAATAGCCTACATCGTCCCAGAGATCTAGTTAAGTCCTCCCGCATCTATCATTCCTACCGTTTTTATGAGCTTTGCTCCTCCCACGGATCTTTTCCATTTTCTAATCTCCTTATTTGTCCAGTGGTCTGAAATAGGTTTCTAACTGTCTGTGATATACCACGCCCACTCTTCAATCAACTTTAGAGTTACATGACTACATAATTATTGCGTCACAAGGTCTCTAGCAATAAATTTGCTCGTGTGCAACAGTTTCTTTAGCCACAAAACCGAACACCGCGACCCTTCTGAAACCCTACTGTTGGTTTCCTCTGCCCTCGAGTTCGCCTATCTGTTAACAGCTCTACACTTGATACCGTGTTCCTTGTGTGATGCATATACTTAATACATAGGTCTCATACATCGCCTGGAATATGCAAACCTATTAATGTATCATTACCATCATGACATTGTTATCAATACGAATGAAACAACAAATAAAAATGTTATCTGATGGTTTAAGAGAGCGAATCAATAAATTAGAAAAAAGTATGTGGCGTAAGACTCTGGAACCTTGACAAGAATAGAATAGAATAGAATGAGGCTATAGGAACGAACCTTCTGGCCCATTCTTGGGTCGGATAATTACTTCGATAATTATTCGGTTATTTACCCAAGTCCCATGCCGTATTTCTAGCCGCGTCAACCATGTCGGCAGCGGGATTCAAACCCGGGTCTTCCCGCTCGCAAGCAGATTCGCTCACCAGTCGACCAAGCTGGTGAATAAATAAATTGACTGTTGTTGCAGAAAGAATTCATCGTAATTAAAAAATAGGTATGACATTTACATTCAAAAAATGAGAACCAATGTTCAATATGAAATAATTGATTTTGTGATTCCCATTTCATTGGTGTTGATGTACGTTTGTACAATTCTGTGTAGAAAAGCCCTTTTATGTCAAGTATAAAAAATTACTAAAGAATGTTAAAAACTGGATTGTTATTCATGTTGAAAACAAATTGAGACTTGAAGTGACTCCGTTCTTCCGTTATTGCCCATGGAGACAACCGGTGTATAGAAAAACAACCTTGACAAATTCTTTTAGAAAATAGAAGAACTTATAACAGATGTTCAATGAGAAGTTGTTCTTAATTCAGGAAACATTAACCAGCTACAGATTGACTTTGAGCAGGCGCAGGAAGTTAATCAAAACCTTTTTAAGTAAAATAAATCATTTGAAGATTCTACTACTCACATGAATTACAATCAGATTTATTATAGGTGAAAGATTTTCTATTTCTTTTTAACGAAGGTAATAAGAATAAACGAAAAATCATTTTATTTTTCCTTCTTCGAGTTTGGGATGTCTCATAGTTGGAAAGTCTAACCGTGTAAAGCGTTATTGAAACAATAAAAATTATTGTTAATTTTAATAATTCTTTTCTTTATAGTAAGTCAACTCCTCAACCAGAATACGAATGATTAAAAGGTACTTGTAGAAAAGGCTATAACCAGTCTGAGGTAATTTAATTGTTGAGAGTAGAAAAGGTAATATTAATAAATTCCTTAATAATTTATATATTAAACGCACACCTAAATATTTAAAAGAATATTTTGAAGAAACGGCTTTCATGCCTGATCCAAGTGAAATAGATCCCAGAAAAAACAATCTGTCTATTTTTGATGATATTGCAACTGAAAAGTCAAAATCCTACGGATAATTCCAATACTCGAGGAAGACATAACAGTTGTAGTTCCATTTACTTATAGAATTATCATATATGCGTTGACAGATAATTAGGACAAATAAAAACGTGTTAATTCTGTTTGAGTTACCTCTCATTGATATGGAAAATATACATACTCATTATATTGCTTGTGACGTGTCTTTCCTAGAGCTCTGAGAACTGTGTAATGAAACGTATAAAGTGCCGTACAGTTTCATAGTAATAAACAAATATGTACTTCCTTTATTAGGGAACTGTTTCTGTAATTTTAACCAACCTAACAAGTACCTTAGACCTTGGAAGTTTAAATGAATTGATTCATTTAAAAATTATGTTGTTATTTTTAATGCAGTGTTAACATAGCTAATTTTTTGTTGAAACAAACGAACGCCTTAGGGTTCGAACTCATGCTTAACTTAAATGTCAGTAGCTACGAGCGACATGGTTGTCACAAAACCACAAAAAATTGAGCAAACTACACCACTTTTCTTTTTCGATCAGTTTTTTTTAATATTTCGAGTAAGAACTCCCTCAAGAATTGACTGTCAGCGTATGTCAATCAAATTCAGAGCTAGCGTGTTAATACAATATTTACATATATAATCGACTATGTATCTCCATTTTGCTGTATTTGTGCGTGTCCGTCTCATTACTTCCTATCTGTTACTGAAGAAAAATTATTGAACTGGAATCAGAACGGATATGCATGTATTACAAGCATTGAATTGTGGATACAAAAGGCACCGAATCACTATAAAATACGCCCTTTGTTCCGTTATTAACTATTTTCTCTCACACGGTCATGTTATCGTTAGGTAATATACAAAACTAGTGTACCCAGCCGTAAGAAATGACGGCAAAGATTTTGTGATAATACTCGTGCCATCAAAAATGATGGAAAATACTTTTGAAAAGATATTATATAAAATTCAATATAAGAACGCAATGCAATATATTTAGTTTTATATATATTTATAAAGGACAAACGTTTTAATTAAGTATTTCTTTAATGACAGCATTCCTCGTGAAAACTAAGACATTTAGTTTCCTGCTGCTGCAATTGGCTGCACTTCGTGTCATATTCAGGTACAATGTACTCGAATCATAGGGCAATACCCCGCCAAACTCGGTATCCACGATACGGTTTTGAGTATACAGGGTGGCGCATAAGTAACGCACCATTTTAAAAAATTAATAATAAATAAACTATGAAAGGTATAACGATGGGGATAATTGTAAACGATAGAGGAACTCTTAAAGTTTATTTACATGTCGTATCCTGTCTACAGATACCCGGTGTATATTGCGATAATACTTTATTTATTATTAATTTTTTAAAAGGATGCGTTACTTGTGCGCCACCCTGTATAAGACTCTGGATCTCTCTATTTTTTTTAAAGTGACACGAAGCAAATAAATATATAAACACACAACGGTTATTCTTATTAGATTTGATGAAAGTTCTCTATAGATTCAAGAAGAATATTCTAATTCTTATGGTACCACGGGTAAAACTGAAAAATGCATTTTATCTCATAGATCCATAATTTGGTCACTTTTAAACGAAGAAATTTGAACGGGTACTTTTTGGGCCATCTATTAGATGAGATTCAAAATGTTTTTTCTGTATACACTAATAAAAAATCTTCATCCAAAATACAATAATTCATCGTAAATCTTTAATACGTTCATCTTTATAGTAATTTCAAATTAGTCGAATCTAAATCTTGGAATTTCCACGGGAACTGTCTAGTACTATGTTAAACATCTATTTAGAAAATCGAACAGTACTAAAGGTGAAGAACTTCATGACAAAATTCGAAGATGATTAAATAGTCCCCCAAAAATAACGAATTGAAGTAACGCAATAAGATAATTCAGTAATTCCTAACAGAATAATGATAAACTCTATATCTATCATCGTCACATTTTTTTTATTGTAGTATAATGAGAAATTTACGTCTAAATGAACAGTGTCCCAGGAGGCTCTTTTACCTTACTACTACAATGGTAATAAAAAACAAAATTAATAAATTTGTCAAAACCAATGTTTCTATAGCGCACTGTTAGATATACTCTTTCAAAGAGAAGACGCTGTTGGTACGCTCTCACAGCGCTAAGAACTGGAAGTTACTGAAAGAAGTGGCATTGGTGCAACCTTTTAGAACTTTATTACTCATTTAGAATTTGGTCGTTTGTTTTCCTTTATCGGTTAATTTAGTTGTAAAAGCGATTTGATGGTTGTAATAACGATGATGCATTATACATCGTAAGTACAGGCGTACACAATTACACATGCACAAAATTATTTTTATATACTTCAAATATATCCACTGTATGTGTTAACTTGTGCGCACTGTCGTACTCACACAGTCGTACTTGAAATAATTCCCTGTTAAATTATTTTTTTATTACTGCTCTTAAAATCAAATGAACCCTTGTGATGGGTACGCCCCACGTTGGGTACTATAACTCATTTTAGTTATAATTCACTTTTTTGTCGTAAGTTATTGGTATGCTGTAGTTATAAATACTTCTACTCATGTTCAAACTATTACCAAGTTATGGCATTCTGCATATCATCTATTTTTCTTCCAATATTATTCTCTGAGGGTTGATACTCCTAAAATAAACTAGCGAGTGTGTAAGTTACATGGAGTTCGGTTTTATTTTAAATATTATTTACTTTAGTTTAGTAGGGTAATGAACGGAAATGCTTCTAAATTTTAAAACCTGTGTAGTTAGTTGGTAATACTTGGAAGTGTTGTGATAGCATTTCAATGCCCCTGTATAATGTAAAACCTTTTCCTTGTTTAACAGGAAGGAAGTTTTTGATATGAGGGTTATGTTCTGCTATTCATATTATAGACCTCTCAGATATAAAAATAATTTTATTTACAGACTGCTAAGGACTCTCCAGATCACACAACACAATCGGAGTCTTCTAGTGTATCTACCGAGATTGTTGGATCGATGCTAACCTCTACGCTGCCCGATTGTGATCGTTTATCACGAGAAATTTGTGGACTGGGAAATGAATCATTTTCTGTCAGATCATCTTACATTGTAGCTGCTGGTCAATTTGAGCCAACTCGTGGTGTTTTTGTTCATTCAAGCTCTAGCTCAAAAAGCAAAGCAACGACTTCTGCTCCGTTATTTGTTTCAAGTTCAGACATGTCACATTTGTCACCTACTGCGTCATGTATACCATCTGCATTCGTTTCAACAGCGTCCATTTCTGTGTCATCTGCTAATGCTACAAGTTCTGTGTTCTGTGCATCCGCCTTTTGCTCAGCTGACTCGGATAATGCTCACCAGTCAACTTTAACTATGACTGTGTCGTCTGCTGGAATGACAACTGTTCCTACTTCTATTCCGTTGGTCGTCACTTCTCCATCAGTCCTATCCATTTTATCTTGTGTAAAAGATGCATCAACTATTTAGTCACTATCGTCTGTGTGTAATCCTTTATCGATTTCAAGTTCGCATGCTCCTTTATCTTCAAGAGAGAGTTCTACATCGTTTGCAGTTTTAACGTCATGTGCTTTAAGTTCTCCAAGTACTGCGCTTTCATCAACTGCATTGACTACTACGTTCTCTCCCTCTTGTTCGCAGACAGCTTCTTCACTAAGCTCTCCTTCTACATCCACTCAGACGTCCAGTGCATTGCTAGATTTTAACTCATTGAGCTCACCTTCTGTTATTGAAGAATCGGGTCGAAGCACCGCGCTTAGAGACGCTCCGGATGTTGTAACACTTGATGCAGACCATGAAGATGACGAACTGCAAATAGTTTCTGAAGTTAATGTTAACACGTTAAGTGCGATACGACCCACCGGTGGGTCGCTCAGGTTAGGTTCTGTAATTTTTTCAAAGCTTTCTAGTGACTGTGTGTACAAAGTAAAGATTTGCACCGGCTAGACAATCGCACTCAACGTGTTAAACCGCGAGTTGCCTCAGTTTATCGCTTCTCACTTCTTGTACCTCAAGCTGTTGGCAAGAAGTCGCTTGTTGAAATATCGAGACACTACAATATCTTTGATAAAGTATCCTGCAATGAAGAGGAGTTAACCTTTAGAAACTTACTCAAAACTCGCGACAAACAAGGAAAGATTGTCCTCAAACGGAAAACTGGACTGGTTATACCTGACTCAGACGGTGACATTCATGTTACACAAGATGAACCTCTGAACGTGTCAGTGAATGTTGATCAGACTATCAGAAAGAGACAGTTTCAGCCACAAATAATGTAAATTGTGTAGTGCTGTTACTACGAGGGCATGCGTTCTCACGACAAATGTTTGAAAATTTAAGCAAATAACTCTAACGAGCTGTTTGGTTTCAGTAGCTTTTTGAAACGTTTCCTGTGGTAGTGTGAGATATGAGTTGTTACACGAGAGTTCTAACGAAGAATTAATTTCAGTTTACTTGTTACTGAATTTTATGTTTGTCTCTTGTGCAAACCATAGCGGACATGCTTAATAATGTTTGTTTGCATTTGCTTTCAAAAAAATGAGCTGTAACTATTTTCACTCTCAATTTTTTCACATTAAATAGGAGTTCCCGAACTGGTGTTCAACAAAATTTCATTACTTCGGTTTCCTGTGTATCGGAGTTAAACAAGATTTTGCTCTTCGTCAATATACATGTTGCATCGATACGTTGCTCAACTTACTTGGGTTTTGAATAAATTTCCTATTGAATTAACTTGGGAGTCAAGTTTCCTCTGAGGTATGTGAAGCTTTTAAGATGCTCTGCCGTAGGTCTGCTCCTAAAGACTTAGTTTACGTCCTTAGAGAATGTGACATTCCTCAAATATACTTATCTTTCTGCTACTGATTCATTAGCATTGGCTGTAAGAAACTGTATTTTTTACTTTCAATAAGCTTTATTATCGTTTATCTCTCACAGAGTCGAGGAGTGGGTAGGCCAATGTTTAATTTTAATATAAATCTTCTCTGTCGCATGTCTATTTACCTTGTTTTCGTATTTTCCGTGGTAATCGCGTATGTAGACTAAATATCTACTGTTTCTTTGTCATCTTGATAAAAGTGCTAATAATATAAATTTGAGGTGTTAGAAGTTACACTGTTCAAGGGACTCCTGTAGAGTTGTTAGCTGATATGTTACTCCTCTTCCGTGGCGCAATTTCAGCGAATTTTAGGTGAATATGTTAACAGAAAGCGTTTATTTCTTAAATTTTCACACATTAGTTGAAATAATTACTGATTTTATGTCTAAGTTAACACGTATCCATTGTCAAAATGCCTATTATTCTTTATTCTCGTTTAAATTTCATTCATTACAGCCGTTTGAAAACTGGTACTTACTCTGGTTAAAATATTTGCTGCACAGTCTGGAAAACATTCTGGCATTAATGTTCCGGAAAACACTCGGAAAATGAATTCTATACCTTTATTTTTGTACTTTTTTGTTTCTGACCAGAGTGAGTATATTTTAACTTCGATCTACAAACAAGAACTGTTTGAAATAATTTCAGCTTATGGGTTAACTAATCCTTTCGAACAAGTTACCCTTGATCCATGTTTCCAAAAACCTTAACGATGTGGCAAAACGTTCATGTAAAACTCCGGCAAATCTGTGCATGATCAAGTTTCTCTTACTTGAGAAGTTCTCAATTTTAAATTTGCGTGAGTTGAAAAAATAAATAAATAACAACCTTTATAATTCGAGACGCGTACATTTTCATTCTCTACAATTGTTTTTTTCGTCTTTTTGCCCATATTCTCATACGAGATAGAATTTCTAATTTCAGACTGAAGGAAAGCTTCCACTATTCTTCCCTATGTTGGCGCTGATCCATGATTAGTTTATGAACGTTTTTTGGTGTTATCTTTTGTGTCATCGTCGGTCTTGCAATTGTTGTTTTCAGTTCAATGTTAATTTTTTAATATATTTGTACAGACATCGGCATTGACTGTTTCTGATCCTATTCGATAATAGGGGATAACTCGTTCAACAGGCTGTGATTTGAATGTCTACCTTCTTAAATCGACTCAGCTGGTTTTTTAGCATGTGTATGAATGTAAGTGCTAATTTTAAATATGCTTTCTATCAATTTGGTTCTGACTTTTACTTTGTGTGATTCTAGTGTGAAGATTATGGTATGATTATTTGTAAATTTAGCAGTGTATTTGTGGATTTGAAAATTTATGAATGTTTATTCCCAAAATGAACTTTTAAAAAATCAACTCTAAGGTACGTCAGCAGGGAGTAAAAATGTATGTGTACTTACACTTTGACTATTTCGTTGCATGTATTGCAGCTTAGCAGACTTCCTGGCTGCACACTGCTGCAAATTTGTGTGTTTAGAGCTTTTTTAATTAAAACTGGAGTGTGTGTAACTAATCCGGTTCTTCCATTTCGTTTTTCTTTTGTTCTAAAACAAGTCGTAACTGCGTAAATTATTCTTGCTCTGAAGAGCGG
This sequence comes from Trinorchestia longiramus, assembly GCA_006783055.1. NCBI lineage: Eukaryota > Metazoa > Arthropoda > Malacostraca > Amphipoda > Talitridae > Trinorchestia > Trinorchestia longiramus. The sequence goes on along the minus strand of VCRD01000688.1, from coordinate 206,742 downwards.
AGCGCGTGGAGTTTCTAGATCGAGATTGTTTCTAGATCTCTTGTCGCTGAGTGTGCTCGTGTAGCACTGCTACGTTGCGGCTCAACACAGTAGCGGACTTAGTCGAGCGGGTCTAGAGTGGGCTATAGCATGTCTCCTTTTGTGCTGCAACGATTACTCTTTAGTGAGGGTAAGCGTAGAATACCGACTTGAGTGATCAGTATTACAGAGTTTAAAATTCGAAGCATGTTTTAGCCTTCTGGTGATACCCAAGAACTCGTAGAGTGGGCGTTGTGCCTGGCTTTCTGCAGAAAATGATGCCTGTGTACTGTTTTTCTTACACTAATCAAGGAATCCAGCACCCGGATTTCTTATTTATTTTTTGGCTAGAAATATTGTACTTAAAGAATTAAAACTCCGGCAACTACCGTCCGTCCTGTGAAATAACGTGCGTCTGGATAAAAATATTTATCAGTAGGGAGTCCCAAGATTATAGGAAGAAATAAAAATATGCGTTTTTCCTTGCTCGTGTTTCATACATACGTGAGAAGAGTTCCTGTAAAATTGGATGAAATTCGGAGTATGCGTAGGGGTCGTGACAAATTACAGTAAACAATTTTATAGTAACTTTCAAAAACAAAGGAAGAACTCAAAACATCGTACATATCTAGAAAGAAACTTATAAGGAACCAAAAACAGACCGTTTTCATTGTTTCCGTTCAGAAAGTCGTCTTATAAAGGTCCTTTTTCCGCCCCGCAAGTTTCTGATGCTGGTGGACTAACTGGAGGAGAGGCTTCTGTGCAGCCGATTTCGTGGACCCCAGGTAGCGCTGGACTAGGGCGATGTCTCACTCCATGCTGTCGTTGACCACTCGGAGGTCAAGTGACCGTTTTTGAGCGTTCTTGAATCGGTCGTCCTCCTTCAATGCCGGGTCCTTTCAGGAAGTTCTCGTTGAATTTCCGAAAGGACTGTGTCTTTGAAATGACGAACTAGATGGAGGTAGACGTCATCTTTTTCCCCCTCCAATCGCTTGAGTTCCTTTTTCAAAGTTGACTTGTCCATTGCTTTGACATATACTTCTTCTTTACATCAATTCTTGAGTTGAAGAAGGCCAGTCCTTCATTTTCGTCGAAACGTACCACAGGTGGGGTCTCATGGCTTGTTCACTGTTGCTTTGGCGGTAGTTTAGTGAGGGTGTGTCTTATCACGTCGTTCAAAGAAGCTTTCATAGAAATCAGTGTTTCATGCCACTGCTTGCAATACAACATACTAACGAAGAGGATTACTCGTTCCACTCCTGCCTTCTCTCGACCAGGCAGCGACAGCTGAGATTTCAGCTTATAGAAATTAGTTTATAGACAGTAGATAGCCTTTGCCCTTCATCGGGCTTGATAAAGAGTTCCAGGATGGCGGAATGGTTTTGCTGGATTTTCACCACAGAGGAACAGCTATGAGAGACGAAGTTCTTCATTGTGCTCTCTGGAACGGTTCTTTGACATCGGAGCCTCCTTCAAGAAGGTCAGTGCGTTGTCCTTCAGCTTGCTGGCAGTGCCATTGGTGACGAAGAACTCCGAGGTCCTCCGATGTTTCTAGTCTCTCTTCGAGGAATCCACGAAGAACCGTCGACCACGGAGTCGTTTGAAGATTCCAATGTCAGGACCAGACCCGAAACTGGCTTCGAAGACTTCATTAAGGATTACCTCGTAGCCATGATGGCGGCAAACTAATTGAAGCAAGCTTTATCCGGGTTCTTGCTCAATCCAAATGCAAGCACTTTGCAGTATGCCAGTGTTCGAAACCATAGTGTGAAAACATGAGCCAATGATCCTGTACCTGACGCCCGCTTCGTCCACCTCTTTCGAAACGACTGCAGCCCCGTTTATGCCAGTCAAATCTGAGCTTGCCGGAACTCCAAGAAGGAATTCGGCATTATTTTCCCTGTGAGGACGGAAATGCGGTCCTGCATATCCTCTGAGAGGGACGGGAAGAGTTATCCGTCCCAATGCAGTACCAACCTCGAAGGTTTCTCCTGGTTTCGCAATTCCACGATGTTCTCGGCAGCTTGCTCTCCTGCAATTCGGTTTCGATGGACCGTGCTTTTGTGACCGATCTGAACAACAACATAGCTATCTCAAGTTGAAATTATGTTTAGTTCTTGACTGCTGTCGGTGGCAATTGTTTGAGTTTTTTCCTCATGTTTCAGAATCCACGTGCCGGTGATGACGCCGTCGACACTGAACTGTTGTTGCTGCTGCTTTGGTTTGGGATTTCTGCCCTTTCAGTCAGCCTGGCAATGTCACCATCTTCACGTTTCCGTAACCGATTAAGTCGAGTTCCGTGCTCGACCTCATTCTCGACCTTCTTCGCAAGTGAGAGGTTAATTTCAGCCAAAGATCATTCTTGTCGATCTTCTCCGATTCCGTATGAGCTCCTTGTATTTGTCGTTCACGTCTGTCTGTTGGAGGAAGAGTGTGCGATGCTGAAGATTTTTTGGTGTCCCTTGAGAATTTCATCCATACGATGTTTCGGCCTGTCGTTCTTGTTTTTCTTGTCATTTTACGCCCTTACCAGCTTTGACAGCTTCGTATATACGTGCGTTACTGTAGTTGGTAGAATCCCGGCACGCAACCAGAAAGGAAGGAGCTCGTCTACCACCGCCTGTTCCCAGTCGCCGTCATCATCATCTCGTGGTAGTAGTGATAGTAAGGAAGAAGAAACTGTTCCTTTCATGGTAGCCAACTTTTGAAAATTTCCTTGATTGAAGCCTTATCGATCAGCCAGAGATTACTAGCGGCTCATGTTTTCATGTTTTTCACCTCAGGAAATGTAAAAAAAAATGAGAAAAACCCTGAATTTCGAGACACAAAACAAACAAACAATCTTTATTTCCAATCAAGTACACAGTACATAGACATTTAGTACATTGGTTTCTCAAATTCTTAAGGTTATCATTCTTAGAGTAAGGGTGATGGTGAGCTCCATGCGACGATCCTGGGATGTGTCCATGGGCGGGGAGTAGAGGGCTTACCGATAAGTGCGAGCTCACGGCGTTCAACGAGAAACAGCTCGTATTCACTGCCGGGTTTCGAACCCGCAGTCTTTCTGCACAAGCAGAGACCCGATACAGAACTCGGGCCGCAGACCACTCAACTACGGTGGCTGTACCCGTCACCCAATTGTTCACTTTATCGGCCCCGTTGAATATTACTTTGCTTGATAGTTCCCGTGGAAATTCGACGGTTTAGATTTGACTTTAAAATTAATATAATGATGAATGTATTAAAGATTTGCGACGAATTATTCTATTTTAAATGAGTATATATATATATATATATATATATATATATATATATATATATATATATATATATATATATATATAGAACTTTTGTTCTGTATCTCATCTACAGATAACCTGGCCGTCTAGAAGGCAACGGGAAAAATTGTCTATTTTATAGTAATCCGGCGCCTTTGGTATCTACGATACAATGCTTATTATACAGGGTGTCCCACAAAAATGTCCCCAACTTTTTAATTGATTATATCTCCGCTTTAAATTACCATATTTTAGTTTTTTTTTACAATGTAGTTGATTTTGTTTTCTTTTCGAATAATAATAGTTTTTGAAAATTGGTTGAATAACCACTTCACACTAATCGATTTAATGAAGAGGGTAGAAAAAGTATTTGTTCAAAGGAAGATTTTGAAAAAGAACACGTGTTCTTTTTCATTTCTCAATACCTACTGATAAAAATAATTTCACAAAAATGTATCCTACATACCAACAAGTATTTAAACCCTCAGAGAGGTTATTTGCGTATTAATTTCATCATTTGAACACCCCTTAAAATGCAGCTGACTAAAGAGCAAAGAATTTTTATCGTATTGGAATATGAAACAACAAAAAACTGTGAACAAGTTAGAAGAGCATTTAATGAAACATTCTCGGAAAGGAACTCGCCCGATAAGAAGACTGTGTGTCGCACAGTTAGAAAATTCTATGAACACGGAAGTATCAGCAACCGATACAAAGGAAACTCAGGAAGGGAAATAATTCAAAGAACCGAAAATAACATCGCAATTCTCCAGCGAGCGATTACTGAAAGTCCTACAACCTCTGTCAGGCGCAATGAGACCAACCTCTCAAAGGCTACATTCCATAGAATTTTAAAGAAAGATATTCGTCCTCATCCGTACTAGATGCAAATCAAGCATGAGTTACTGCCCTGTGACTATGCCAGGAAGAGAGAGTTTTGCAGTTGGTTTATTTCGAAAGATCAAAGGTTTGTGGAAAGGTTGGTAGTTACCGATGAGGCAGCATTTTCTATGAACGGAAGAGTGAATACTCAAAATACTAGGTTTTGGAGCAATAATCCACCAGTATGAAATGTATTCGAAAAAAGCATGAGAAGAGAGAAGCTGTCAGTTTGAGCTGGTCTTTGTGGAAATGGAAATGTTATTGTACCCTTCTTCTATGATGAAAATCTGACAGGAGAAATTTATTTAGAAACGTTGAATGAATTGTTCATTCCATCATTGGAACTTGCTTATCCCGGTAATCAATTTCAACGCCTTTGGTTTCTTGCCCATCGACGAATCATAGTTAAAGCCAGATTGCAAGAGGTTTTTGGGCAGCGGATTATTTCTCTTGGAAATGCATTTGAATGGTCACCAAGAAGCCCAGACATAACCCCTTGTGATTTTTTCTTTGGGGATATGTAGAGGAACGCATTTTCAAGACAACACCTCCATCATTAATAATTCTTCGACAACGAATTGAAGGAGTGTTTCAAGAACTAAAAGAAAACGGTGAAATAATCCGCAAAACTCCTCGTTCAATGGTGGATAGAAGTAATACTTGCCTTGAGAGGAATGGAGGGCATGTCGAAGGATAGTAAATTACTTCATTTATTTAAACGTTATTTAAGGTAATGATTTGTTACTCTTTTAAATTTATGTTTGTTCGGTTTTTTGGAATGAACAAAATAAGAAAGAACACCAAAAAATTCCTTTGAACAAATAGTTTTTCTACCCCTTTCAATAAATCGATCAGTGTGAAGTGGTTATTCAACCAATTTTCAAAAACTATAATTATTCGAAAAGAAACCAAAATTTACTACATTGTGAAAGAAAAGAAAACTAAAATATGTTAATTTAAAGCGGAGATATAATCAATTAAAAAGTCGGGCACATTTTTGTGGGACACCCTGTACATGATCTGTTCTGATTTCAGTTCAATAATTTTTCTTTAGTAATAAGTAGGAAGTAATGGGACACACACACACACACAAATAGAGAGATGGAGATACACTGTCTAATATAGTAGTAGGTTTGCCCAAAAATTTCAATGCAATGCTGTTTTCGTATAAGAAAACCGGAGTAACGCACGAGCGTGTATCATTTCCCAACTTTTGCGTTTTGGGACACCCAATCGAGGAGGTACACAAAATAGCATGTTCGTGTTCACCTTGCTTTGTTCATGTAAAACCTGTTATACGAGCATAAGTTTTCATTTTGTATGTATCTATCTCGTACAATATAATTTTTGCCATATTAAGTTTGTTAGAGGGCGTCGATACTACACTGCACTTCTTGTATCCCTGAGAATCTGCTATTGGGTGATTTGACAGTTGGAAGGGATTTTTTTCAGGTCTAACAAAAAGCAGGAACTATGATTTCTTTCTTTTGCTGTCATCTTTGGGTGCTGAAAGGACCTATGCTCCAACGTATCATAAGGTCTTGACGCTTTACGAAGAATGTGTAGGATTCCACGGCTGTTGGTGGATGCATTTGGAACCTATTCTCAGTGGACATGAAAATTATCCGTTGCAAAATCAGTACCAGTCTTTTTATGAGTTCGTCATGGATGTAGCTTTTGAGGTTTCTCTTTTTCTCCCGGGTGTGGCCGCTGTGTTGACATTTTACTTGTCTTCTTTTTTGGTCTTTGAAATGCTGCTCAGCCTCTTCTGCAAGCTGAAGCGGCGTGTGTAATCAGAGATACTTTGGTTAAGTAATTTTTTGCCTGTATTAGGTTAAGATCCATATAGTTTGTGTGAACATCAATTCATTGAGTTGAAATATTGGTTTTGTTGAACAAAATCATAATCTCGATACATTGACTGAGCTGCTGTCCATTGAGTTTCCTGGTAGTTCTTAGTATCTACATTATTTGTCTAGTTATTCTAACAGTTTTGCTGCTTCGTTTGAAATACTGTATAGTGGTCATTAGTCATAAAATTTACCTAGCTTCATTATTGTAAAATTATAGGACGTTCATTGTCACGCCAGCATGATTTATGTTGCTCTTTTTCTGTCAACTCCTGGCATTTGAGATTTATAGAATTATTCTCATTTATTGAAGTTTAGATGACGTTTTGTGCGTGTAGCTTGAAGCAGTTCTCTAGAACTGCGATTATTCATTTATTTTCGCGGTGCCACGGTGACAACAAGAAGTAGTAGTTTAGTGGGCTTATTTCTATTGAAAATTGGTAGAGAAATCATTTCTTATCCTTATATCAGATCAATTGTTTGTGTAAATTTTAGCCTCGTTCTTATTTTGTATGCACCGCTTAGGCATCATTAGTATTGTGTAATTGTTTAAACTGTGTAATTATAGTGTACAGATCAGCTACTGGCAGCGTATTTGTAAAGCATGAGTGAGTCTGTAAGCATTGTGAGTCACGGTTCAATTTTGGCTTCGTTTCACCGATGGATGTAAAAATTTCTTTCATCCTTAATAATTGTTTGGTATGTGCAATATTCTTCACTACATAATTGTTACCCTGAAGCGAGTGTAAAAATGTGTATAATTACGTTCATATCACCGTTAATTCCTGTTTTGTATGTATATAATTGGTCATTCATAACGATTTTATTGCAAGGTTCTTAGTAATGATGCCTATACCTTGTACATAATTAACACTTTCTTGCGAGGGTGTTTTCTGTTGGTAAAAAATGATTAACTCGAAGAATGTGTATTATGAAGTGTGAATATATCCTTTTCCTGTGTTCTTTATCTATCACAAAAGCAACCTAATTCCCTGGTATATAATTATTCATGGTACCTTTGTGTAAAAGTATTCTTGACTAAAAGGAACGGATAATTTTATTTGCCCAATGTTTCATAGAAGAACTGAAGCACCTATAGCGTGGAAGTTCCAGGTTTTTAAATAATATGTAGGTTTTATTTTATCTTTATTTTTTCTAATGTGGGGCACATTTAACGTCTAGGTGCGACTTCTGTGCACTAAAGGCTGAATGGACTGGTTATCGTACACGATCTGATAAAACACTGAAGATTGTAAAGACAGTGTAAGACATTCGTCTATTTTCTATCGTGAAGAGCAATTCGTTACCTAAAGGAAAGAGATGCGTTCGGACATGCAAAATTATTTCAATTGAACTACAAATCTGTAACTGTTGACCCTCTGCATGGACACCAATTTATACTGTCCTACATTTTCGAGTTTCGCCACTGATATTACTGGAAGCATTCTTGATTTATTGCTCTCACTTCGCTTGATAATCTGCTTTTCAGCTTAAGGAACCACACATGAATTGCCACAAGGATGGCAACTGCAAGTTGTCTCGGAGAAGTCGACATCCCCCAGACGATCCCAGTTAAAGTTTGGCCAACTAGTGCAACAGTACGAATACAATTGGAATGAGTCCAAGCGACATAATGCCAAACAGAGGCGTGACAAAATAACGAACGTATGATGGTATAGTCACGTTTTAACCATGGTATGCAGGTGATACATTAAAATTTTTTGGTCAAGATACTGAATAAATGAAACTGCTTTATGTTTGGTAGTATACTGATGAAAACTTCATGTTCTAAGGGCGAGTGATTATTTGTTAAATTTTCCAGTCATTTGTGTGAGTAAATACATATTCAAATTGAGCAATGGTGTACTGAATGAAAGCAGTTACTGAACAGTATATACCTTGATATTTGAGCAATAGTGTACCCAATTGGTTTAATTTTATTGTACTAAAACAACTCGAGTTATTAGTAAACGCATCAGACTTCTAGTTTACACTTAATGAACAACGTACGTGGCTAACAACTGACTAAGTAGCAATGTTATTTCGTCGTACTAATGATGACTTTCAATGTACAACTTCTAAAAAGAAGTTGCTCAAGGGTACGAATGCAACCAAATCCTGCTAAGCTAATGAACAAGACTTAACGATTATGATGGACACGAAAGCAACATTATTAAAGGTGCTATCTTATGAACTACGAAGGTGTAACCACTATCCATGTGTGCACTTGAAAGGTTCATCGTCTCATCACGAGGACGTGAGGTTTTCGATGCGACTGCTGCTTTGTATGACGGCCTCTGTTCCCCCTGACGACGGGCTGTCATCTCCAGGTTTCGGCAACAACTGGAGTGAACTTTCGTCCTTTTCGTCTCCACTCAAAATAGCTTCAACAGTCGGGCTCTCACGTATGCTTTCTTCCTGTTCATTAAGAGAAGAAATCAGAACTAAATTAAGAACTCTTGTTTTGAACTTTTAACACGTTTTTGCCTTTCACAGTAATTGAAGAATTGCTTTCATCGTATTAAGTGTAATTTGGTCTTGTTGAAGCAAGTTTCAAACACATCCTAAGAAAGAAGTGTACATATTATTTTTCATTGTTTAACGCTGTAATTTTTGAATAAAGAATAATCCTTGGAAGATTAGCAGATTTCAATTTTATTCTTTATCCCTTCATATGAATCCACCGATAAAAATAAGTTATAATGATTTCTAAGTATAAATTTATTGGATATCTTTAGTCTCCGCTTTTACACATTAGAAAGTTCACGTTATGGTTTCCAAACATCTTATTTTACTATTTTATAACTTTTCATTGTTATTTATTTTTTACTAAGTACGAGCAATAAATAAGAAAAACAGTTCCACTTCTATTCATTCAAAAATGTTTACGTTTCAGTATTTTTGTTTGATTTATTTGACCTTGAACCCTCTCGTGAATCATGTTTCATAAAAGTATCAATCTGATACAAATACAAGCTCGTAAAGATATGTACTGTATTATTTACGGACAAAGTAGAATTTCACTTCAGGCGTGCTTAATACGACAACCGAGTAATTGAGTAATTCAATACTATACGAACGAAAGAAAGTTAAGTTTTACCATCTTCCTGAAAGATTAGGTTGTCCAATGGATGTGCTTGCATATTCTTATAATGGAACTTGAAAACGTTTTCGTAACCGAATCAGAAATATGAAGCACTAATTTGTTACAGTGAGCTGGAGTTTAAGGAAATATGTTTGACTACATCGGCGGTTTTTTTTAGGTTGTAATTAATTTAGTTTTCGTCGAGCTCACTCAATGAAGTCTGGCAGACAGGCTGGCGCAATTTTCTAACAGGTGTGGACTTACCATCGTTATGTTCATCGAACTGTCTTGTAAATAAGTTACTAATCACCAATTAGTTTTTCTTATATTAATGCGAGTTGAAAGGTGTACTCAATAACAAAAGAAAAATTTGAATTCATTCGAGAAACTTTATGAACGCGCACTTTTGTTCGTCACGATTATTTAAAAAGAAACCTGGATACACCTGGTCAGAAATAGAGCTAGATAACAAGTGACACAATCCTCGTTACTACAATGAAACTGGAAAAAAGAAAGAATATTTGAACGTTTTACTATTTTCTCAAACAAGAGTTCGCCAAAATCATATGTCGAAACCTTCATATAAATGGAAGGGAATTCTAGACAATGGAAATTTAGCTCCGACACAAAATACGACTTGAACTATTATATTTCCTCTAAGAAACTCGGACTATTATTGAAAAATATTTTTACTTATGAATCTGAAGTTAATGCCACAAGCAGAAGCTCCTGAACGAAGCATAAGAATCTTATAAATCTGATGAATGCAGAGTTTCAGTGGGTAATTCGTCAAACCTTGGCTTAACCTAAAAATACTAAGATATTTTTTGACTGAACGAAATATGATGGGTATTGTTACTCAAAAATATTGTAACTTCACCCAAATTACGAGTGCAACATAAAATATAGGAGTGAAATGCATTGTTTGTATTATAATCTAGAAACAGCAGTGGTCCGGATGGAAGTGGTTCGTGCTTACCTCTGGATGGAAGTGAGCATCATTACTGTGCGGCTGTTTTCCTTCCGTCTGAGGTGGTTGCTGTCGTGTCATCTGCTGATTCCCAGTACCTGAAAAATGGAGGAAATATAATTAGTCATGATTATTATCATATACCGGGTTTAACCACCACTATGAAACCTATTCGAAATACAATATAAACCATAAAGATTATTGGGTAACAAAAATACAATCTTGAATATTTTAAATTCATATTCAATTTAAAAAAATAGTCATTGGAAAAAGTATTCACACTCTTCCTCTGTTTATTTTAGTAATTTTTGGAACTTTCGACTTTACAATACTCTGTAAACTACTGGATAGTGTAGACCAGGGGTTCCCAACCTGGGGGTGCGAGACGATATTCCAGGGGGTGCGAGAAAGGTCCAGGTAAATAATTGGATATAGGCTATATGTTGGCATTCTTATTTTCATTTGCAATGGACTAACTTTTTTCATTTTAGTGTTAAGTATCGTTATTTAGTGGCTGTCACATACATAGATGAAAATATTCAATCCTACAAAATATTCAATTCGTACAGTAGTTCCTAAAGTTTAGGACCTAAACGGAACATGTTTGTTACCGGGATGAAACAAGTTCAGGCGTCAGCTATTCCCCTCTGCCTGGCAATATTTGTTATCGTATGTATATGAAAAAGTGAAATTTTTTAAACATTTGAGAACTAGTTCTTGAAGTATTAGTACTATTTTTACTATTTAGTTTTTGTTCTATTTAAAGTAAGAAATTAATTTTCTGAGGTTTATTCCAATGCTAATTTATTTTATGTTCCTGGGCTACATATGTAATTTCCTTTACAAATTATATTGAAGAATAAAGTGACAATCATTTTTTTTGATAAAATATTATTTGGAATTTGCATAATTAATCCTTGAGCAAAATATAAATTTCAAGGGGTGCGAGGTTCGAATGAAATTTTTTTAGGGGTGCAGGGCGGAAAAAATGTTGGGAACCCCTAGTGTAGACGTTAGCTTATGTGAGGTCACCTGTGGATTTGTGCCAGTGATCAAATTAGACACCATTCCGAAAACAGTGCAAAATGTTAAAGCAAAATGAGCTACAAAAAAGATTTGAAAAATAGTGCAATTTCTGCGTATCCTGACCCAAAATGCTGTGACAAATTTTCTTAAACCCTCTATATTTCTGCTATCACAGTAGGCTTTATCATGAAGAAATGGGAGGAGTTTTGTTCTACGAAAAATTTTCAACGATCTAGAGCAATGGTATTCAAACGTTTATCGGCCGCGACTCCCTTTGAACGATTTTATTCTTGTACGACCCCTTTTAATTTAGTAAAATAAAGAATAAAATATAAATATAGCTGAAAATTTTATGTTTATAAAGAAATCGGGTCTGCTGTACAAAATACACACATTAAAAAATTGTAAAAAAGTAATATGTCAAGTGTATTCAAAAAATAAGAATCGATTGCGTATATTAAGGGTATTAGGAAATCTATAAATACTATTAGTGGTATTAAAAAATTATCACTTATATTTAATTAATGGGATTGATACACTTGCATTTTCTTACACAGAAGGTCAAATGTAGGCTCTATTTTTGTTAATGCTGGTCTAAGTACAGTTTCAATATTTCCTAGACTGAATCGATGTTTTGTTTTGAGATTAGTTAATCCCAAAGAAGTACTTTAACATAAATATGTTGACGCGAAAGGTAGAAAAGTATCCATTGCAAGTCGTGACAAGTTTGGATATTCCAATCTGATGCCAACCCAAAACGAATTTAAACTCGAATTAATCCTGTGCCTTTAATGTGAGATGACACACTTTTTTGACTTCAACATCAAATAGCTTTTGGATCAAGTCAAATCGGCTCATGTCTGATTCTCGAAGAAAATATTTTTTAAAATTTTCCCCTGAGCTTACCAATTGCTTAATTAAAATTGGTTTGATTATTACAAAATTTAGTTCGTTTTCTGTGATGAACTCTTCCAAGCATGGAAATATCTCACATGAGTTACTTTTTACATTGATTAACCGTACATTAACTTTCTTCAGGAAAGCTTGAATTTTTGAAATCAATGTAAGAACATTTGTATTTTCGTCTTGTAATGATATATTGAGGTCATGAAGCTTGTCAAGTATATCTGATAAATAACAAAGTTTGGAAAGTCAATTTTTGTTTTGCAAATGTTTTACTAAATCCGAGTCGTTACCTTAAATAATTAACATGACTTCATTTTTAAAGCGATCAGTCTTCTCAAAGCCCAACCTCTTGAAAGCCATTGCATGTCAGTGTAAAGCAGCAGGGATTCAAAATCTGAACCCATTTCTTTGCGCAAATTTATAAAAACCCGAGTATTAAGAGCACGAGTTTTGATGTAATTAATTATTTTAACTGGATCATGCAGCACTGCACTCAACTCCTTGTTAATTTTTTTCGTTGTTAGCACCTTCCGATGAATCATGCAATGATTGAAGGTTATAGCCACCGTGGTCGAGTGGTTTATGTCCTGTGTTATGTATCAAGTCTCTGCTTCGTGCAGAAAGACTGCGGGTTCGAACACTCCCATGGACATGCCCATCAACCTCCTGGCATCGTCGCATGGAGCTCACCATCACCCTTACTCTTAGAATGTTAACCTTAAGAATTTGAAAAACCAATGTACTAATGTCTATGTACTGTGTACTTGATTGGAAATAAAGTTGTTATACCTTCATTGCATACAGACCTGACTTTATTGTGGAAACCAACATTCTTCCCTGTCATTGCTGCTGCACCATCGGTACACACCCCAACACATTTAGCCCAATTCAATCCAACTTCTTTAAAAAATCATCTACTTTTTGAAACATTGCTTCACCTGTCGTATGTCCTTCTAACAGCCTGCAAAAGGGTAAGTCTTCATGAAAATCAATGTTGTAGCAATACCTTACGTACGCTAATAACTGTGCCATGTTTGTGATATCCGTTGTTTCGTTCAATTGAATTGTAAATTTTAAGCTATTTTTAATGATTTCAAGTAATTCAACCTTTTTTCAAAATTCTTCTGCTCATTGTAGTGTCGAACATTGGAATTTTTCTTCATTCGTTTGCACATTTTTCTCCGTTGATAATTTCTGTTATTCTGATTGCTATTGGCAGAGCAAGCTCTTGACCAATTATGAATAGTATTTTAGCCTCTGCAATTAGAATAGAATAGAATAGAATGAGGCTATAGGAACGAACCTTCTGGCCCATTCTTGGGTCGGATAATTACTTCGATAATTATTCGGTTGTTTACCCAAATCCCATGCCGTATTTCTAGCCGCGTCAACCATGTCGGCAGCGGGAATCGAACCCGGGTCTTCCTGCTCGCAAGCAGATTCGCTCACCAGTCGACCAAGCTGGTGATGATAATTAGATAAGATGCCACTTGATTTATCAATATTTATTAATTATATATCGTAAAAAATTATAATTTTTTCTAAAATAACATTATTACATAAATAAGAAAGGTATGATCCTACATTTCGCGACCCCCTTTGAATGGTGGCGCAACCTACCTGTGGGTCACGACCCACACTGAAAAGCACTGATCTAGAGCACCCCAAAAGATTTCGGTAAGTAGCCATAGCATTTTACGAAGTTAAGAATGATTCTTTTGTCTCTAGAAAAGAGCTTCAAAATGATCGTAGTGCTAGTGGAACATTTCGTGAATCGCGAGATTGCACTACATAATACAGGAACTTCCAGAGCGGAGGTATACTATACAGTACAGTCAGTGAAAACAAGTAGTTTCAAATAGGGGGGTTGGCATGACCCACCATTTACAGGCGGACGTTATTATGGAAACGAGCGCTGACCGGTTAATTTCTGTTGTGATCATTCTGTTTACAGACCTGATTTATTTTTTATGCAGTTTATTATATCGATAACATATTTATGTATGAATATTTTTAAGAAATCTTATAATATGTGTTACGCGATTGACACACCAAACTTTCTGCACACTTGGATTATACAGATACGATTAGGAAAAAATTTATCACGATTTTTAGTGTGATTTGATGACATGTGTGATGCCACTGTGGACACTACTTTGTATTCTCTTTACTGCGCTATATTACGCTTCTAACAGTCGCCCGTGGATGATCAATCAGCCGGCGGGATGCGCGACAACATTACGTAAGGTGGCGGCCTGGGCCGAGAATCATTCTCTGCCAAGATCTCCTTTATTACTTTATTAAAGATCTACGTGCAGTCCTACATCAGAGAGCACAGCTAAAACACAAAACTTCCTGCCGACAAACGGGATGTACGCAACCACCAAGATCACATAACTGAATTTCTCTAAGCACACTCGAAACCTATACGCCAGTGGTTCCCAAACTGTGGTACGCGTACCACTAGTGGTACGCGAGGGTCTTCCAGGTGGTACGCGAACACTTTCGGGATCATGAACAATTTTTATTTTGTTATTTTTTACTTCACAAAAATGTTTACTGCCTAACCCAGGATAACCTGGCAACGATTTGTAGTTAGCAAATCTTAGTTGATTTGAGTGTTATACTTGTACAATTATGGAAATAAAGTGATATCTGATCGAATTTAGTTTCTCTGGAACCAGGTGGTACGCGGCGACTGTACGGGACCTCCAAGTGGTACTTGATCACAAAAAGGTTGGGAACCACTGCTATACGCCCTCTCAAGACCCCTACGCAGTTCAAGTTCTCTACGTGCTTCACGTTCTTAATGCTCACTCCAACTCTATACTTTCCGGTTCTCTGCGGGAAAGACGGCAGTCCAAGTATTCCCATCGTCAAGACGTGGGCAAGAGCGACGAAGATAGAAGAATCAACGATCTATAGGAAACTTAAATTCAAGTTCTAAAACTCATCCGTGTATATTTACGTTTTCTCCTCTGGAGTATTATTACTAATCTTTGAGATCACTAAAAATATGCCAACCAATAAATACACTATACCACCACATGATCTCACGATAACAATAAATCAAGTATTTATTAAACAAATTAAAAAGAAATTGATATCCAAGTGAAACAATAAAATTATTCAACGAAAGTATACCAAATAACAGAAAAAACGACTTGATACATGTACATAAGGTACAGATGAAATTTGTTTTGTGACGTACGTGATCAGTCACCCACGCAGAGAGTCTTGTATCTCTACATTGAACACCACTTCCTTGTCACTCAGATAAATTACAACCAACATCTCATGATCCTCAAAAACACTACTCATCGCCTGCACCATCTTCAATCTCAACCCTCCAGTTCGTTTGCCAGCACAGTACAGTTTGACAAATTCTGAAACATATTTGTTACTAACAGGATGCTCAAAGCACAAAACCTTAAAACTTAAGTAGAACAATCGCTACCAACCAATGCAGTAACAATTTTGCCTTGCATCAGTGCCTGAACTACTGGGAGTGATTAAATTTGCTCCCTTATTAATGGCAAGCGTTGCTTGCTGGCGCGCAAGTCTTCTATTATTTGTCATGCGTGAATCTTGAGCTGATTCACTGGAAGAACGAGTAGTGTGCCCATTCTTCCTACACCTTCAACATAGGACTTGAGGCCTTGCTCACGGTTTTTTTCCATAGCGTGAGGGGCAAAATAATACAACACATTGTTTCAATCGCCAGATTGTACATTTATAGACTAGGTATAATTTCAAAAATCGGACTATATATAAACAATAGTATAAAAAGGTTAATAATATATCTAACACCCACATATATTTGATAGAAAACACATATAGGTACATGTTTATTAAATACATGAAGAAAAGTTTACAACACATTTCAAGATATACATACATTGATACTTCGTTACATAGCCCTTATTATTAATTATGGCTTCGAGGCGTTTATAGTAGTTCATTACCAGCCTTTTACAAGTTTCGGGCGTAATCTTATTCCATTCTTCCATGCAAATTTCTCTGAGTTCAGTGATGATATTGGGACCTCTCTTCTGAATCTTCAATTTCAATTCCCTTCACAAGTTTTCGATCGGATTCATATCCGGGGATTGACTTGGCCATTCTAAAATGTTTATCCTTTTCATCCTCAACCATTCCTTAGTTTCGTTTGCAGTATGCTTTGGATCGTTGTCTTGTTGGAATTTCCATCCACGTTTCAATTTTAACGAACGAGCTGAAGGTAGGAGTTGCTCTTCCAATATTTCACGCTATTTTATGCAATTCATGGTTCTTTCAATGATGTGAAGTTTACCTACCCCTGATGAGCTGAAACATCCCCACACCATGATTGAGCCACCTCCAAACTTAACAGTGGGTATGGTGCACTTTGGTTTATACTCTTCGTTTTGTTGCCTCCAAATATGGTTTGTGCTGTTTCTCCCAAATAGTTCGATTTTGGTTTCATTTGACCATAGTGCTGAGTTCCAAAACGCTGCTAACTTGTTCAAATGGTCGTTGGCATACTTCAGCCTGGCCTTGACGTGACGTTTCTGGAGAAGAGGTGTCCTGTCGAGGGGTGCAGGAGCGAAGACCTATACGGCGTAGTGCCCTGCTGATCGTGTGTTTGCTGGCTTCGATCACAGATGGCTTGAGATCATCCTTCAATTCTTCACGAGTAATTTGAGGCCTCTGCACTGCTGTTCAGACCAATTTTCGAGCAGCACGGTCGTAAATCTTCCGTGGACGGCCAGTTCGAGGCTTGCTGAGAGTCATATTCCGGTATTTCCACTTACGTATAAGGGTTCCAACCGAGGCTATAGGAACACACAGTTGTGCACTTATCTTCCGATATCCCAAACCTTCATTATGGAGCTCCATAATAAGTTCGCGAAGATTTTGGCTGATGTCCTTATTCTCACCCATACTTACGACCTTTACGAACGAGAGCTGCTGTACCAAGGACACGTTATTGGAGATAATTACTGACGAAAGTTCGGTTGTCAAATAGTAGAATGTATTAGAACGTTCTGGAATAATCTTACAATTATTTTCATGTATAATATTGAGAAAAAAATCGGGTATTGTAAAATTTTGTTCACGTATTTACTATACATGTTCCTATATATTTTTTCTATTAAATATTTGTGGGTTTTAGATATATTATTAACCTTTTTATACTATTGTTTACATATAATCAAATTTTCGTAATTGTACGTGGTCTATAAAAGTGCAATCTGGCGATTTAATCAACGTGTTGTATCATTTTGCTCCTCACAGTAAGTGGGCAAACTGTCCGCCAAATTTGAAATGATAGACTGCTTTATTCCTACCTCCATCAGCAGCATCAGTATGATTAGCTTAAATAAGCCTAGATCTTACACTGTTGGCGCACCAGCCTCCCAAGTTTTCCGAATTTATTTCCTAACAGTCGCTAAAGTGGACCATCTTGCTGGAAACAAAACTCACAATACTGATAATCACCAGTTTTACTCAGTCCTCAATCCATTATCTCTCTAATAGTCAGCTGATACTCTACCCTGCTATTTCGTAGAGAGGATTTCTACACTGTTGATTATTCAATGGTTTTTAGTTTTAATATATATGATACTTCCTAAAGTGAAACTCAAATATGACCTGGAAAGGCATTATAAGGTCTACTTCAGTACGTTTACCAATGTCTCCTCCCTTAAATTAGCTATCCCAACCAAGCGCCTAATTTTATTGGGAAAAATTATAAGTTCTCTTCACCGAATTAAAAATAATTTTGTGAATGTATTAAATGATCCGACGCTTCTATTGGTCAAGCTTTGATAAAATCTGTATTATGTTGTTCAGCTTCGTCTAACTCGAAATACAACACCAAGGTGTCACCCTTTTTCACCAGCTTGGTCGACTGGTGAGTGAATCTGCTTGCGAGCGGAAAGACCCGGGTTCGAATCCCGCTGCCGACATGGTTGACGCGGCTAGAAATACGGCATGGGACTTGGGTAAACAACCGAATAATTATCGAAGTAATTATCCGACCCAAGAATGGGCCAGAAGGTTCGTTCCTATGGCCTCATTCTATTCTATTCTTTTCTATTCTATTCTATAAGTAAAACAGTAACAGAGTCGCTACATCAGCCATCTTCAGATTTTGCTATCAAATCTATCTTCATCAACCATACTCCATACAAAATGTGAAAAAATCATATAAAACACCTGGATTCATTTAACCAGGATAGCTTATGTTTAAATAAGTAAATCTAAATAGTAAAACAAAGGATTACATGTCGTACCTCTGATACCATCACACTCAGACGATTAAATATGAGCACTTTTCATGATTATTAACCACGTAACAACTTTAACACTTTGAAATTCCAACTCCACCACCGCAAAGACAACCCGACACACGACTCCACCGCGAGCTACCCAGCACCATAACGAAGGCTCTTGAGCCCATGATTCGCGTAATCTCTTCTCACAACGACGACTTCATGAAGGCCGAGGGACGCTCCTACATCCCCCGACCGACCGCCACTTTTACTTCCGACTAGACGTACAACTCACTGGTACGAATACGAGTATACTAGCTTATAACCACTCTATAGACAGAATACACGGTTTCGTAATAAATATTCTCGAAGCCAGCAAATAAAAAGATCTCTCGTGAAACTGGAAATTCTTCATCGTGAAATTAATCCGCAACGTCTTTGATGGAAACAGTAGGTACGGGGAAATTTCACGGATTTCATGCCATTGCTTGGTTTCGATTTTGCGTGAACTGTAAAGTTTATTGTTTATCTACTCACTTGTACTCTACTGCGTAAATTAAAATATAAATAAACTTTCGAGAGAGTAGAAATCTGAATCTTGGGTTAGGAATCTGCATCTCTAACGAAATCATTACGATATTAGAGAGTAACTCAAAAACTTATCTGCACTTTCATTCTGTTCTCCCGTACATGTCACGTACTTTAGTGGCAAGGTGATTGAAATTTAAGCTTGAAAGCCGCACTTTTCTCACTCTTGGGACGATGTAAACATGATGAGTGTGTATCAAAAAGGAAATCATTATGATTTCTATTATGTTGATTGTTAATCACCGTTTCCACTCAATTAAAGTGTTCATCATAGTGATCACAATGAAACTTAAGTAAGACTCAATTCGAGCGGTACCACAAGGACGTAAAATTTGCCTCTTAGTTAGTACATACAACCCTCCGTGCTAGCAATAAAAGGCGTAAACATCTTGAAGATGCAAAAAAATTGAAGTTAGAAGATAAAAAAATGATGACAGGTTGGTTACAAGCTTCAGGGGCCTCACCCCCTAGCAAGAAGGACAACGGAGGAAAAGAAAACCAATACTTCAAGTACAGCTTAGAAATCCTATATAGTTCCCACGGGATGCTAAGTCGACAATATGCGCTGATGAGCAATTATCTTCACAGTGAAAGAATGAAGACAAGGACCCGATTTCTCAGGTCGGACAATGTGTAAACAGCTGGAATCAATCATATTCTTTGAACCAGCCCACGGTTGATACCAAACGCCGAAGCTCCAGATGCAGCAAGACATCATTCACAAATTTGAATTTTAAGCACTGGAACACCATGCCTCATGTCCAGATATCGTGGTTTATTATTGTCTCTTTGGACAGCTCAGCGCTGCTCTGAAAGATCGTTTCTTACATACAGATGAAGAAGTTCAGAAAGCGGTGTTTAGGTAGCTTCACGACTAACTGAAAGTTTATTCTGCACAAGTTTATAGACTGGTAGACATAATGTATCGAAAACAGAGACAATGTAGAAACATGACTTATTTGATTTTGACTCCTGTATCTGTGGCAATATAATAATATGAGCAAGATTGCGGTTTGTTTTTACTTTCCTTCGATAATGAAACATCCGTGGAAATATATTTCTTGCTGGCAAATTTTATTTTAGCATAATTTGTGCTGAGAAATCGTTCAAAACAGAAAACGTGAAGTTATTCCAAATTTTATGGTTGAATCTGAAACTGTAATGAAAAATATTTCAAAATTATACTGAGTTTACAAGGCCATATCAGCTGTACTATCTTTTACCATTAATGAAATTTAAAATAGAAAGCCTTGAAATCCCAGTAGTACACCAGACAACTCGAAAATGAGGTGGTGTCGGACCAACCAGTACAGTAGTTATTTAAGCCGTGGAATAGGGATCACCGAAAATGAAATTCATCGAAGCATTAGAAAAAAGGATTGAATGGTTAGTTAATTGAGACACTCGTTAGTAAATACTCATCCGTACACCAACCGATTTTGAAAGCGAAAGACGTAATCCACACCGAAGCGGAGTTGTCGTCCAACACACGCAGTCGTATCGAAACAAACAAAAAACATTTGTATGATACATTGGTCATCCCCAATGATTAAATGAAGGCTTTCATATAATGAGTTTACAGCAGCTCTTACAGCCTACTACTCGACTGGTTAAATCATTTAGTGTCACTACTTGACTTGAATCACTAAGTAATCCATCATTTATCCGCATATATGTAAACCTGTATCAATACATACATATAAGTTACTAATGACCGGTAGTGTTCTCTAAAAAGTTAGAAGTTCAAAATAATGAGATCATTTACATAAACGTTGAATAATATTCACTTGTTGTTGTGAAATTTATCGACCCTAAACAGACTACACATGTTCCTAATTATTGTGAGGAGTGCTGAACCCCGCCAAAATTTTTTGGCTAGTACCAATATTTTTTGAGGGAAAATACCTTCTGTGAAAACTTGCAGGTGCGTCAGGAAAAGAGGACGCAGTGGAATGTGTCCATTTTTCACTTATCAAAAAATTATCATCAAATATTAGAGAAAATTATTGTTGAAAACAATGATACAACAAATGGTACATGAAAAACTTTTCTATTTCGTGAGAGTAAAATCCATAACTCTGATACTCAAATTGATTTGTATGAGCAGACCGAAACTACGACTGTCCAGATGTGCAGCTGGGCTGCTTATTTGCACGATATTCTTATTAGGAATAATAGAATTATTCAATTTTGTAGTCAGCGTTCGGTTCTTCTGAACGAAGTGCTAAGGTATCACTGGACATCAAAATTGCAGGTAAAATTCGTAGTAAAATTTGAGGATATCGCCTTAAAACAATGTGTAAACATAGTGTAAATTTTCTCATCTGAAAATTTGTAATAAAAAATTAATCTTGTTCGTTTAAAACCCATAACGCTTAATGTATGCTAAAATAAGCAGTGCATATAGTGTAAGGTTTCAAATATACAACATTTAAAACTCCATTGTCTTCTCACCTTTCTGGACGACTTCGTATTCTTGAATATCAGGACTAGAGCCTTTGCTGGAGGCGGTCGTGGCCTGGTTCTGCTGAAAAAACAATTAAATTAAATATTCTACATAAGCATTTACTCAAATACTGTCTTCAACACCCTAGGCTTGAGACTAAAATAGTTATTTTTTGGTTGTACTCAGCTGTCAGCTTTGCTAAGAGAAAGAAGTAAGCTGGGAATGCCGTATGCGCTCATATCTTATTGACTAGATGTAGAACAATAAAATATATTTTTAAATGTTTCGACCACATCGGGAATTGTCAACACCTAAACATTAGAGTTTTTCAGATGAATGTTTTCCCAGAGTGAAAAACATGTAGGACGAAATTCGTTTTTCAAGTTCTGAGTTTGAACTATTTGTATTGGAAGGTTGACTCATTTAAAACCGGCTCCCCATAGTAAAAAAATTCAACTGATATACAAACATCGGCGCAACTGACCTCATACAAGATAATATTAGTTTGTGGTTCTTATTCTCATTGTTATTTTTCGTGCATCCATGATGAATACCCTGCTCCATCGCGTCTTATAATGTGCTGAACTCAACCAAGATAATTTCTTCGTGACCTCTTGGTGAGCCTGAAATTATCTCAACTGACTTACTTCGTGATGATGGTCTTATTTCAGTGGTAACAGCGATTAAACATTAGGGATAATTATATTGTTATTATAGATTTTAAAAGTAAGTCCATAATATTTCACACTTTTGTGCATGAAGGCTTTTTGACAAAAGCAATACATACAGTGTAATATTTTAAGGTGTTGAGAATCATAGAACTCCCTATGTTACATGCTAAAATTGTAAATTTGGGGAAAAGAAAATACTACATTAAATGAATATTAAATTGTGCAAGTGTACTGATTTTCCACTCAGGTTGCAGCTTTGAAAATTACAGATAAATATACAAAGATAAAGCCATGCGCATGCTGAACAAATTGTAAATGATACATAGATCAAGTGCAAGCACTGGTTGAGAAGACAGTCATCTTTATTATTATAATAGGTGAGAATAGGGTGAACTTAAATGCCGGAAACTATTTATGAAAAATTAAACAATAGCATAAACACACACCAGTGAGAGCAAATATTGATTAATTTTCAAAACCAGATTTCATTGCCATTTAGGTGTTGCGACAGAGAGATCTAACTTCACCGAGTGGCAGGAATCGAATTCATATAGAAAATAGGTCCCTCCTCTCAGAAACGACGGAAATGAAGATAATGTCCACCAAACATTTAAAACTAGTTCAAAAACAGATGTCTAGAACAGATTCGTTAATTGCAGAGGAATGGAAACACCAGTTTGATACACCAAATCTGCAAGACACTGAGAAGTTTCACCAGCGTCCTCCAATAGAAGCTCAAGAATCAATTCTATCCCTAAGAAGCACTCAACTCACTAGACACGCAGCTAAAGGACTCCACTGAACGGACTTTCCTTCCCTGAGGTAAAGATTCATTGAAAAATATCATATCATTCAAAATGTACAATTCGTTTCAAAATATAAGAATTTTTTAAATAAACAATGTAAACGATGGCAAATACGAACACGTTTCGGCAAGAAGTGGAAATTTTTGTTTTAAAGTTGATCAGATAACCTTCGTTGTTACACGATAATATATTTCCTAGAACTAAACCTGTGACCAAAAATTTCAAAGATCGAGTTGAAATTTTGAGAAGCAGATACAAAATTGGAGATTGGGTCATTCATGACAAAAAATGGGAAAATACGTAGACATAATTTTCACATTTGCAAGGATATTCATTTGTAAACTTGAAAACTAAAATTAGTCGTGAGAGTGAAGCAAGGCTCTAAAACTAAATAATTCGCCTAGTTGTAGGCTATTACTGATGAAGCAGGCTAAAATTTAGTAACTAAGTTATTGTTTCTGTAAAGGTAAATTTTATTGGATATCGACCACTGCATAAAAAAGCGAGAAACAGGAGCTCGTATACTAACAGAGATCTCACAATTTGATGTAAGGAGTCATGTTCCTCTCTTAGCTTCAGGTTTCTTCGAGACTTAATTTGACTAATTCTGACAAAAGTTGTATGTTCAGAAAATGCGCCATATTAATGAATGCAGTAAGTTGTTATTCAACAATTATTCAACCAAGGAATTATAAAAATACGAACATTGACTTTTAACACACTTGGTAATGGATTAATAGACTCCACATAATGGGAAGATAAGCATGAAGCAAAGAAGAAACATATCTCTTACTAGCATAGGGGTCGTTGCGCCTAAAACGAAGCTGTCAGAGGCGTCTGGCAACGATGATGCTGCTTCATCTACAACGTATGTGGTTCGATCGGCATTGCTCGCTAATATTATCTCTGCTTCTTGATCGGGAGTTTGAGGTATTGAAGAACAGGGAGTATGCACCACTGAACACGAAAAATACATAGGTACTTCAGTATCCTCTGTCGAGGATGAAGCTAAAAACATGGAGTTTTCGTAAGGGAGTACATTCGACGGCCATGACAGAGGAGTCGTATTCTCTTCGAATACTGAATTTTCCGTATCTGGCGTCACCTCATTGACTGAAGTAGGTAGAACGTGCTTAAACGTTTCAAATTGATTTTCAGTTGTTAAAGCAAGTTCTTCAATCCCGACCAGAGTTGGAGTTTTTGGTCTGGGTATTTCATGCTGGTTTAATACGTTCACTATTTTATTTCTTCCATTTCCAAGATTTTCTCCTGTTGTTAAAGACTGGATGAAAATTTCCTTCGCAGGTGGGGAATTAATATCTACATCTGTATGTTCTTCGGTATTCATCAATTGTGGATGGTAAAAACTAGTCTTATTTGGTAAATTCATTACGGTATTTAGAGAATTTGGAGGAGACTGAATCAAATCGTCACTATTGTGAGCTGTTGAATGCGTTGGGTTTGCTGCTTGGAAAAGTATTGCTGGCTTAGAATTTTGGGAATCATTTGTATGTTCGAGACCTATTATATTTAAACTAAGTTGACTTGTAATAACGTACGGTGAACTTTCTATTTCGCTTACATCTTCTTCAACATTGGGCGAGACAGTTCGGCCAACTTTATTTTGAAACACTAGAGCTTGGGTTTCTGATGGTAGTAACGCATCCAAAGTGACGTCTCTAATGTTAGGCAGAGTGTCAGGGATCTCACAAACGTTCACACACCATGAGGTACTAAATCCCAAAACCGAAAGAGCTCCTTCTTCGACTTGCGTGCTTGTTTCCGCAGTTTTCTTTCTCAACATACGAGGTGGGTCTAATGCCAGAGATGTTTGGGTTCCAACAGCAGCATATTTTTCCTCCGAACCCTCAGAATCAGTTAGTTCATCATCAGATTCTAGGGGTTGAAGTGCCATCTTTATCACCGTATCTTTTGGTTCGTAGTAGTGAAGAGGCCTAACAGTGTGCTCAATTTCTTGTAAAGTTGATGCGACATCTGTACTTAATGCCGAGCAAGTTGCCTCATGCAGCTGATTCTCAGGCTGATGCTGAAGTGATGGATTATTTCTTGAATTCATCTGGCGTAAATGAGATGAGTTTTCGCTCTCATCTATGTCTTCTGTTGGGACAAAGACTGAAGAACATACTGCTACAGAAGGGGACTTAAGACAATCAGTGCCGTGTTCCCTATTCGGTGGAATTCTCTCGTCACATTCGTTGTTCACAAGCACGTAACATTCGTTGTCGTCGAGTTCGTAACTTTCTTGAATTGGGGAATTTTCACGGTCATCTCTTATATCATCTTCTGTGACTGAAGTTCCGGTAT
Organism: Trinorchestia longiramus; assembly: GCA_006783055.1. Classification (NCBI taxonomy): domain Eukaryota; kingdom Metazoa; phylum Arthropoda; class Malacostraca; order Amphipoda; family Talitridae; genus Trinorchestia; species Trinorchestia longiramus. The sequence goes on along the minus strand of VCRD01000688.1, from coordinate 181,634 downwards.
CTGACACAATTGTAAACATTTCCAATGGTTCTTGCATTTTTGAATTTGTTGTTCGATTATCTGTAGTAACCATACTTTTAAGTACCATTGGGGTTTCATTATTTTCATTTCGGGAATGAACGTCTCGGTCTGTGAAACTGAAATTATCAGCAAGTGTCTTTTGCCAATGCGCATCTGGTTTTGCTTGATTTGAAACCGTGCATTCAAAAGTCTTGAAATTATCTTTTTTATTTGGGACATTTACGACTTCGTGGTTTTCCCTTTGAGAACTTTCCTCTGAATCTCTCGATTTAGATATTAAATTTTCAGTAGTCTTTTCTTTGTTCGACATGGATTTGCCATTTATCGAATTAAGATTTAAAGCCGTTTCAACCAACTTATTGTCAGATTTTATGACTTCTGGTATGATATGCACCGTACTAGATAAACTTATATTTATGTCCGATGGTGTAGTACCAAAGCTACCCCTTGCATGTATCTGATTGTTTTTTAAGTCCTCTTTTGTTTTTTCATTTGAATAACATTCTATTTTTGGAGTGCCACTAGACATTGACGGCGCAACTTCTTCAACATCCCAATTTTTTGGCGTTTCTGCAGCTGAGGGAATTTGCAGAACCTCATTTTTAAATGTAGAGTATCCTGGAACTTCTGGCTCAAAAGACTGTGGAGCGCCTGACTTTGGTATCCCAATTTCAAAAGCGTTTTCATGCGTGTCTGAACCGTTGTTCACGTTTAGTATCAAAGCTTCCGACCCATCCCTTTTTACCAACACAGTGTCGGGTACATCATAAATTTCTGACATTCCCATTTTAGGAACATCGTGATTGTTTGGCACTGCTGTTTTTATATTACTAGGGATCGAATTATCTTGAACGTCAACAACTTGCATCGTTGCATCTGTAGTATTAGTCTTTTCCATCATGACTTGCAGAACATGATCATTAAGCATCGAAACCTCAGTAACATAATCCCCCTTTGGTGTCATAACTTCTGCAAAGGTTGCCACATTTGGTGTAAAGACATCTGTCTTTGTCAAGAGTACAGGACCGTCATCGACTTTAGGGGCCTCGAGTGTTGGACCATCGTTTAACTTTGGCGTCACTTGTGGTAGAGGATCATATGTATTTGACTTCACGAGTGCAGAAACATCATTAACCGTTAACATCGCAAGATCAGAAACGTTTTCATCTTTTAGAATCACGAGTTGAGTGCCAGCATCAACCTCCGGTATCACAAGTTCCGGGGAATCGCCAACCTTTGGCAGCAGGAACTCCGAAGTATCGTCGACCATCCGTAAGAAAGTTGGAGCATCGCTAACCTGGGACTTATCAACAACTGTGGAAGCTTCATCAATTTTTTGCATCTTCGATTGCAAAGCTTCAATAATTTTAGTTTTAATAACTTGTGGAGTGCCGCCTAACGTAGGATTCGTGTCTTCGTGAGTGTCATTAAATTTAGGCATCACTTCTAAAGTGTCGTTAAATTTAGGCACCACGACTTCTGGAGTGTCGTCAGATTTAGGCACCACAACTTCTGGAATGTCATCAAATTTAGGCATCACGATTTCTGGAGTGTCGTCAAATTTAGGCACCACAACTTCTGGAGTGTCGTCAAATTTAGGCATCATGACTTCTGGAGTGACGTCAAATTTAGACACCACGACTTCTGGAGTGTCGTCAAATTTAGGCACGACAACTTCTGGAATGCCGTCAAATTTAGGCATCGCGACTTCTGGAGAGTTGTCAAATTTAGGCATCACGACTTCTGGAGTGTCATCAAATTTAGGCATCACGACTTCTGGAGTGTCGTCAAATTTAGGCATCACGACTTCTGGAGTGTCGTCCATTTTAGGCATCACGACTTCTGGAGTATCGTCAAATTTATTCATCACGACTTCTGGAGTGTCGTCAAATTTAGGCATCACGACTTCTGGAATGTCATCAAATTTAGGCATCACGATTTCTGGAGTGTCGTCAAATTTAGGCATCACAACTTCTGGAGTGTCGTCAAATTTAGGCATCACGACTTCTGGAGTGTCATAAAATTTAGGCAGCACAACTTCTGGAGTGTCGTCAAATTTAGGCATCACGACTTCTGGAGTGTCGTCAAATTTAGGCATCACAACTTCTGGAGTATCGTCAAATTTAGGCATCACGACTTCTAGAGTGTCGTCAAATTTCGGCATCACGACTTCTGGAGTGTTATAAAATTTAGGCAGCACAACTTCTGGAGTGTCGTCAAATTTAGGCATCACGACTTCCGGAGTGTCGTCAAATTTAGGCATCACGACTTCTGGAGTATCGTCAAATTTAGGCATCACGACTTCTGGAGTGTCGTCAAATTTAGGCATCACGACTTCTGTAGTGTCGTCAAATTTAGGCATCACGACTTCTGGAGTGTCGTCAAATTTAGGCATCACAACTTCAGGAGTGTTGTCAAATTTAGGCATCACGACTTCAGGAGTGTCATAAAATTTAGGCTTTTTAATTTCCAGAATATTTGATTTCTGATCGTTTTCAAGCATGGGCGTCCACCTTTGATGTGACGCATCATTAAATTTAGGCATAACAGCTTCCGGATTAAGTTCTCGAATACCTTTGCTTAAAATTGGGCTCGAGATAATTTCGTTCGCTAACTTGCTAGCATCTACATCTTCAGCGAAGGATCGCAGCTCTGAAACATCAGCACCAGTTTCAGTGGCATCAGATGATCTGTCATCGTCTGATCCGTCTGCCTCACCGTCGATAATGCTGTCTTTAGGGTGGAACGAAACTTTCTGTGCTGGCAGAGAAGAGGGCGGAGATGGGCTTAAATTTGCTCTAATACCCATGATGGATTTATTAATAACTCGTCCAAGATCGGAGCCAGGAGTGTCTTCTGTCTTGGGAACAGTAAGAGTGTGTGCTAGTTTTTCATCATGTACTGCAATATTTTTTACTTGCAGTCGCTCTTGTTTGCCCTCAGAAATTTCACCTTGAGTGCTATTATCCATCCCATGAACTGGCGTTTGATTGTTTTCTATTGTTTGCTTCTCTTTTACAAGTTGAATTGAATTTATTAGTTCTCCCCCTTTCACTTCAGCACTAGTTTCATTTTCTTCGATGCTAACTTTATCCTCTATGACTGGTGAAAACTGGCCTGTCCTCTCTGTTGTTTCCTCCTTTTCAGAACTCACTTTTACATCGCATCGTCCTGTCGTTGGGGTCGTCGGTAGCGCAGTTGTCTGTGGAAAACATTCATGCTTATTTTGAGACTCAGACTCAATACGTCGATGAATTCCTTTCTCGACAGTATCATCCAATTGGTACTGAATGGATGGATGTCTTTCTATAAGGATTTGCTCTATGAGTTTATGGCGCAGAGCCGTGGATAAAAGAGACTCATCATCGGTGAAAGTTGCTGTTAAGTCCTCACTGGAAAGTAAATCTTCATCCTCGCTCGTGGTATCCTCTTGCGGCTGTAGCAGTAAACACCAGTCATTTGATATTAACAGACAACTATATTCTTCCAGAAGTTTATCATTCACTTAAAATAATGCAGTTACATTTGATAAATAGGGAAGACATGTAAAGAGGTCATAGGAAAATCTTCACATTTTCAGGGACTGTACAAGTAAAACATTTGGGTGAGGTCAAGGAAAAGAAAATTCCTGCTATTGTGCACATATCAACAAGTGAATAGTAGGAAACAATTTTTTAATAGATTTTATTATAAAGTAACTCATCAGAGTACCCAATACCGTCGAGCGAGTGAAGATGGAGTTATAGTAGTGACATGCATGCGAATAAAAAAGTTCTGTGTTCAAACACAGCGACCGAAAGTCCAGGGGTTCCCTAACTCTTTCCCCCCCTGTTACGCACTTCCTGCGGATGTGACAGGCCTCCACGAACCCCCAACTTTTCGGTGCGCAAGCTGAGTTTGAAGTATACCATAATACGCATAACAAGGCTTTGTGAAATATCAAGGTTATAGTGTAATATCGACTTTTAAAAATATCTCACGATTCCCTTACGGTTCTTATGCAACCTCCGGGAGCTCAGACACCCTAGTTAGGAAACCCCTGGCCTAAACTATCACGACAATATTTGGTCCTCTGATTGTGTTATGCCATGCATAAACATAGTGCACATCATGCCATTTACTGGAGATAGTTCTCGTTGCAACTTTCGAGGCATGCGAACATATAAACGATGGTATTAGTTAAGCTCTATGACATTCGTGCTGGACTGAAAGAGAGAATGCTTTGCCTGGACCTGCTCATGAGTTGCGAAGTCATCAGCATTCTCGCTAGCCAACACACTATCCAGACCAATCTGTTGACAGAGAATGTATTCTTTTCCTGTCAGGTTGCAAGGAGCTATAGTAAAAACTTAGTTCCGATACAAATTTTCTGCATAAGATAGCCTAATTTATTAGGAACATGATTTTATGTTATTCAGGCTTGAGTGTGAAGCACCTGTAGGCTGGTTGACATTATGAGCGACTAAGAGCTTCATTCTCTATGTTAACAAGGGAGGTAAGAATTTAAATTTTCGTCTAGAGGATCCCGTGAATAATAAATTGCCCTGAATAGAATAGACAGCTACGGGTATAATTTGAAATCGTTCCTTTATCATAAATAAATGCATATTGTTTGTATTTAATCAAATTCTAAACAAATCAAACAATTAGTTAAACGGTAATTTAAACAAGTCTTTTTTTACCGTGACTTCAGTTTAAGCTTCATCGCTTCTAGCTAAAGCGTTAAACTAAGTGTTCTAAAATGCGTTAGCAATATTTTTCTCCTTGTTCATTTAGTAATATTTTTATGAGGGTGTTTTCAAAGCTTGGTTATCCCGACATTTAACCTTGGTCATCGAAAAATCAGAATACGGGTCTAGTGAGCTTACTGTGCTGAAAAAATGTTGAATTTGATCGACTGCAATCGAGACAGGCATAAGGCTATTCATGCTCTCATTCAGACCCATATCATTATAAGCATTAAGAATACGCTCTGTATTTTGTATTAAAGTTCACATCTATAAGCAATATTATCCATGTCTTTTTAATGAGTTTTAGATGGTATGAAGAATTTACACATTGAAAAATTCTTTTGAAGCAATTATATGCTTGAGACCCCTATGGTTCGAATAAATATTTTAGCAAAATTTCTTGTTCAAACACGACCTTTCCATACTTAGCGTAAAAAATATTTGTAGCAATGAAATATAAATTTCGCCGAAGTGATATAGAGCAGTGCTACTCAAGTGGTGGTCCGCGGATGTGCATCAGCTGCCGGTATTGTTTCCGGTATAAATTAATATCAGCAACATGGGAAGAAAAAACAGCCGGTACGCCAGATCAGATTTTTTGAGAAGCACTCATCTAGAGAACAATGATGTCGCATCCTTAAGAAGGTATCAAAATAATCATTAGGCGGCGAAGTCAAGTAAATTGACACGCCAGTAGTTTAGCTACTTTACCTATAACTGATTTAGAAAGCTTTAGGACCTCATAACACTACAATAAGAAAGTAATGGAAGAGCGATGGATAGTGAACGTGATTCAGTCATTCGCAGGCACAATAAATTCAATAAAATAAGGAAGCAAGCAAATCGGTAACGAGTTAGTAGTAGCTTACGAGTCTGTTAGAACGCCTTAGTCGCTGCCGCTTTTTACGGCCGCCCCTTCTACGTCTGGCTGATGAAGGGATAGTGGCTATGGGTTCACTGTTGCATTGAGCAGGTGGCATTTTTGGTGAGATTGTTTGTTTGTTAGTGGGAATCTGTGACTTGTTGCGTTTGGAAGTTGATATTATGTTGGGTAGAGTGTGATCTGTGTCAAGTGACGAATCGACGTTTCCGCAGGAGTCAGTACGAGAAAAATGTTGTAAATTTTCAGAATACAGCACATTTGTCTCACTGGATTGCTCCTCTTTTGAAATCACTTCAGAAGCCAAGGATGGAGTTTTCCATTCAAAATTAGTTACGTTACTGGTATCAGATCTTAACTCGTCACCATCTTCCTCGTCAAAATGTTCGGCACATCCGAGTCCACTTTCATCTGGAATAGGTGGCTTCGTATCTTGACACTGTAAACCTGAGACTTGATTTTTGGTGTCTGGCGTATCAAGACACAGCTGTGAAATAGCCGACCTAATTGTATCCATCGCTTCATCTGAATTCGAAACTGTAAAGTTACTTTCATTTTCAATATTCTCGGCTGGCGGCTGTGAAATGATCAAGTCTAACTCACCTGAACGCAGACAAATTTGTTCAGAAACAGAAAGTAATACCTCACTGGACTTTCCGGGTTCCAGTGTTTTCTCAGAAGAGTTCAGTTGAGAAAGAACTGGGAATGTCTCATTCTCGATTGAATGAGTATTGTTAGTGAGAGCCAATGATTCATCTTCCATTTGAAAATTGAAACTTTCTCCGCTCCCCTTCAAATCTAAGGACGTATTCGATAAGGCTGTTTCACTAGAAGTTTCGTCGCACTTAGAGAAAAGTCGAGTATCCTGTAGCTCATCGTTTTGCTTTGTAAAAGGCAACATCTCACCCGACTGGATTTCAAACTGAGATGAATTCTCTTCAAACTCGCCAAACATTTGTTGTCTCTTTGTAAGAGATTCACTTTCGAGTTGCGCTTGAACTGTAGCTTCATATGGATGATGAAGAGCTGAAATTTTTTTTCGGGGTGGTTCGGTGACATCATTCTGAGTATTATCAAAGGAGGTACCGTTTGATTTTTGCAAAAATAAGTATGGATCCCCCTTTGATTCCAAGGCGAAATTATTAAGAATATCAACGGAAGTCACTTTCGTAGTTTCCAACTTCTGAGGAGTACTTTGACTGAGCAAACTGTCAAATGGGCCTGTCGGAGAAATTTCAGTCAAACTTTTAGCAGGGATATTTTGTGTAGCCATTTTCATATCTGCGGTTTCGCATACATAAGATTTACGAAGCTTCAATGGAACGTCGGTTTTCAAGCAGTTAGCTTTCATATGTACAGACTTGGCAGATATAGAGGAAGGTTCACATTGCGCATCCGACTGAGAATGAATGTTCGATGAACAATTGTCCCCATAGAAAGGAGTAGCCTTGGCGCACTTCTCATTGGAATCACCGTTGTCGACGTCCTGTGGAGTATGATAAGGCCTGTCGTGAAAATTGAAATCCTTTGTTTTTACACCAAAGTCAAGTTCTTGAACTCCACTCTCTAATGACTCTTGCAGAGACGATTTTTGGCCTGTACAGTGTGATGAACCTGGCCACGTGATAGGAACAACGGAGCGTAATGGAAGAATTTCATCATACATTTCACAGTTGGTTTCACAAGCCTGGTTTTGCCAGTCGTTGATATGGACTTCCTTTCGTTTATTTTTGCCACAAATTCCCTCTTCCGAAACGTAATCAGCATGGTAATCTGGATGACAATCAGGCTCAACAAGTCTTTTTGAGGGGCATAACTTTTCGTTTTTTCGTTTATTAATTTCGACAGAAAATTCATCAAGTTCTGCAAGGATGCCTGAAATAGCTGTTGTAACTATGTGTGAAATTATAAGTATTCATGTGAGATGGTGTGTCAAGTGAAGTGTATGGAAATGGAGAGAGAGAACAGGTATATTAAAATTTATCTCTAAAACTTCTAATTCAGAATACTGAAGAAAGTCGGCTATTAAAATGTTACCATTTGTAGGTTTGTAAAAAATAACTGGGAGCGGTAAAAAATAAATAGCCGACTTCCTCATCAGCAATGAGTCTCGAAAGAGCGATGTTCACAGTCCGTGGTCGATGGCAGGGGCAGGCTAGAGAGAAACAGTTAGCACGCGCATAGGTATACTTAAGCTCAGAGAATTAAAAGCTTAGAATGAGACAATGCAGTTATAAAGAACCGGTAGAAATTTCCTAAACACCCATAATTATCTTACTTTAGTGTTTCTTTAATATTTTAAGTCTGAAATCAAAATTTTGACGAAGGCTTCCTGATCTGTTCCACATGTTAGACTAAGTATGAACTACGAGTGGAATTGATAGCTTTAAGCGTGTATTTGAGATATCCCTATTTTTAAGAGCATTTTGAGAATTAGGAAAAATTAATGCACTCGTACGCTTCAATGAAAGTCTGGTGTGTGCAACACGATGAAAGCTCTTTAAAAATGACTTGAAGCTTTTCTTTTCATTCTCTGAGCACAAGTTGGATGTTAAAACAAAGCAGAATAAGGAACACTGCATCGTCTATTGCTATTTTGTCTAGCCTTTCTCATTACAACTCTCGCACGAAGAGTAGGAAGCGATGCAGTTAACAGCCGCGGCCATCAACGCCGCTCGCATGGGACAGATGCTGACCTTAAGAAGTTTTGCCTGCGTTTGCGCCTGGGAGAGAACTTCAGTTATCTTAGCAGCAGTGAGCTTGTCAGACACGGTGCCCATCTGGGCCATGAGACGCTCCATGGCTCTTTCAGTGTCTTCCAAGCGACGTCTCAACTGGTCCATCTGTTCGTCTTCTGTAACGCGAGCAGCTAAACCATGAATTATCAAAACCTAAATTTAAAAGAATACTCTATTGTAGATAAGCTAGATTAATTTATTGGAAAGGTAGTTACGAATTCAGTACTTCTCTCTAATGTGAAAGCTTATCTGACAAACGTTTCATTTACACATTTGGACAAGAAATTAGTTGACATATAAAATTAGCAAGTTGAAATACCGAACTAAAATTGCTTCTGTTTGATACATTTACACCTACTGAAAGTTACAGTATTACACAAATTTATACACTTCCTAAAAGACAATTATGAGGCTGAACAGCCGTATATTTTTAATTAAGTCTAGGGTCATAGTGATGATATATGAATGGCAAATCTCAGTTACTTTATCTTATTCAAGGAAATATATATTCTGAGTCTCAGGCTATCAGCTTCATAATTTTGTCAACATATACACAACATGTTAACATACGTAAAATGTGATGTTTCAAATAAATTGAAAGCTTTGAAATTTAACCATCACATAACTGTTTACTGGGATTCTGAAAAATAAACTGCTGTATAAGAAAACTGATCAAGTTGTGTTAAGAGCATATTAAGTGATATAAAAACAAATTTTTCAATCGACTGTTTTTCCAATAAATAGTTTTCCTTAGTACTCGTGCTTTAATGCTTTATCATTTACTTTATATCCACAACGTGCTAGTGAGTGTGTTTATTATATATTCGAAAACAAAGTCAAATGTCTTTATGACAAATCGCAATTTTCAGTCATCTAATAATAGTTCTTCCCGAACTTCAAATTTAATAATACTTTTTAAAGTGCTTTCTTTTAAAGCTTTACAAACTTAAACGTTACCGTGAAAGCTATTTGTGCAAGCTAAATGTGCATACATAGCGTATTTCTGTATGTTTCATCCAACTATACAATGAATTATCATTTGCATCAATTACGTGATAAAAGTTATTATTTATTCTCCAGAACAAAGTATGAACAACTTACCCATTTACCGTGAGCATTAGTATATGCTTCTGTTCGGCTACTAACTTTATGCATGTTCGTCTTTTAAAATGTGCTTAGGTATTAAACGTAAACTTGGCTATTGAATAGCACGCGTTATTGAGACATTCCAAATGACACTTGTTCACATCGCTTTATCGCCGAAGAGAGTGAGAAAAAATTATTTCTAATCTTGCATTCAAAATTGTTTAAAAGCTGTAAGAAATGTAATCAGTTTAAAAACGTAAAAAAAAATAATTCCAATTTTACCAGCTTCATGGAGGCAGTCAATGAAAAAACGTGGAGCTGAAGTTAAATTATCAATTTTATATATTAATTAAATTTTACTTACTTTTCTCGCAGTCCTGCTTTCCTGCTAAGCGGCATGCGAGGGAATAATTTTTTTTACTGAACTGCTGAGAGTGCATGAGAAATACTAACTCAAACAATCTTTTGAGTAATTACTATCCCCACACCGCCCTCCAAGAATTGATATATTCATGTTTTTTTTAATTATGAATTATTTCGTGTTCGTTTTTGCAAATTTATAATTATGTACGAATAATCATTAGGTCGATTCCTAAATAATTTTAGATTTTTTGATGTAAATTATAAGTGCTTTTTATCCATTTTAAAACACTCATATTTTGATTAACGAATCGAAATTTAACTAAAGATTTTAGTTCCATTTTTTCAGAGCCATTTTATCACTTGCATTACAGTGAAATTATAATAAATGGCCCTTGAAATGAAAGACCTAAAGTTACGCATTCGATATGAGATGTTGTGGGAGTTTAAACAGGAAAATGGTGAAGCAGAGACAGCATGAAAAATATGAAGCATTTATAGCTAGGTTGTCATAACGAATCGACAAGTAAGAAATTGGTTTACAAAATTTCGTTCTGCTGATTTGAGCTTGGAAGATAAGCCTAGGCCTGGGCGCTGATCGGACAAGATGCTTTAAGAACGTTAGTGGAGAATAGTCCTCGTCTAAGCACTCGTGAATTAGTCAAAGAACTCGATACCTCACAGCCCACCATATGCCGCCACTTAAAAAAGATGGATAAAGTTAGCAAATTAACGTCCAGCACTTGTCAACAGAAAAACGGTCATCCTTCTGCATGACAACGCAAGACCACAGGCTGCAAAAGTAACGCAAGAAAACATTTTGAAGCTTTACTAGTCTGTACTACCCCATGCACCATATTTCCCTGACCTCACCCCGGCTGATTTTCATCTCTTAAGTCTTTACAGAATGCTCGTCAAGGCAGAAAATATACTGAAGACAATCGAGTGAAAGAGTACATTCAAACCTTTTTTGAATCGAAACAGTCTTCGTTTTAATTGAATGACATTAAAAAGTTAATTGCCAAATAGAAAAAGGTAATTGAAAATAACGGTGAATATACGATTGATTAAAGCTTGTTAATTTGGTTTGTATTATACGTTGAATTAGAGATCATAAAACGAAAATTATTTATGAATTGACCTAATAAGTAAAATATAGTTAAATCATAATTAAAATACTCTAGGTATATTTCACCTAATCAGTCTTTGTGGGCTCGTTTTCAAGTAATAACTTTGCTGAAGAGTGTCGAGACAATCCATCAGCAATAACCGTAAGATATCGGCAGTAGAAATAGACCCAATAATTCGATTGTGTTGAATTATTTTTGAAGGTAGTTGTGAATAACGGGAATGAGTTTCTGCTCAAAATATGTTAAAAGGAGCTAAGCTGCAAAACTCAGTATCGTCAGCTGAATATGGGAACTGCGAGTATCACAGAGTATTGACACTCACAAAGCATCTACCTGGGTGAACTACTATGATTGGTTCAACGTAAAGACAAGAATTGGCTAAGAACGAATTATTCCCTCGTTATCATTCTGAAGCCTAGAGTGACCTTTCAGAAGGCTAGTTTCCGGAGATCAACCTTATGGGACTTTATAGCTCTTCCAATAAAATTTTCTAGCTTCAGCCAAAGTCGACATGAGTTAAAAAACGGCAAGCCAAAGGTAACTGACGCTTTCTGTTTGGTTATTCAGTCAAAATACGCTAGATAATTGAACTGGTAATTACTTGGAAGCAAAATCCTTGGAAATTTGATTGACCTAGTCTACATCCATAAAGTCTTTTTACGATTTAACCATTTAAATTTCACCTTAATATTTGTTCTACTGTACTCGATACTTTTCAAGGAGTTTAATAGCATTGCATTGATGTGTTTTAGGGATCACAACACCCCTGCGTGACTGAAGACATTCAGTGAAATGGTTTATAAGTGAATGTGTGCTGTGGGTTCAGGTACAAGCAATACATTTTTGATGCAGGTAAGTACGTTTTTTACCAATTTAAATTCGTAATTAGTCATTCTCCATTTCATACGTTCATGTATGATGTAGATTTAGATTCTTATGGCAAAAACAAGTATCTAAGTGCTGGGAAAAATATATTAAATGTATTGATATTAAATCTCTCATTTGATTTGCATACATATTAATATTTTATGTATACCGTACAAATTTTTTTTACAAGTATTAGTTCAATTTTCTACCGAAAATTTTATGGTTTTTACCTCTATGGAAACTTTAAAATTAAGAAAATTTTTCCAGATATATATTCATTGTACATCCAACATTATATAGACTGATTGATTGCAATTACTCGCCAATGTCGTTCTTGCTTCAACCACCTCGAGAAACTAAGTAGACTTCTGCTCCTAGATCTGCAATTTACTGGTGAAAATCCCTATTTTAGACAAGGAAGACTGTCAGAAAATACATAGAAATTTCCACTGTTTTGTTGCATCTAGTCTGTGAGTGTGCTAGGATCAAAGTAAAAGTAGCGATACTACACTAGTGACGTCCGTGGTAACTTTGATGAACGCGATCAAAATTTGGAAAATTTAGTTGAAAAAATAACTGAAAAATTTTGTGCTCTCAGCTATTGGCAATAGTTTTTAATTCTAAATTAGAATAATTCGTGATAACTCTTATGTTCAACTAGACACACAAATCTTTACACTGCAAAATTTAAACTTATTCACTGAATCTCACCAATCTTACGCTCAGGCTGATCCTGTACGTGCCGCCTCCGCAGCCCTAGTGTCTCTCTTGGTTCTGCCCTTTTGACGAATGCGTCTTTACCAGTGTCACCGCTATCCAAATACTCTTCTTCGAAGATATATTTGCGGTACTCTGGGTCCATGTGGAAGTTCTTAAGCTTTGGAGTCTTGTCATCATCATCTGGACACTTCTTGAACAACACCTGAAAATAATGTGGACATGTGATACTGATGCAGGTACAAATACTCGAATACTTAATAGTTCTCTTTATCATCAACTTTTTATGTATAAAAGCGTAGGGGGAGATAAGAATATGTTGAAATACACTTGAATTTTTTCTGTATGTCCATTTGGAAATCACTGGAGATGTAGCATAAGAAATTAATTTAAGAAAAATGACAACTTTTTATTTCTGAAAAAAATAACCATATGAGCTTTCACACATCTAGTTAGCTTTCATACATATTTAGAAATATTAAAGTTTCTGCATACATGAAATTACATATAAAAATAATTACTAATTAAAAATTACTGATAAGCAAAAATAAAATTAAAATAAATTTGCGGAATCACTTTCAATTTTTTCATCAGTTTTTTTACGTCGTTCAAATGACTAGAGGTACTGTAAGACTCTTTATTAGTTTTATTAGTTCTACCAGAAAGTTCTTAATACTTTCACTTGTAAATTATTCTACTCGTGCACAATGCGCGTCCCGGTATGCGAGTACAACCCACAGATCGCTTACCATGACGGTCAAGAAGCATGCCGGCCGTGGACAACAAACAGTGCTCTTATTCTAGGTACTCAACATTTGAGAACAATGAAACATGCTAATAATAGTTCCTACGACCAAATTTCCGATTAGGATTAATATAAAGTTTGCTTTCCTGGGAAAATGAGCTTTGATTTCCATATTCTCAAATGTTTTCATACATATACAGTACACGGCATGGGACTTTGGTATCAACCCAAGAATGGGTCGAACAGCTCGTTTTTATTGCATTATTCTATTCTTATAAATGACGCAGCACTCGCTGATATGCGTATTAAATATATAATCAATGACTAGTTTTAGTCAAGAAGAACAAATTTTCCAATGTTTTCTCCCTGCCTTTATCACTGGATTTGTCTGTGTCTACTAGATATTCAAGCATTGCACATCAGTATTCTTTTAAATTTCTTGACTTATAGTTTTTTAATAAAGTTCGCTTGACCTTCAATTTTGTATTTTACAGGTATTCTCGGTTACACACTCATTGGTAAAAAACGTTCACGTCTTGAGACTCAAGCATAATTTCTAACAGCAATTGACTTGAGTCTGTAATCTGTAAATCAAAGTCAATGGCGATTAACTAATAGAATTAAATGTTATAACCTACAAACTAAAGGCAATTACGATTAATGGATATAAATATGTATGTTAACAGATTTTTTCGTGCTGACCGTCTTTCAGCGTACCGTCAGTGTCACTCGACTCTAGCCAATGTCCATCATCCTGTAAAAATAGACGCCGTGATTCACGTCTGCTGCTTACCTGCGATACAAGGTCACCCAACAAGCTATGTGCGCATATTATCGTCGCTCTAGTGCAGGGGTTCCAAACCTTATTTTCACTCTGCACCCCTAAAGAAATTTTAAGCAAACCTCGCACCCCCTGAAATTTATATTTTTCTCAAGGATAAATGATAAAAATTCCGAATAATATTTTATCAAAGAAAAGATTATTACTTTATTCTTTAGTATAATATGTAAAGGAAATCACAAATGTAGCCCTGAAACATGTAATAAATTAACATTGGAATAAACTTCAGAAAATTAATCTCCTACTTGAAATAGAACAAATAACTAAGTAGCAAAAAATAGTACTAAATGCTCTAAGGACTAGTTCTCAAATGCTTGGAAAATTCCCCTTTTTTCAAATATAACAAGAAAAACACAAACACATGGGGTATATAACAAAGAATGTATACTTTACAAAAATGATAATTTCTTTGAAATATGTGCAAGATAATAATATCGAGATTCATACTTCCAAAAGATTGTTAATAACTTTTAATTTAATGGATTTTTTCTTCTTGTTTATTGTCTTCAAGTTTTTAAAAACGTGGAACAATGTTACGTATAGCAACACGCAAATCTCTCTGGGTAGTCGGACGATTCCTAGATTTTGTTTTAATTTACAGAAGAGTACTGAATCCTGACTTGCATAAGTATGTTGTTGCAAATGGAATTAGCACAGCCACAGCAGTTTTGCACAGTCCAGGAAAAATGTCCAAAACCAAGCACTAATACTCTTCCAAACTGCTTGTCTCAAATTGCATTTTTAGAGCACGATTTGAACGCAGTTCTATAAGATCTTCTTTCAGCTCTTCCTCATCCGGCATTTTAGCTAAATTGAAAGAGTATGGATTCATAATCCAATCATCAGACTTTTCCAGTGTCCCTACGTCAAAATATCGATCGAAATTAATGATTTCGACAGCACTTCCAAATGAACTACGATTCCTTCACAAACACTGGGAATCAAACTTGATTGATCATTTCAAACACTAAATAATGATACTTAACTCTAAAATGAAAACAAAGTTAGTCCATTACAAAAGATAATACAAATACCAACGTACAGTATAGCCAATATCCAAATATTTACCTGGACTTTTCTAGCACCCGTTGGAATATCGTCTTGCACCCCCAGGGGTACAAGACAATTTTGTTATACAGTGTTATATTACTGTATAACAAAATATACAGTAATCGTTAACATTAAAAAAATCACTAGTTACGAAGTAGCATTTAATTGACGATTTTAACAATATTTGTAAATTTTTACTTCTAGCATAAGCATCCTTAAATAGTAGGAAACGAACGTATATTTATTTTTGTACAAATTATAAGAACCTATCTTTTCTCTGTACCACATAAGATTTCGTAAAAAAACAGTGATATTCATCGGAAAACTTTCACTGTTCATTCTGGATTGTCATTAAATGAAGGATTAGATAATTGTCATTTGTTCCATAATTTTTAAAATACATTTAAATATGATGTATATCTAGCTAAATCCAATATGATGAACATACATAGACTTTCCGTTCATTTTCATGACGAATGGTATAATATGCAATTGAATTCCTATAAATATGTGTTCAATCTGTAAGTACTCATATATGTTTGATTGTTTTCCTCAGGATTCTAATATAATACAGAAATTTAGAATGACGAATAAAATCTTGTACCACAGCTTTTAATGCACGACATTGGTACAATAACGGGTGAAGAAATCCTATCTGGGTAAAGAAGTACGCGTTAAAAAATAAGTTTCTAATGGAAATTTTGGACAGTTTAAAATGAGCTATGCACATTGCAAGAGCAACTGCTTTAAGAAGCGAGAAAAAATGTCTGTATTGTGAGCTAGAACATAGCAGTATAATATATGTAGAGACATCTTTTCAATTTTCGTCAGGGCGTAGGGTACACATTGGTCCTTACTCTGGTGTGATGATGATGATCCTGATGCCTCGTTTCTACCAGAAAAAAATTAAAAGTTCTAAAGTAGCTCTTTGTTGAAAATTGATATGTTGACCAATTTCATGCCTTTTTTAAATATGCATAATATACAGTAGTTCGTCGAAAATGTTATTTCTACAGGATGTATTTACCTGTCGAGTACATAATTATATGTACTTGAATTTCGCTGAAGATATGGCTACTCATTTGCAGTAGAAGCCTGAGAGACCATAATACCTAAACGTGATCACACAATAAAGATTTATACAACGAGAGGACAGACAGACGTAGCCTACCATTGCAAATTCGTGTGAATTTACACACCTTCATGATGGTGTATATGAAGAAAATGATGATGCCCACTGTGTACAGTGGCATTATGATGCTCATGCTGCTGGATGCCTTGGTGTTTGTAGAGGGAGCAACGTGCCCCGCACCGCCCCCCATGGGGGGTCGCACTCCAGGCATCGGGCCGGGCTGCTCAAAACAATTAAGATATAATTATGAAACCAGTAACTAAAAAATGCCCATTCTGGATAAAACAATAATTATTAATTTCTACTAACGCTACTGCAATCAGAAATTACTCTCTTAATATTCCAATAAAGTCCCACTTGTTTCATAATTTCTCTGTAGTGTTAGCGAAATTCCCACACATTCACTTTGAAAATAGCTTACGTGAGTAAATATTGAATGATTAAGCAATTAATTCACATGAATCAAGCCTGAATTTGCTATCCGTTGCATCGATGAAGCAACAGGACATGAGTTACCTGGAATCATTTCAACTTAGCGTTTTGTGCATCAAAGGACGTTGAGATGAAAATAAGATCGGACATCATTATTCGGAAGTTTTCAGGCATCGTGTAACGTAAAAAACTAACAATTTTCCTTTCGTTGCCTTACCATCAAAGTTGTACCCCTTAATGGTGTGACTTGGAGAAATGTCCCTCCTCGTCAACGATTTAATTTTTGTTATGCTAAATTTAAACATAAAATAAAAAGTTTCGTGCAAAAACTTATAAGCAAATTAGAAGTGAATATTTTTTCAATTACACTGAATAAGAACTAGTGTTGCCTTCGTTCAATAACGCGTACGTGAGTCCAACGTCCAATTCGACGGTGTCGGACGAGCGTTTGTGTGTTTAGAATCTAACGCAGTCACTTCAGAGTAATTAAAAATTTATTTTTCATGATTTTATAAACAATTTGATAAAATTTTCTAGCCTGCTCTGTTCAACAGGATTGTTATATGTTCACTGCTCTCATCATGCACTATTCCAATGCATGTTTATAAAAATTAATCATCGGCATACTCTCTATCTGCCTACAAAAGCACCAACTAATCTCAGCATTTCAGTGTCATCAGATCTTGAATACATAAAATTTGTTTTTGTGATAGGAAATACATGACGTAAATATTGCCTTCCTCTTACCTCTTCATATTTCTAACATGCCAAGGCACGATATTGTCTAGAAATATACATTGCAATTTAAATATGAAAACATTGAAAAGCAGCACAAAAATTAGTATCTTCTCAAATGAAGTTAACATTCAAACGTTCTGCATGTCTAAAATGATTTCGAGTTTTTGCTACAAATTAGGAAATTTTTATAGTTCAATTATTCCTTTTCTTGTATTATGCATTTCGGAACTCATGCAGCATGTATCTCCACGGACAGGAAAGTACAGACAGTGTTTCCGTGGGAAGATCATAGCAATAAATCCAATCAGTCATCATTACGATGATGAGGAAACATTTTCGTTAAGAGGGACTTGGAAAATGTGAATGTTAAAAAATTACACTTTCAATGCTAAATGGGAACCATAGTGAGAACGTAATAATTTACGCCACCCAAATTCCAATTTACAGTTAAAACTATGGAAGCACTTCGACTGAACTATGAAATACACTCATTGTCCAATCAAAAATAATTGCGTAGCGATTCACGCATCGATGTTGATATTGTACATACTCGTATAACTGGGCGTATTATGAAACACCACATTCTCAAGTTTTAGAGTGAATTAATTACAAACTTTACTGTATATTTTCATGTAGAAAATTAATATACTCGAGTTGATTTTCTCCAACTAACTGAACCCGTAAGTCTTCAGCAAATTCTCGAGCAGAAAGTAAAAGGATTTTCAATTTCATTTGACTTCGCTCTTGACGCTGAGTGAGCTCGTGCAGGCATGCAGCAGAACTAGGGCGTGTCACCGTAAAAAATAGGCAAAGGTGATGTCGTGCCCTAGCTTCTTTAAATAAATACTGTCACGAACGTATACACACAGAAGCGTCAGGGTTGTAGATTTAACACACCCTGATGTCGCATTAGAGTCCGTTATCTGTGACTCATGTCTTCTAAATTCTGAGATTAGGTTTTCTTTTACTTCAAACATAATTCGTGCAATTAACTGGCCAAATGATCGCTTACTCAATAGGAGAAGGAAGTGTACCCTGCTAAATGATTTGTTGTAGTTCACGATATTTGATCTCTTTACGTTAAATTGGCGTTCATTTCACACATATTTTCATAAACAGCAGAATTGAAGTCATTGTTCAGAATTGCTAGGAACAAATGCAGGTGAATATGATCAAAGTATATGATTTCCAATGTGAATTTTAAATAAAAACCCTTTAAACTTTACTAATTGAACTCTATAATAGAGGATGTACTATAGAGGGAAATTATATCCGAATTACTCGACAGCCAATGAAAATATAGGATTCGAAAAGCGGTTAATATCTATACAATTCTACTAGCTAGCTTGTTACATAATTCTGGGGTCATTTCACGTGTATTTTAGATATTATGTTATATTAGTTTTATCATGGGTCAATAAAACATTTCGCTTGGATCTTAGGTTAATTCATAATTATAATGTTTGAGATAAAAATAAAAATCTGGAGAAAGTACCATTTTCTTAACTTTCATAGTATATACGCTGCAGAAATACCTTAAATTATTTAC
Source organism: Trinorchestia longiramus (assembly GCA_006783055.1). Classification (NCBI taxonomy): domain Eukaryota; kingdom Metazoa; phylum Arthropoda; class Malacostraca; order Amphipoda; family Talitridae; genus Trinorchestia; species Trinorchestia longiramus. Next base: position 162,618 of record VCRD01000688.1, on the reverse strand, counting down.
GAATAAAACTAGTGTCATATCGCAGAATCGACATCACTACCTACTTCATTCCCCAGAGAGCTGTACCCACGCATTTTATATGTTCATGATTATCACTAAAAATTGCTGTTAACAGCTCATAATTTTCACCTTTTTAATCCAGTAAATATTGTCATGTTGCATTATCCAACCGAGGTAAACATGGAAGTAAAAAATGGACTCATGAATATGAGATAAAAAACAAGAATCAAGAAGCATCGGGTCCCCAGAAACTGGTAAGCATAAGACAAATAGGTTTTGTTCAGTCCCACATCGCTGCTATGTTTATCTCATAGAAGAAATTTACTTGTAGTATTTGAAGTTTCACAACCGAGTTACTGATTAAAGAAATGACAGGAGTTGTGATCCACTTGGTTTCTATTTATAAAAGTCACTGACTTACTAGCCAAAGGTGGGTTAGTATAATTTTTTTATGATAAATAGGACTTAAGCATAAATCAGCGCAGAATTTTCGTAATAGGGCTTAAAAAACATTTTAACCAGCGAGATTCCATTGTCCTAATAAATATCGAACACACGATGCAAAATTATGTTCTACTGTCACACTAACAGGATGCAAAGACGTCTGTGAAAATCCATCCCCGCTGCAATCGGAAGGCTCCCATGAGCAAGTGTCTTGAGGTAAATGCAATTGCTGGTTCTCTTCCTTCATTGGCTTATCGAAATTACCGTACTCTCTCTTGGCAGCTTCTATTGTATCGTAAAACGCTCTAATTTTTTGTCTCTGCCTGCGACGAGCACGGTGAACTTTTGGTAGAATTACATTTATCATTTTTTATACCTTGTACTTCTACGGTTTGCTCTTCTATCACACAAGGAGTTGCTTGAGATAATACGTAAATGACCACATCAACGTTTGTTGTTCTAATAGTGTTCGTCTTTTAACAGATCAAATAGTGAATAAAACTATCAAGTAATTCTGTAAGAAAATACAAAGAAATGCTCGACTGTATAATGTTTGGTAATTTTGACTTTCACACAAAATTGAATTGTGTATTCAAAAATTAGTCGAATATGTCCTAAGGGTATGACTTCGAGTTCCTCTCAGCATACTTCGAGCACATGATAGGAATGCAAAGCAAATCATCTGCTGAGCTAAAATTTCAGTCGGTAAAATTAGATCTATAATTACTTTTTTAGAGAAATAGAAAATAGTGAAATATACAACGTATGTCTTCACCATTGTCTCAAAAATTAATAGTCAGTTGAAATTCCGGACAAACTACATGCAAATATTGCATTTGACTAACCATTTCATAACTTCAAAAACTCAAAAATGCCAATAATTTAAATGAGTACAATATTCAACATTTTTATTTTTTTCCACACTGCATTCAGGAAAAAACTTATTTCCTCGTATATCACAAGATGCATGTGCATGGACTATTGAATCCAACTGTTCGACGATCTCGCGAGAATACGCGCACAAACTTTCAATGAATTCGTGCTCTCAAAAATCTTTTAGGGAGTCCACACAAAAACCTCATCGACAACCGAGCGAGCGGAGTTCAGGGCGTCTGAACCTCGTCGCGACACTACTGCAACCTTAGAGATCGATCGCTGGACGACCAGGCAGGCTCTGCAGACACATTACGGCTTCTCTGCTTTTATAAGGTTTCTGTTCAGTATTCTTACTTCGGTTTGCGGTAGTAAGACATGCATTGTACTGAGAACTGGTGGCTTGATTGCAGTGTTCAAGAGCGTTGTGAAGAAATTTGAGGATCGGTATCAGAAATGAGACTTGACCAGTAGAGAAGGAACTGAAAGCGCATGATCTTCGAAATTGGAACTATTATTTTTTCCATTAAACTGTTGTTTTATGAGTCAATAGCAACTACACTTGCCCAATTTTGGTTTATATGGTGTTTTAATTAATAGACAAGCATCTTCATCTCTCTCTGTCTCTCTGCGTGTCTGTCCCATTACTTCCTATTCATTACTGAAGAAAATTATTGAACTGAAATCAGAATAGATATAAATGTATTATACGCATTGTATTGTGAATATCAAAGGCACTGTATTGCTATAAAATACGCCATTTCTTGGCATTATAAGTCTTCTTCTCCAACACGGCCATGTTATCGATATATAAGATACAGAATGGAAGTTCTGTATATATTCATGAAAAATATTCAGGTTCTGATAGTACCACGGATAAAACTGACAAATGTATTTTATTTCAAAGATCCTTAATTTTATCAGTTTTAAACTGTTGAATTTTCACGGACACTATCTAGTCACATATAGCCAGTTCACATAGCCAAAACTCAGCACCGCACAAATTTTTTTGTCGATCTTTCTACCTTAAAGCTTTCTAAGTGGTTGGAAATTTCAGCCCCATACATTCAAGAAATACATCTTTCAACGCTTCACTACATAGTATTCATTTTATTGCTTGGAACTGCGGTGACGAGCAACTAAGAAGATCTCAAGAAGGAAGAACTCTGGAAGGCATTGCTCCAACGGTGAGGAGTCTTTAGCAAGCTTTTGCAAACACAAAAGACGTACATTTTTATCAATCGTTTTAATTCTTAAGCGTACAATGCGAGCTCCCTCTGCACTTCAACTAATGATTCATTATGTTTGAAATAATTTTCCGCCATTCTTGTTCGCTATTTCTTGTTGTATTTTGTTCTTTTGGCTTAATAATAGTGGCGGTGGTCGGTATTTATATTTATTAGAATAATAAATATTACTGATAATAGTACGGTTTTTAAGTAAAAACACACCATTTGCTTCAGCATACTAGATATTATATAAAATTCTAAGATTTTCTTTTTCATTTGATATTTAACTTTTTTTTGTGCTCTATTAGGTTTCGTTTTATTCATTTTTAAAACAATAGAGTGACTTTCCCTCCACCCGTTATATTGTTCATCCCATTTTAGTTTATTCAATTTTCTAGAACAAAATATAACTATTAGAGGGTAATTCAATAAAGTTAGTAAAAAATAAAAGGAAGGGCGACTAAAATTCTCACATACCCTGCAAGGCTTTTGATTGAATCTTTCTTCCCCTCATTTTGCTCCGCCAATAACAATAATCCTTACTTAGTACAGTCAAAGAATCTTGATACTCTGCGAGCAGCAGATTTTAAGCCAAGGCATTCTTATCTGGAGAAAACGTCTCTTTATCAGGAAGTTTTCAGAGCAAAAATGCTTCAAAACACTAAATAAATGCCTGTTTCACATTCATTGTATTTTGCCATATCCCAAATTCTGATCACGCTCTCGTATAAAAGAATTAAGAGATTTCAATCCAAAACTGCTGTATGAATTAATTAAGTGGACGTACACGTATCTCACCTTAGCTTCTTTGTCAATGGTGCGTACAGGTAACGCCCTTCCTCGCTCTCTAAGCGCGGGGTGCAGCATGTCAGGATGCAGGTGTGCTGGTCGCTCTGCTCGAGGTCCACTCGACTCTGGGGAAACAATCGCACTTGTAAGTCACACCTCGAGCCCAGGGCCGGTGGGTCCTTGCATTAAAAAAGCATCGCTGGTGACAGGGCACTCCCGCTTCCTGCCACAGAGGAACCGTATAAATAAACGGCGAGTTTAATAAAATAACTGAAATGTCGTTCATTTGTCTTTCCAAACAATCCTAGGCGTAAACTTCTGAGAAGTAAAATAATACAGCTCGTTTAATGCAATGCTTATCAGGAGACAGCTGAGACATAAATAAACCGGTTTGAGTACAAATTCTTTGTTCAAATGTTATAACCAATTACCAAAATTTAGATTTTTTAATGATTACGATCCAGTTTGTGATGAGATACTAAGAATTTTTATTGTCTGTAAATTTTATAAAAAGACAAATTTTGAGCTCAATTTCTAAATAGCTGACAAGCTACTGTATTATCTATAAAGCAACAAAACACCCCGAAAAATTCAACTACTTAATAAACCTCAATAGGCTAATAGTGAAAAAAGCTGAACAAATAAGTTCTACATCTTCAGTTCCGATAAGACCGCTCGTGTCCGAGGTGTGGCGCACGTGTGCAGCTGGCAGCCACAATTACATGGTCCACATTTACTTTTCTCGCCAAGCATTCCTAATACGTATTTTCTGATGTGACTTACAAGGTGCTTGAGTGATACTAATCCTTTGATCGTGCTACTTTACCCACCGTAACATCTTATGGTGTGTTTCACTTGTAGGACCGAGCATGTCAAGAGTATGAAGTAGGTATCTGCATGCCACATGTACATGAGACTACCAAGTACGCAAATGCATGTGATAGCAAGTCAAATTGGTACTTTCACTTTCACGATAGAGAATAAAAGAAATAACGGAAAGCTAATGAACTGGGAGACCCATACAACAGATTTCAGCAGCACGCGTTGATTCTGCGGGAGACAGCTATAATATCTCTTTGAAAATGCTAGTCTAGGCCAGTCAACTGCTGAATAGTAATCTCATAAGAGGCAAGAATGCAGTAGACAGCTATTGTGGGGTAGTAGAAAAATACACACAAACAGTGGCTTGTTCGGTGATAAGCACTTATATTTATTGCGTTGCATGTACCACCACTACCACAGCCAACGCCTTCCAACTATGTCTCCTTGAAATAAAAAATTATTCGAGAGCATCAAAAATTGTAGAGCACCAGAAACTCTCCTGTCGTATTGTTCATTAGAGTACGTCCTCAACTCTAACACGAAATGCAGTAAGGAATGGTTGGCTAGATGGACTACCTATCACTGCACTGTATTCGTTCCAGATGCTGACAGTGCAGCTGCAGTTGTCGTGTACCGCTGGCATCTCGATAAGCAAGCGTTTTGAGAGAGTAGAGAACAGTTTATTCTCGTTGCACTTATGAAGTTTAAATTATTTAACCTCGGTTATTCTATGGTTAATGTGTATTGGAAAATACCTTGACTCCGGTAAGCTGAAACTTAATATCTCATAAATTTCTATCCTCATGAAATGTCATTGTAATAAATTTAGGTTTGTTTGTAGGAACATAACTCCTTTTGGTCATTGCAAATACTGTAAGGGTGGAATCAAGTGTAATTGACGGTAAGTGAGAACTTTCTTATGTATTTTTAAATGTTGATGAACGCAGAAAACAATTATTTCACAACTCTAAAGAAGTATATCGATGTTAGATACTGCGCACAAAGTAGAAGAATAATCTGTTTGGGTTCAGGCAACTTCAGACCAAATCCATTTAGCTACCATCTAATAAAGGGCATGAACAAAGAAGTCAAAAAAACAAAGTGTAGCCAATGCAATGAACAAAACCCTTAATGAACAGTTTTACGTACGCCAAACATTCATTTAATCAGAAGAACAGGCCGAGAATTTGCATTCATGAAGAACAACTTTGGATTTCTTCCAAACCAGAGCTGATACACATAGGTAAGTCACAAACCCTAGACCACTGAACATGGGTATAGTTCGCCCGAGGCTATTGACGTCTATACCCATGTTCAGTGCTCCATGGTGCATAGAACGATTCCCTGTTTAAGGGACTTCACATTCAAGTATTTCATGAGTTTTTAGTTCACATGAGGCACTAGTTGTTACCCTGTCAAATTTTATGTTTTCTTCTGCTTCATGTATACCAGCTAGCTTTATGAAATATCGATACGATGCTGTGAGCAAATCAAGTTCAAAACTATGTAGAGTACGATGTAGCATTTGTTTCGTAGAAATTAACTGCACGATTAAAGAATAAAATAAAATTCCAGTACACTTGAGGAAATTGTAAAGAAAGTTTATTGTATTCCTCAACTTATTGTATTGGGTTTGAGCAAGAACGAATCAAATATCACCTTTTCAGTTCTGGTGCGCATTATGCTCTTGCAGCAGCCGCAGCATCGATCGCTGGGCTCAGAAGACTTGCCTAACTTGCTCTCTTCGCTGCTCTTTCTGCTTGCAAGGATAGGGAGAAAGAGAACAGTGGTGTGCAGCGTACTCGATTGCATAAAGAGTAACAGCAGTTGTTGCAAATACTAAATTATTCACAACTTTAGACTATGGCATTGATTACTTGAGCAAGAACCTGGTACATGACCGTGACAGCAACTGCTAACGTGTGTCTCATACATTTTACTCAAAGTGTGAACGTTGCAACTACTTTATTTCTCAGTAAAAATTATATAAACTGAAATACGAACTTGTGCACTGCGCATATGACAGCAAATTTTACATCAGATATACTTTGTCTACAGCTCTTCTTTATCGATCGTGAAAGCTTCTGCAGTTAATGTTAATGGTGAGGAAACCACTACGCAGCCAGATATTACTCTTAATATTTACTTCAATAAAATGAATTTTGATGTACTCTTTAAGTAACAGACGATAAGTTTAATAATAATGAAATAATTTTTCATATGATCCCTCAGTATACTTTCACATTCTGCAAATTTGAATCACATGGACTGTCAGTTAACACTCCGAAATCACAAAAAATTTTGTACTTTAAAAAATATATATTTTCAGACTACCCAACCATCAAAATGATTATGTTACGCCTGTAAAAAAGAGACTATGATCTAATGAAAGCTCCATTCTTTCTTTTGAACATCTGATAAATCGCCACTATCTCCAAAACAGCGAAGCTTGGAGGCATTGATCGGCCGAGCACCCAGCGAAATGAACCTCCACACGACCCCTGAAAGAGCTGTAGGATGGGCGGCGACATGCATGGCACAAGCTATGAAAGAAGTATGTGAGTAACTCACTATTGGAGGATTGATTGAGCCCGCACTGCAGCTGGCACGAACGAATGTAGAAACTTATCTCCTCATTCTGACAAAAAATTTACTTCTCTTTATTCCTTCAATGTCCATCATTTTCCTGGCAACCTGGTCCTTCGTGGAAATTGAAGCTCCTTGAGAAAGGTACTGGAGGTCAGATTTACCAAGAATACTGAGATCCACTTCAGTACTTGAAGCAACGAGCAAGTACTGAACATTTCACAGGGTTGCACTCTCATGTCTTGTAACTATGGCTTCTTGGCAGCATTAATTCAACACAATATCACGTGACATAACGCATTCAAGGTTGACGTAATGTAAGCAAGGTTGATGCAATGTATACAAGGTTGACGTAACGTTTACAAGGTTGACGTAACCTTTACAAGGTTGACGTAATGTATACAAGGTTGACGTAATGTATACAAGGTTGACGTAATGTATACAAAGTTGACGTAGAAATGAGGGCTAGTATTTGAAACGGCGAAAATATTTATTTATGAAGATGAATTTTTCGATGTAATTTGGAAGTATCGAAATCAAATAAACGATAGATCAGGAGCGGAATGTGTTTTGCAACTTTTGTTGAGAGCTGTACCATAAAACTAAATTCAAGAATTAGTGTAAATTAGTATCTGTCATTGGCGAAAAAATTAAAAAAATTGCAAATACGCAGGCTTTAAAAACATACCTGGACTTCTATGAATATAGTGATAAAATTAAAATCTCATATTGGGTTTCATAAATTTGTACGAATGAATACACCATACTTAATATAAAATGATCCTACGAGTACAAAATATTTCATTGGGCACAAAAATATTGCAGTTTTTTAACGATATTGAAGGTTGCTTTAACTCACAGGCATTATGAGTCAGCAGTTTTTCGCTCCTTGCTTTCCCAGTGTTCTGCTACACCACCATATGCAAGAACTATTAGCTAATTTAGATAGTTTGTGAGACTTCATTGAAAGGCTTCAAATATTTTTTAACCATGGATTTGACCACACACTGTGTAAGCGAAATAAAAATTAGAGCTTTGAAGTTCGATCTCGCTTAAGAAACTAAATTCAAGTACATTACAGTCAACCCTCGTTATTTGTCGCAATTAAAGTTATAATTTCAGTTTAAAGAGTTTATTTATACAGGAGAGCGTCGAGGAAAATCATAAAAATGTCGAAGCAATACTGAATATAATGAAGAAATGCTTTGAAAAGGAAGCTTTTCACTATAACCTATGAATAATGTAAATTAAGGGTAAAAATAACTAGGTTTTTATTACATCCGACTGTAGAATGGCATGCAGTTAGTTGTTTCCGCTGGTGGAAGCCGTTACATGTGCTAGGAGCATTGGAATTATTCATTCCAAGTCACGCAAACAATAGTAAAGGCATGCAAAATAGACTAATTGATACCAGAAAATTGACTGCAAATACTGAACGTCGGGCGGCTTCTGTTACTTCTCTGCGCTCATATCGTCACCTATTAAATCAACAAACTATTTTTCAGTGACTGGCGATGACCCTTTAACAGATGTCACGCGTTAGTGATCACGTATTTAGCTTTACAGTGTGCCAGAGAGGCAAGGAAAGGCCGACCCTACTCGTAGCAAGGTTCTCTTTCCAATTCATTAACCCTTTCGGTACTGACGGCTACTCTGCAGTATTAGTGCCGCCAGAGTTTGAAGGAAAAATTCATTATTCGAATTGTCGTACCGTAAGACTCATGGAAAGGGGTTGTACAATACGAGCTGCTCCTTAGGTTACCAGCATTACTTGCAAACAACATTAAGTCTCATATCTGCTCCTAATTGTTGACGGGTAAGTGACAAGAACTGCCTTATTTTACTTACATCAAGACCCAAAGAATTATTTTGATCTCGTGCCCCTAGAACATTACCTATTGCAAGAAGTATGCAATGCAATCGAAGCTCTTTATCAATCATTGAGTTAAATTAGCGGTTCATAGAATTTTTTGCATCTCCGAATAGCTTCAGCGGGAAGGAATTCTGAAAGATGACAAGAACAATTTTCCCCTGTAAAACTATTTTATCAAATACGGCTAAAGTCAATAAATGACTACCAAATTAGAAACTCCTATCCACCTTTATATTTACTCTAGCAGTAAATGATTCTAACCAGCATGAAAGACTGTACAGAACTTCAGTAGAAAGTGTTCCACACAAAACGTGTTACCCAGAAACTGCTATAAAACTTCAAAGAGTGAGAATTTACAGTCACGAGAGAAGAGTGAGCTAAAATGTATACATTTATTGCATACCAATTTCACTACTTTAGCAGCATAAAGAGTGCATATAAGTGGGAGTAAGCGCATTTGAGCAAAAATATATGATATACACTGCTGGTCAAAATGATAAGACCACACCTGATCTTGACGTTTTGAGTACATGCATTTACTTTAACAGAAAAAATTCTCTAAACACATATCAAAACCGTATTTCATTCTTGGTCTTATAATTATGACCAGGCACAATGAGATGTTTTTCATTTCCTGGCGAATAAAATGTTAGGTACAACATTTTCAGAAAATCTTTTCCAGTAAAAATTTTTTACATTGACCTTTGACATGCGTTTACTCATACTCATATACGTATCTCATTATGCCTGGTAATAATTATAAGACCAAGATTGAAATACGGTTTTATTTGGTAAACATAAACAAATCAGACAGTTACATGGAAGAGCTGATTTAAGGATATGCGTGGCTAATTACTAACACTCTCGATTAATTTCTATATGGCTAGAGGACAAGTTTTAACAGATTATGAGCGGGGTAGAATTGTGGAACTCGAAAAACGTGGCATGTCACGTAGAGTAATTACAAGTGAACTAAACAAGAGTAAAACTGTCGTCACAAACTTCTTGAAAAATCCTACTGAATATGCAACGAAAAAGTCGACCGGTCGCACCCAAAAAGATCACTCATGCTCTTGAAAGACGAATAACGGAGGTTAAGAAGAACACAAATATAACTTCAAGGCAAATATAGGCAAATACTGATGCAGACTGTAGTTCTCGCACAATTCGGCGACAGTTAAATAATAAGAGTTTTAATAAATTGAAACGATTGCAGAAACGATCTTCTTCGCCATAAAGCCTCCCGCATGCAATTTACTGCAGATTGCCAAACATTAGATATAGAAAAATAGAAGAAAGCTGTGTTTTCTGGCGAGAAAAAGTTTAACACGTTAAGTGCGAAGTGACCCACCGGTGGGTCACTAAGGTTAGGTTCTGTAATTTTTTCAACGCTTTCTAGTGACTGTATGTACAAAGTAAAGATTTGCGCCAACTAGGCAACCGCACTTAACGTGTTAACCTCGATAACCCTGATGGGTTTCAGCACTACTAGTATGACAAATCGGTTCCAAATGAAACTTATTCTACGAGGCATAGCGGAGGAGGATCATTGATGGTGTGGGGAGCTTTCTGTTTCAATGAGACGCTCGAGTTACAGCTTGCGGAAGGTCGCCAAACGTCTGCTGGATAAGTCACCACGCTTGAACGTGCTTCTATCTTCCCTGAGTGTCCTAGGATGTGTGGAGAAAATTGGATTTTCCAACAAGACAATGCTGCAGCCCACAACATTCGCCATTCGAAACAGTTCTTTGATGTCCATAATATTCAACTTTTAAACCATCCACCTTGTTTTCAAGATCTCAACCCGATAGAAAATCTTCGGGGATAGATGGCCAAAGAAGGTTATAAAGATGGATTATAATTTAAGACCAAAGAGGGCCTTCGTAAAGGCTGTGTTCGATACTTGGGGCAAAGTCCCAGTGGACCTCGTACAAAATCGTCTAACCAGCATGCCCAAGCGAATTTTTCAAGTAATCAATAATAATGGAGAATATACTAGTTATTAAAATATTTTTGTATCGTTCTATGTAAATCTATTCATAAATTTATTGTTTGGTTTTATAATTTTGACAGCTGTATTTAGCTAAAGTTTCATTTCTGTTCTTTTTTCGCGATAAAATGTTAAGGGATCTACTTGATTGCTTATTCATTATTTATCTAACCTATATTAGAACTGTGCACGACAATTTCATTCCAAATTCTTCAAAATATGATTTAAATTTTGGTACTTCCTAACTGGTCATATCATTTTGACTAGCAGTGTATAAATGCATAAATGATATCGAACACACTAATGTAAGAAGTCGTTTGCACAGAACACTGGACTCTTCCACAACTAGCCAGTGAAAAGTAGGGGTCAAGAGTGAATAAACTTATAAGCATGAAAACTAAATCTATATCAGTGTTCTAAAACAAGCGTTGGTCATTCACCACCTCTAAAACTCGAGGCATCTTTAAGGCAGAATATGCAAGCAAAATCGGTTGAAGACGATAGCAATACACACCTCGAAACTAATTCATGAGAATTCCACTGCCCTCTAAATAGAATAGAATAGAATGAGGCGATAGGAACCAGCTGTTTGGCCCATTCTTGGGTTGGTACCCAAGTCCCATGCCGCAATTCTAGCCTAGCGATGGTCATACACAAACTGACCACCGCGTCAGTAACCCTCGAACCCGGGTGTTCTCGTATCGCAAGCGAGTTCGCTCACCAGTCGACCAAGCTGGTGGTAAGGAGTAAATCCATAAGAAACAATGAAAAAATTATCTTTTTGGTTGATTCTCCTTTTTCCCTTAGACCATTTCTCCAGCACTGCCCATGCTATATTCATAGACAGATATGAAATGAAGGTTACTGAACCATTGTTGGATGGTTGGTCTCGAAACACAAGCAACTTCAAAATAGGCCAACATCCGATGAAAGTAGAATATTTTAGTAACTGAGAATAATCAAAAAAACTATAGCAGTACGTTAAAGTAGTTCCAAATGAAAGACTGTACTTAACGATTAAACAAGTACTCATTAAAATATTCAATCACAACGACCTACATTTTTATGCTTCATTTTTTACAGTGCTGCATTGGCTGCGTCGTGGAATGATGGCTAAAACGTTAAAGCAACAGGTAAGCTTGAGGCAAGTCAGCTGAACTACAGTTTAAGCAACGCATAACTGAACTTCATTACCTGCCTTGAATGAAAATACCACGCCAGCAAAAAAGGCTCACTCGTGCACAGACCATTTAGCGAAAGGATAACGTTGGTTGTTTTGGTTCCCTCAGACTGAGATATAGCCGCTGAAATATAAAACTGTTTACCAAATAATCACCACGAGTACCACGCAGGTAGTCAGGCTGCAAATAGAAGACGAACAAATAACCCATTTTTCTTTAGATTGCGTTCATGTTTTTATTAGGAGTCACAGACAATGCTGCGAAAATTAGTCGTGTAATCATGTGAAAGGCAGATATTTCTACAACACGGGTACTAACAGACAGGAGTTTGCTTTACGAGTAACTGATGGGCAATAAGTGTCGTATGTGAAGTAAGCAGAGCTCACGGATAAAATATTGCTTCTCTGTCAAGATTTCCCCTAGGCGGATATTTCCAAGCCATCATTCATGAATCCACTTGTATTTACTTCACTAGGTATTTCAAAGTAGTCATGAATTTTAAAGCATAGTATTGTTAACACTCATAATTTATTCTACATTTCCTTTTTTAAGTTACGGGGATAATTGGTTCTAGTGTTTGCTAATTCTTCCGATAACTGAAAGATTTCACAGCAACGTTTGTGCAAGTTGAAAACAAGTACAACTTCTTTATAATTTATTACGGGGCCTCCCATGTACACAAGACGCTATAGGAAACCCTCATGACTGGAAGAACACATGCAACTCACTCAAATTTAGCTCACTTCCTTACCTCTATTGACTAAATACTCCCTCCGGTCGGAAATAATTGGTCCATATCAATGTTGAAGTTGGTCGGAAATATTTGCTCCAAAAACAAATGTAAGCCTTTTAGAAAAGATACTTGTAAAACTAGTGGTTTTAACAAAAAGAAAAACTTTATTCTGTAATACAGTCCAATAAAATGATAATGTATAAACATCAATGAAGAATATTTTTAATAAAATAAATAACAAAAGCCAAACTCTACATTGTAATTAAATACATGAAATTAATAATGTATCAAGAGAAGAAACATATTTTCCACTGTATTTACTAAATACTTGTTAATTTATTTTTCAATTCTTCTGAGATCTGAATTGAATTTGGAAGAATTTCTTTTCTTCCTAGTTGCACTTTCAACAGATGTTAAAGCCTGTAATGGTTGCCACCGTCAGCCAAAATAATCTGTTCCATTGGCTACAGCAAAGTAAAGAAAATGTTGCTCAATGTTGATCTCTGTTATTCTTCAAAGCTATCTGTCTCTGCTTCAATTAATTCATCAACGTCACGTGGTGCTTTTTTATGTTGAAGGGATTGGATTGAATTGAAATAGCCGATGTCAAGTACATTCAGGTCTGGACTGTTTTACGGGCTGTAGATCTCTCAAGAAAGGCCTGCAATACTACTCATCTCTCAGAATCTGTCAAATCTTTTGACTTTCGATTATATGTGCACTTTTATTAGTATCATTTTTATTTGCCATTTCCTGCGGATAATTTAAGAACTTTAAAATATTATCTGGAAAAGGAAAAGGACAAAATTATATTAAATTTTACCCTATTATTTATTAAAGGTTAAAATTTGTGTTCAACACGCTGTGCACGATCGTCTACTGTACTCAACACAGAAGTTTGTTAAAAGACACTAAAATACAGGAAGTTTTCTCCTTGTGTAGCAAATATTTCCGACCGGAAGGAGTAATACATATTCAAAACTCTAACTGTGCAATTTCACCCTCTGAACACTGTTAGAGCAATGCTTTTGAGTTTACTTCTTGATCGTGAAAACATATATTTACTTCACTCATCATTATGTCTAAGCGAATAGTCAACGAGAGACTGCTATTTTATTCGACTTAAATACACTGGAGGTAGGGTTTACTAAATGCCTACACTATGTGAAACAAAATACCGAGTTACTTCCCGTTCAGGCCTAACGCTCCCATGGAATCAACATCCAGCATTGTGTAATACTTTTGTCAGAACAAGAGAACTGAGAAAATTATTTTGAAATTAATTCCTGCGCGCAAAGAGCGCTCTGTCTATGTACGCAAAAGTACAATGATACGTTACTTTAAGTAATCGACTCTCATAGTAAAATGCACTCATTTTTATGTACTGAAGGACTTCAGAGATGTGCGAGAACTGGATGTAAAAAATTGCGTACTTGTACAGGTAAAAAAATATTCAGTACACAAGGAGAGGAAGGTGACAAAATAATTTTAATTTAGAATCGTCGAAAATATTAAAAAGTGGAAGATCCACAAAAAATTTCACATTGCACATTAAGGGAGACATGGGTACCAAAGAGCTGTTATAATGCTTGCAATGCCAGCATGAACCTCTTCAGTTCCTTCAATATTCCTCTTTCGAACAGCGTATAGAAATAACACAAACAAATACGTAATCTATGTCAACATGTTTTGGGAATTAAGATTCTCTAGCGGTGATACTAGCGTCCCACTGGCGATTCAGCAGCAATGAATAAGTATTACAGTTCATCAGAGCTATAAAATTTCGCTTCCGACCACCCCAAGGAAGCAGCGACCCATGCACGTACTGCAGACATATTACGGTAGTCAAAGATGCATGCAGTTATGACCATGAGAGCCGATCTACTAATAGCGATGAACTTGGCTCGAGGAAAGCCTTAAAAAGCAGAGACCACCCGCCCGTCTTGGGGCAAGAATAGGCTCTCCCTGGCCAACGAGTCTGACACTTGTTCTCTGACCGCCGTGTGCAGTTACCCTCCTCATAACACTCGTAATGACACTAGTCTTGACGGAAAATCATTGCGTTCATCAGAGATGCTGTTAAACAAAATTATTTTACACAATTATTCAGGTCAATAAAGTTAACAACCCTGCATTTTTGTTCGCTAAAGTTTGTGGAGGTAAAGTGAAGAATGGTACCCGTAAAAAAGATGTACATGTAATGACAATTGTTACAGATAATGATTAGGTGTTTTCTTTGCATCAGTTTGATTGCACTACCTGAAAACTATTCTTGGCGTAATTTAGTCCGTAATTGTTCATTGGTAGTCTGGAACCCAACATCGTAAGCCATCCAAAACCAAAATTTCTTCCACTGTTAATATATACCTCAAAAGAATCCGTATGGAGATAAACATTACCACTATAAATTCAATTGAAATGACGGAACTAACCTCAGGACAAGTAAAAAGTACAATTATTTTCATTGTTAGTCACAACAACTGCAATTTCTTGGGTGTATATTGAAAAACCTTTCGAATTTTGCAGAGTGTGAAATCGATGCACATGTTATAATTTAATTCGTTTGATTTTATAGTAGTTCAATCATTCCAATGGTATGCTACTTAATAAGAACGGAAAGTAGATAGTATTAAAACAAAAACAGTTTGAGAATTCCAGAAGCAGTATTTTCAAGTAAATAAGACTAAATGAAATTATCACAGCCTTCTGTTGCAGTCATAAATAGAACATCTTTAGCAAGTTTATTTAAATTTTGTTTTCAATGTCCAGATGAAAATTCTTTTCCTGCAAAAGCTTTTAATTTCTATGTTTCTGTATTAACTGGTTTTGAAAATGCGTAACTTTATATTCTCGAAGATATCCGATGATTGTAATTTAAATTTGCATCTGGTTTCAATAAATATTTCATTTTTGTATGCTAATTTGAATTTACGCGCTCGTACAAGCAGACAGAGTCTCTACCAATTCCAAACCATGCTTCCTCTCTCCTGATGGTTTATTGAGAATTTACTTTCGTTTTTCAAGGTTCATACATCCTTATAAAGCATTCTTGCTTAGAACTCTTCTTTTATAAGCCTTTCGAGATACGAAGTGTACAACCAACTGCAGCAACGAATGGCCACCAAGCAGTAATGTACTTTATTTCATGGTTCGCACTAGACTCACTGTGTTCTACTTCAGGAGTGTCCCATCGAATAAAACAGAAGAAATAATTTAATACGAGTATTTTCGCCAAGCTATGGGACATCCCTGAGTAATACTTCACTAACGAATGTTTTACTCTCCTATTAATTTCCCTCGTGAATTGTAAGGGCACCTCGGGGACAGCTCGTTTCAAAAACGGTTTTGCTTGCAATGAAGATGAAGGCTTGAGAGTTCAGTATCATAACTAACCCTGCACTGTCGGAAGATTTGCATTTACTCTTTGCTAGTTAAGTTTGTTCGCCAATTTCTCTTGGAATGCATAACTAAGAGTGTATGTCTAGAGACCAGTTACCTCTGACGATCTATTTCATTTGTATATATTTTACAATTACATATATAACTTGACTAAATTTAAAACAAAAATTACAAGATCTTGACATTATAAACGAAAAATATTGTTAATACATACTTTAGTCGAGAAATACTTCTAGTGGGACTCGTTTTAAGTGTACGTTCGAAATATGTATTCTGATAATTCGCTTTAATCTATTTTTAAACGAGCTATTACATACAGTTTATAAACGGAATGAACATTCACAGAAGGGGAACACTAAGAATAAGCTTAATGAAACTGGTAGAAGCAACATAACTAGAGAAATAATTTATGATATCGTAACCGTACTCAAAGCCTGAATCCCGGTAACTTGCTGTTTTCAATATTTAAGAATTCGTTCAAATTGTAAGTTTGTGCTAGTTTTGACTTGATTTGCGGCTCCAGATTTTTAAAATGCATATTTTATACAGAAAACAACCTTCTTGCTAAAAAATTTTCAAGGAAGCAGATAAAAGTCGTAGTTATGGAGGCTTCCCGTACAATGTTTCCATGCAAAATTTGCAAAGAACCCGTAGATTTGGATAAAGCATCCGAGAAAATGGCTAAAACTAGGATTTGATCTGAACGCACATTCTTCAGAAGATTGCTGGTCAAGTACGGAATTCAGTACATTGACACCCTAAAAATGTGATTCAATTTGTACCCCAAGAGGGTGAAGTCAGTGTCTCTTTAAGTACAACCTGCTACTTTCGGTTCTTTAACTAGAAGCGAGAAAAATTACCTCGACTCGCTGTGAAAACGATGTTAATGAGAGGTACCAAAGGCCGCGTTCATAACAAGTAAAGTTGACTTTCTGTGAACACGACGGTAGCCAAAGCTACTGTCAGTAAGCAAAATGTAAAAGCAAGTCTTTGAAATCATTAACTGATGACTCTGTGATCATTGCAAGGACAAACTTTCTGGTCAAAAACCACTTTGGTGAAATAATCCCTTTCAACTAGAACAATCCAGACCTACAGCGGTAATGAACGAATATAAAATTAATGAACAATATTCGTCGTTGATATTTTGCTCGTCATCTCCATAGTTTCAACAAGCAGCAAGCACAGAGGTATTACCAGCCGCCAAAAAAAGAACTGCTGTAAATCTTCAACTAGAAATAGACACGCGAAGATACGACCGATAACGCCTAGTCCTCGAGGAACGAGACATTAATAGTAAAAATATTCGTCTGCGGTATCAATTATACCGGAGTATTAAACTAATACTAGTATTCAGCGCTATCAAATATTCGATCATAGCATGATTTAAAGATTTTTGCACACGAACAAAGTCGAGTTTTATATGCCTGTACACACTATGAAAAACTCGCAAAGCTAATTTCATGAACTTTACACAAGTTCTAAGTACGAATACGAGGGTAAACCCAGGGGCTGCTATGATTTGTTCAAGTTTTATTAGATCTGAGCATATTTAACACAGCACAACTTATGACCTATTGGGATACAGTATGTGAAATTCTCTTCACTCTCAAGCTTGCATCTGTATACAAATCCGATGATAAGCAAGACTTGATGTTTTTAATCCAATCATATAATCTATGCTTATTTCATTCCCGCCACAAGTAGCAGCGTGTACTTGACTATGATATGATACCCAAAACACATTCCAGGAACCCTAAACGAAATGATGCAAGACTAATACTTTGTACTGGTAATTCGTACTTGAGATTCCTCAAACGCCTAAATGATGGTTTCTACTATCCGTTTGGGGCCGGCTGTATCCAGGGGGAACCATTACTTAAGCCTCACCTGTTTTAGGAACGGAAGTCTTTGTCGTAGTCGAAATGGAAGAGGCGGTCAGCATCGGGTAGAATACTTTGGGCCAGAGAACGGCGAAGCAACCCACCACGATGGCTAGCACAAATATGGTTTTACCCGTCCCGAATTCGCCCGACATTTTGTCGGCGTGGAGCACAGCACCTCAGAGACACAGACAGGCATTGGTGGCTGACTGCCAGTCCGGCCCAAGTTGGCCCTAACACTGCCTCCTGTGCGCCCTCTCTGCGCCCCCTACTCAGCTTCTCTTTGAGCTTCTCTCTGAACTTCTCTTTATGCCCCTCCGTGTGCCCCTCGAAGAGCCCCCTCAATGCACCTCACTCTCTCACTCTTTCGCTCTCTGCCCTTCATCCCTCAGCAGTCCACCCCCTCAGGAGGCGGTCTTTCCCAACTCTTCCCAAATTCTTGCAATAGCAGCCTGGCAGACTGGATGTAATAACTCGTTCTTACCATCATTAGTTCTTACTAGTATAGTGTCACTCAGATTGATTCGTTGTTTTCCCGCTCTAAACCTTATTTTTTGTTGCAAAGCATCAAACATTAAATAGCTCTAACAATCCTTTGAATGTTACTCAAAACTGAATTACCCTCTCGTTATGGTCAGGGTCTATGCATAAACAAAAAATCTGAATGGTCTTTCTCTCTTTATTTTTTAACACGCTTTTTCAAGCTTGGACAAGGGAATAGAGGTCGTTCAAAAATTAGGTTGTTTCCTGGAACATCAATTATTTAACTCAAAGAATGGGCACCAAAATAATTCAGAGATCACAGACAATCTGTGTGAGATCACAAGCCGAAATCTGTGTGAGATCACAGCCAAAATCTGTGTGAGATCAGAGACAAAGAACACCTGCTTCTTTGCACTATTACACCAAAGAGCGATTTGAACATATATAAAGAATAAAATGTCCACGTACGGGAAATTTTTGAAAAGGCAACTCCATGTACGATAGAGAATGAAAAAATACTAAAAAAACTAGAAAATTCCCCCATTAATATTTCCACAATAGGTTCACAAAGTCAGGGGTACTAACTCTGCTGTCGTTGTCTCATTCAATTCCTGAAGACCACAAATCTCACTTGGCGCCATGACGAAGATCGGTGGCAACAACACACTCCCTGGAATAGTGTCAAGACATGATAAAGATAGGACTAGGCTTTATAATGCCATTAGAGACAAAGAAATGAACGCATGATCACGTAATTGTTCTATTTGTTCTGAAATTATTAAAACGTATTGATGTATAGAGAAGATAACTATCCTATCGTTGAAAATTGTTGTGCCTGCAAGTCTCCCCCTAACACCCCTCGTCGAAAAAATTGTGGCTTTAGCTTCGCATCGCATGTCATCGGAGGTCTAATGACGCGTCAATCAGTGTCAAGTAAAAAACAACATGAGTAAAACTCCTAACAGTTCTCTTGGCTACGTTCGCTTCAAAAAAAATGTATAACAAATTTATCTCAGTCAACGTTTCGTAGAAAACACTCTAACTCACTCTTAATAATTCTACAGACCATTTACCGAGATAAATTTGTTCCATGTCGTCGACTTGAAAAGCTTTCATTCTTTTCAATTTAGGTGAGCATCATTTCAATGTTTTCTGGTATTGTTTGTGTGAAACGTTTTCCAAAATTCCCCTTGTTTCCAATGAGTATTGTTCCATGTATAGAAAAGTTTGCAACAGTTTTCCTCACAGTAGGTTTGCTCTTTTTCCTTGAAAATTATTTTGAAATAGTTAGACGACTTCTGTGACATTTTTGAAATCATTGAACGTTATGACTAAGAATATTCGCTCTTCGTTTGTCAATTACATTGTTAAGGGTTGATGGTGAGGAATTTAATTTCTACACTTGTAAAGTGAAACTGAATTAAGAACGGTCTCATAAATAGGAATGGCATGTCAATGATACACTTTTAATGCGATTCTAAAAAAACAGTAGATCGTTCTTTTTTAGCACTTTTAAAATTACGCTTGCACATAGGCGATAAACAATCATCTTCACTTTTCGATAACGTGTTCGTAAAATGTGTCTATGAATACAAGATAGATTTACCTGATAACAGTACAATAAATGTATGTGATAACAGTACATGTGATAATGTGATAACAGTAGGTACATCACCAGCTTGGTCGACTGGTGAGCGAATCTGCTTTCGAGCGGGAACACCCGGGTTCGAATCCCGCTGCCGACATGGTTGACGCGGCTAGAAATACGGCATGGGACTTGGGTA